>CM022472.1:9333819-9396642 GCA_011952105.1 Coreoperca whiteheadi | reverse complement strand
AAGAATTGTCAAGCAAATCTACTTGCGCGATACTTTTGACAGTATGTAGAGCAAGTGTCTAGCTCATTGTGTGGTCATTTGACTTTAAAACACTTGGCCCGCGTGAGGCTCGAACTCACGGCCTTCAGATTATGAGACTGACGCGCTGCCAACTGCGCCAACGAGGCTCGAAAAGACACATCTTAGGATTTGGACGAGTTGTGACAGTTGCAACTGTGGCTTAATCGCTTTAGGTGGTTTTTAATGTCTGCCTACTGTTCCAGCGAGGTGCGCTTGGGGTAGGTGAGAGATTTAAGGTGGATAGCACACAAAAATAAGGAGGACTGATGCTGGACTTGTATGATTGCCAGCATTAGTTGTGTGTCTATCAGAAATAAACCTACTGACGCTTGAATTTGTGGTTTAGACAAGTTGTGACAGTTGCAACTCTGGTTTAATGAATGTTCTCAAAATCTCATGGGGAGACACCCAGACCCTTTTTTGTGATTTCTGTCCCCCGAGTATTGCCTCTTTTCCTTATTTCTACAATTTGATGGTGGCAACCCTACCAACAGGACTGGAAAGGGGGCTGGCTTGGCCTTGAACCACTTTACGATAGGCAGGTTTGACTGCAAAGTGGTCCACCCAACCAGTTGCATGCTCTTGCCAGAATTTCAACGCTGCTCAACATGGACAAACGTTGAATTCCTGACAAGGTTTGGCTAACACTTAGACTCTCAATAAGCTTGCTATCAGGACTGTGGCTGCTGCTATCTGGAGGGACTGTGAAATACAAATTAACATACGTCTTTCTAACAGAGACACACTTTTTACAACAGTGGGAGAGTCTTTAAAAACCACCATAACGCGGTTGTCCCAAACCTCCTCCATATTTTGAACCAACATTCAATTTTGAGCACAAGTGAAGCAACAGCATGGGCTCTAGGTGAATAAAAGGTTTATTCATTGCCAATCAAATCAGTACTTTTCCTTCCCTTAAAATCCATTTCACTCTGTACTGGCACATTTTTTGTTATAGAAAAACAAATTGTCTTGATCCTGCCACAAAAATCTGACGTCCTTGTATGGGAAGAACTGCCAAATTAAATCAGCTTTGGGAAAAATAACACAATTGGTTACCCTTTTGCTCTGGTCCAAGGAGAATGATGAGCCAAACTCAAACAGGAGGAAAACTGTATGGACAGTTTGGATACTTAATGTGGACATCCACCAGCCAGACCCTGATATATTTAACTGACACAGGCACAAACTCTATTCCATGGGCCAAGTTCAATGACAATTATGCAGCATTTGTATGTAGTTATTGGACAAAAGACTGTATTATATTTGGGTCGTTTGAAGGGTCAAATAAACATTTGCCATAAAATATCACTCCTAAAACAGGTTTATATAGGCTTTTGAGTAGGATCAGTTCATGCCTCCATAAACGATTTTCATGAAATATCACACAGCATGATTGTGTATTTTGCACCTTTGACCTGGTCTGAGCAGGTGATGACATAAGCATAAAAAATGGTGATCCTTGAGCTCAAAAGTGCTGCTTATTGTTGACTCATCCACTACTGGTCTTTTTCTCTGAATGTGGTGCAGTGAAGGTCATGGTGAGTCACCAAATACAAAACATGCACACTCTCGGTTTTTGCAAAACAGGCAGGAAACAAAACTTATCGTCCGTAGGCTGCCACCGAAGCAAACCCCAAGTTCTTACTGTCTGTATCAGAGACAGCGGTTGTATTATCACACTCTCCCACAGTGCCTTGGGTGCCTTTACCAGAATTTCAGTTGTATTCATTTATATCGTTTTAAGTGAAGAAAAGTTTGTGCAATCTGGCACTGATCTCTAAAATCCATGCAGGTCTATCAAATGCTACCCTTACTGAGGAGGAAGTAGGGACTGAAAGCTTAAAAAGAGGATAAGCTGCCAGGCTAGATAGGACTCTGGCTGAATATATTAAGAGCACATCATACATCTTTCTGCCTGTGTATGCGTCATTGTTGAACTAAGATTTGAGGATGTTTCCACTTGCCACTATGTATTTGTGTCCTACACTGATATTTGCTGTTAGTTCCATTAAATATGGTCAAAAGCTGAAAAGCTGAAAGGAATTAACTAATAAAGTTGACAGTCAAATGCTTACGCATATGCCTTTAATTTAATCATTCAGCCATTGGAACTAATGATAAAAGAATACAATATTTGATTATCTGTTTATCTCAAAATTACCCGGAAAATGTGTTTTTTAAATTTCATGACAGGTTGCTTGGTTTGCGTTGATTTTTATATTCATCTTAATTAATGTACATTTTGACAAAACAAGTCTTTTTCAAGTCAATTTTATTTCTATAGTCACAAATCACAAATTTACCTCAAAGGGCTTTATAAATCTTGTACAGTTCACGATGCCACCTATCTTTAGACCCTTGATTCACTCCCTAAGACAACTATTCTCATGATGAAGTGAAATTAATGACACAACTTATTTCTGTGGGAAGAAACCATTTGCTAGATTGGAAAATAAAGAAATGTTCAGTTCCCAGAGTCAACAGGTAACTGTTGTCTGATTATACAGTGTGTATCAGCAGTAAATGGATACAGGTCGTCGTATTCTCTGTGAATTTTCTTTTTATAGAGTTTTGAATTATAATGGTATCTTTTAGATATTCAAAATATACAGTACACATGGATTTGGGGCTAATATTTGTAACTTCAAACTGGGAACTGTAAGCTATATGTATGCAAATCATTCACGCTACCTACACACTGTTGAGCAAAGGATTACAGACAACAACAACAACAACAACAACAATAATAATAATAATAATAACACAGCTTCTGGGTGTGCAATAACACAAAAGGCAGTGAAATCATTAAACACTGTGCAAGTCTTGAAAATGTATGTAGTTCTTAATATGTCTTTAAAAAAACATCTCTCGAAAGTACAGTAACACTTCTCCATTTTACAGTCTGAGCTGTGAAGTGATCAGCCACACTTTGGAAGAAAGTAAGCCTGACATTTTGTGAAGTAATTCAGCTTGATAGAGTGTTCACAGAGCTGCCTGCCATGGGATTTAACAAGTTTTAAACTAATACCCTGTCATATATTTCACATGTACCACCAAGTTCTTGTAGGATATCCTTATATAACACTCCACTTTAACACTCATCATTTTCTAAGAATTACTTTTGTTTCTTTACAGTTTGTCCAAAATCTTCTTTTTGCCATGTTGACACTGTAGGTCAGCTTGACCTCCTCCTTGTTCCCTGTTTTTTAGAAAGGCTCAAGACCTCCTGTGTAGGTGGCAGTGGGTTTGAGTGTGGCTGAGAGACATTTATTTGCCTGGATGTATGACCTGTCGAATGCTCTGACTGGGCCTCTGCTCTGTCCATTGTGTGCTGCGGAAATTTGAATATCCAGTGCATGGTTTGAAATCATACCTGCCAGATACAGATTTATAACGAAACGAAAAACCCAAATGGAGAGTGGAGAAACAAAATGAATACAGATACTTAGATACTAGATCTTATCATGCTCTGTGACATGTACAAAAATGCTGAGCAGTTGACATGAAGATGGAATGAAGAAAACTTTTAAGGGACTTTAAAAATCACCTACAAGGCACAAGGAAAATGAAATGATTCATATGCCTTTACAGTCACCCAATCTCTTCCCAATTGAACCTACGGAAGAGTTTCAGAAAATCAATGCCAAGGATCACTGAAGCTGTTCTGGTGGCCCAGTACTGGGCACATACTGTAAAACTTCAATTAAGAGCCCAGGGTTTTATTTGCTTCAATCACTGAACTTGCCTATATTTGGGATAGGCCTTTAATTCCTTTCGCACAAAACTCTTGCTCAGCAAAGATGGAAAATATGGATTGGACACATATTCGGACTTTATGGCCGCTTCAAAGGTAGGGAGTCACCACTTTATTTATTTCTCTTGTTTACCATGCTGGTAAATATGAATGAATTGTAATTTGTTGCTCATGGTTTCCGTAAAATGAACTGAACGATTGAATTGTGGAGAATCTAACAAAAAAGCAAAAATAACGTGACTGAAAGTTTATTCTTAGGTGTACAACCTGTAGTAAAAGAGGAAAAAGAGCAAATAGAGTAAATGCAGACAGTTTAGAACTACTGCAAGGTTATTTAGTTCATTTCTGCTCATTAGAAAAATTTAATTGAATATATTTTACAATTAATCCATCAAATCCATCTTTGAGATGAAATTTAGAGCTCAGTGAACTAAACTCAGTAATGAAATGCTACTGATAGTGCTGCCATTTGAATGGAGTAAACAATTTGACTTTTAAAAATCTGAACTCTCACTTTTAAGGAAAAAAATGAGTGCCATAAAAAGTTTTTTTTTTCAGACTAATGTGTGAAACACCCCATTATCACAACTCTTCTCATCATACTTGAATTATTCAGTAAGTGTGACTGACTCACAATAATCCATTATTATCTCCATCCTCTTTAGTATTATGCTGAATACTGCCAAATTCAAAGTGACTCAGTTATTGCCCTTTTTTTAACTGCTTCAAAACAGCAATATAAAACAAAAAAAAATTTTTTCTTTTATTTCCCAAAGCAAAATCCCCTTTAATTCACCTAATATATTACACTGAATTGTTATCTTGTTTTCTATAAACACATAAGTTTCCTTCCACTTATATGGTCAGCCTCCAACTTCCTATCAAAGGCTGTGAATAGCGGATCTGCCGCGGTTCCTGACCCTGAAGCCTTGTGTTTGATTCCAGTAAAAGACCGCACTGCCTCCCACTCTTTTCTTTTAACAGAGAGAAAATATGGCCTTGGCTGTTTGTTTCAGCACTCTCCCCACCACTTTACACTGCCTACAGCCAATTTTCCGGAATAAATAGTAATATAAGTGAAACACTCTAGAGTAGTACCAGCGGAGAGTGGAGAGGCTTGATGGGAGTTTCCACACAACATGGCTGATTGAAATTTGTGCCCTTATATTCCTCAAGTAAAGACACACAGACACATGATTATAAAAAAAAATTCACAGGTGTTTTGTAGGTTAAGAGCAGTGATAAATCTACTCATTAGCTGTGTGATGAGCGTGATAATCTTTGTCGTGATAGGAGTCTCTGTTTTCTGCGCATTGCATTCAACATGCACACCTTAATTGTGGAGGATCAGCAGCTGAAATTTTGCTTGTTTGAATTCACTGAACGTTGAATCACACTGTGTCATTCAGTTGTCTCATCTGCATTGTATTGAATAAACTCCTTTTGATGTCTGATCCATATGCTGTTTTCTTAAAAGGGCTGCAAGAAGCAAGCTGCAACCCATGCAGCAGGCTTTTCTCTCTCGACAATGTTGACAGCTGATGGATTGCTACAGTGAGGATGAATATATTGCTGTGATCATTCATCTTGCCAAATGTGACACATCAGCACAACAGGGCATAACTCAAGGTACATCAGCTGCTGTTGACAAAAGACTTGACATTACCCAAGGGCAAAGAGACTAACATCAGCTCTTAGAGCTAAAACATCAACCAATTAAGAGAAGATAGCTAAGAGCAACCTGGAGATGGTAGGGTAGGGGTGACGTTTAAAGGTTGCAGCAAACATGTCTTAATTTCACTCACACATACTGGGGAATAAAAAATTTAAAATGAAAAAGTAAAAGTAATATTAAAAAAGAAATATTATGAAATTGGGTTATTTGAGCCCTAATGAGTAATTCATTTTATTAACTATTTCTATGTTTTTGCCCTTATCATCAAGCAGCTCACAGAATAAAGCACTGCTTTACTCTCAACAAGTCCTCATACCTAAATTTATTTATTTAATTTTAATTTTTTATTTGTTCCACTCATGATAATGCACAAATCCAGAAATAAAAAATAAATACAGTATTTCACAATCAAAACTCTTGAATCCACTTTATGAACAAATCTTACTGGTCTTTTCAATTATATAAACAATGGCTTTATGTTACTCATGTATGTGTTTCCCTGCACTTCCACACATTAGCTATATAGTACAGAATTGTCTTTGTAATCTAACACATACTTTGCTTTGTTCAAAACAGACACCTTTGTTATATGAGATTTCATTGTCAGTTTGTCATCAATTATCACACCCAAAACTCTCTTTCAATATAAACTCCATCTATAGACAACCTTTTAATCCATTTTTTGACTGGGAAAAACCATACATTTAGTTTTGTTCAAATTTAAGGCTAACTTATTTTCATCAAACCATCTTTTAAAGTTCCAGTGGATTTAGTGGCATCTAGCAGTGAAACTGTAGTTTGAAACATAGCGCACGCATCACCCTCCCATTCCAAACGTATAAGAGAAACAATTTGGTTATGGTTCAGACTACACATTATTTTTGTCTGTTAAGATGCTCACTGTGTCAAATTAGGTGATTATAAAGTCAGATATAAAGTCATATTTATCTATTCAGATAGACAGGTGATGCGGGTTTCACTGTGCTGAATGGGGTATTATTCAGGTTTTTCCTTTAATTTGCCACCTGTCCATATATCTTTTCAATAAATAACCAATGTAGTCCGATCAAGAAAGACTTCATTTAAAGAGTGGCATAAAGACATTTTTACATAGTGTGTACAACAGGAGATATGGGAGGAGTCTTTGGCATCATTTTATGGGAGCTCTACAGGAATATCCATCTGATGGAGCCTAGACTCTGGAAGCGGTAGTGAAGAGCAATCTGGATGAATGTGATGTGGAGCAAAGTGGAAGGACGCATGGATGCTGGTTCTCATGAAAACTGAAGGTGAATGAGGTGGAGGTGGGTCTCATCGATCTGACAGCTGATAGCAGCAGAGAGAGGAACAGTTTTAAAGTTTGACAGCAATGAGATTATGGGCTTAGAGAGGTTGTGGCAAAATCTGATTGGTTGAGAGGCAGAGAGAGAGAAAATGTAAATAAATGGAGTAAGCATGACCAATTTTATTTTGTCATTTATCTGTCTTAATATCTGAACTTGTAGCTCAGTTGCAGAATCCCAGCCTGTCAGTCTAATCAATGTTTCCATGGTAACAATTACCTCATCGTTTTGTGTGTGAATGTTGCTTTTCTCCACTTTTTGGGACTTGCTTCTTTCAAACACGCTGGTAGCTGAATGTGATTCATATCACACTCTCTATTGCAGGAGATAGTCCCTTGTATCAGCTCCCAGCATGTCAACACAATTTTGTTGCAATTCCTTCCTTATCAAGGATAACTTCTTTGGCAATGAGTGTAATTCAGGTTATATCCAGAGTTCTGTCAGAGCTCCATGTGTATGTGTGTGTGTTTGTTTGCTGTGGTTTGATAACATTAGACTACTGGGAGTAAATCTATGGTGGTGCACTGCTCACTCTTTGTGTATACGCCTGCAGAGCTCAGATTAAACTTGAATTATCGGTGTAGGAACTGCCTGCTGCTTCCTCCTCTTCAATCATAGGGGCTCATCTCTTGGTTGTTATTGCTATTTTATTCTGTAGAGAAGGAACTGCAGCAGTCCACCGTGTCTCTCAGGACCCCCTAAGAAACATGTCCCTCACTATACAAACTTTGGATGTCATCTGTACTCTTCTGGTTATTCATTATATTATAGTTTGACCCTCATGACTGTGTCCATAATCGCAGTAATCTGAGCTATCACAGTGACGACTGAATGAGGGAATGTAATACTATATGGGACTGTAGGGGAAAAGATGAAGGGAGCTGCCCCACGCTGTCTTCATGACATTTTCACTCAGTAAATGCAAGAATCCAAACTTCTGAAATGACAATGACAGATGAAACATTAAAAAGATGTTTAAATTGTAATTATGAAACATTCTTCCAAAATTTAATCTTGTTTTTTAGATTCATTATAAGTAGGTATTTCTATGCCATCCAGTGATGTTAATATTAAGTGTTTTTTCTCTCGACTGTGCATGATTAGAAAATGATTATCCCTTTTAGGCCATGACAGCGGTGCCATTCTGGTGTATAATTATAATGACATGCTCTTCTAATTGAGTGATATGTTTTTCTGAGTTATAAATCTCGAGTACAATCTTCTTAGTAGCTATGTGGAAAATTCATTTGACCATGATTCATACCTTATTTGTGACCCACTAGTAGCCTAATGATCAGTCTAAATGGCCATTTATCTTCACTCAATGATCAGGCTCATAACATTGTTATGTTAAAGTAACAATTATTTGCAATATTGATTAAACTGTTTAATCAAAGAAATATGACCAGAATCCGTATAGAAAATCTCTAGGAATTTACATATTCTATATATTCAGGTAACTGTTAAATTATACTTTCTGCAAGTTTTACTTCCCAACATGAAGGTCTCAATGCTGTTAGTAAGCCTCCACGCTGGCAAGAATAAAATTCTAGGGGGAAAACGTTAAAACTTTATTTATTTGTTATTTTGTTGGCCTAAAAGTGGTAAAATTTGGAGTCTAAAAAACATTAACTCCCCTCCTCCCTTGCAACACGCAAGTTTATAAAGTCGATACATTTAAAATAAAGCCGTCAAGTGTGTTGTATTTTATCCCACTAGCCTGCAGCTTTTTTCTCTGATGTGTTCTACTCTGTTTTTATTATTCTAAGTGTGCTCTCAGAAGAGGCAACATGTATATTAAATGAAATCTGACCTTGCCTGGCAGCCATGTCTTCCTCTTTCTAAGCCTCGGCTTCTTAGTACAAGGCCACGGACTATAGGTGGATGTCTATGATGAGTGACAGAAGACATGAAATCAGTAGGGGGAAACAAGTAGTGTACACTAGCTCACCAGTCATACCTTGAATATACATGAATGGCACACGTATTGGGAACCATTTGGTTTCTACACAACCAGACAGAACTGTTCAGCCATCAGTATGAATGAGGAGCCAGTGTTTTACATGTGTTTGCCCTGCGGTTACCTGTGGGCCATTCGTGGAAATCACCACACGCTTTCATGTACCATTAGAGACGCTCTTCAAGCTCTGTAGCATCTCTGTTGTTTGGCTTTGATTGATAGTATGTAAGACATGTTAGTTTCATTATTTATCCACCCTCTTGTGAATATTTGATTATAGTATTAAGTCAGTGCAGAGGTGATTCTTTAGCTGTTGAGACACTCCCAAAGGACTGAGACCAGGATGCTAACAGCAGGCAGTCTGTGTAGGAGCTGATGAAGTCAGACACTCGCTGTGGCTGGATATTAACCAGAACAGTTACACTGTGTTCTGTCTTGAACTCAAATAGAAACAGGACATTGCTGACGCTTTTAAAAAAAGGATCCAATATGATGATGCTGATTAGTCTTAAGTGACTCACCGAGAGACTAACAACACAGACTGGCTCTCCTTTGACAATTTCCTTGTGTGAATGCCAGTTCCTAAATATATTCTCTAATATCCTATCAATTTCTTATGCCTTTGTATCACAGAATAAAGTGCTGTCAGTCCGTGCAAAATGTAAAATATGGTGAATTATTCAAAAAAAGTCACAGTGTAAGTCAAAGATACTGTGTCAAATCAAATTCCCATTTGAAATATTTTACTGTTACATACTCTCTACTTTATGTTTGAATGTGCAGTTAAAATGGAACAGAGTATTTCAAGATACACATATGAGTTTTCTTCATCTACATTCAAACACCTGTCTCTGAGAGGATATATTTTACTAAAGTCACGTTTGAATCAACAGTGTACAACTGAGGCACAGCTACACTTAAATCCAGTGAAATGGAAAAAAAGTACTTAAGGCTGTTTTCCGAGCAAATTTCACTGCTTAGACTTCTAAAAACATTTGAAGTGTGTGGTGCAATTTCAATGTGCATGCAAAGCTGCCTGTGTAAGTCTAACGACGTGGCTAGTTGGTTGGGTGGTTCTGTACACGTCGTACACTTACATCCTGGAAAAGGGATTCAATTCAATTTCAATTAAATTGTATTTATATAGCACCAATTCATAACAGAAGTTATCTCATTGCACTTGTCCCATCATGCGGTCTAGAACGTACTCTTTATTACATTATTTAGAGACCCAACAATTCCCATGAGCAACGACTTGGCGACTGAGGTTTGTTTCATTCTTTATATTCATTAGAGGGGTTTTTGGGGAGTTTTCCTTTTTCCAAATTGAGGGTCTAAGGGTGAGGCAAATTTCTGATATTGGGCTATATAAATAAATTTTACTTGACTTGATTTGGTCAATCCATAATTGAGACTGATATATCTCAACAAATATAGAATGATCATTACATTTTGTACAGATTTTCTTGGTCCTCAGAGGATCAATCCTTCTGACTCTGGTGGTCCCTTGACTTTTACTCTAGGCTAGGCTAGACTTACTCCACAATGTGGTTGAAATTTGTGGTAAAGAGGGAAATAGCTTATGTACTATTGGATAGATTGCCATGTAACTTGCAACATATATTAAAGGTTCCTAGAGGATAAATTATCATGATTTTGGTGATCCTCAGAATTTTTCTTATAGCATCACCAGCAGGTCAATTCCCCAATGTTTCCTCTTTCTCCACCATGAGGTTGACATTTAGGAATTTTATAGAAATATCTTGAAAACTATTGATGGATTGCTGTGAACTATGGTTCAGGCATTCATGGTCCCCACAGGATGAATTGTAGTAACTAAGTACCTAACATTATTTATTTATTTATTTTATTACGATCCCCATTAGCTCCTGACATACCAGTTGCTATTCTTCCTGGGGTCTCCTCGAATTCATTACATACATTTTTAATGTATACACATACATACTCACACACACACACACAAACCAGACATGAAAGCTTAGTACAAGGCCACGGACTATAGGTGGATGTCTATGATGAGTGACAGAAGACATGAAATCAGTAGGGGGAAACAAGTAGTGTACACTAGCTCACCAGTCATACCTTGAATATACATGAATGGCACACGTATTGGGAACCATTTGGTTTCTACACAACCAGACAGAACTGTTCAGCCATCAGTATGAATGAGGAGCCAGTGTTTTACATGTGTTTGCCCTGCGGTTACCTGTGGGCCATTCGTGGAAATCACCACACGCTTTCATGTACCATTAGAGACGCTCTTCAAGCTCTGTAGCATCTCTGTTGTTTGGCTTTGATTGATAGTATGTAAGACATGTTAGTTTCATTATTTATCCACCCTCTTGTGAATATTTGATTATAGTATTAAGTCAGTGCAGAGGTGATTCTTTAGCTGTTGAGACACTCCCAAAGGACTGAGACCAGGATGCTAACAGCAGGCAGTCTGTGTAGGAGCTGATGAAGTCAGACACTCGCTGTGGCTGGATATTAACCAGAACAGTTACACTGTGTTCTGTCTTGAACTCAAATAGAAACAGGACATTGCTGACGCTTTTAAAAAAAGGATCCAATATGATGATGCTGATTAGTCTTAAGTGACTCACCGAGAGACTAACAACACAGACTGGCTCTCCTTTGACAATTTCCTTGTGTGAATGCCAGTTCCTAAATATATTCTCTAATATCCTATCAATTTCTTATGCCTTTGTATCACAGAATAAAGTGCTGTCAGTCCGTGCAAAATGTAAAATATGGTGAATTATTCAAAAAAAGTCACAGTGTAAGTCAAAGATACTGCAAACCTAGACATACATAAATCACTTGAAAAGATACACTAAAAACAGCTCAAAAAACAACTGCAATCAAAACTAAAACTAACAACAATATAATAATAACAACAACAACACTATTATCAATATCATTATCATTAATGCTATAACCCTCATCATTATTATTATTATTATTATTAATATCATTACTCTCATTATTACTATTACTACTATTAATACTAAAACTCTTATCATTATTAATAAATATTATTATTACCATTACCATCATTATTAATAATAACAACAACAATCTAATCTTGACACAATACCTAAAGCTCCTTATTGTGTAACAAGGAAAAGCTTTAACTTCTTTTGAAATAACTTTTTGTTGTTTTCAAACAACAGAATGCGGGCAATGCATTCCATGCAACCATGACTCTATATGCAACAGTACGCTGCATTTGATTAGTTCTGCAAATAGGCAGCAAACCTCTTATATTACTACTTTGACATGTTCCATAATTATGAATATCTGAGAAAAAAGTCAATTTAGAATAAATTATTTCTCGGAATTTTTGTTACAATGACATGTCTAATAAATGTTTACAAACAATACCTAAGTCTACTTTTGACAGTCAACCAAGCCAACTCATTATGCATTATTATCACACTGGTTCTGTATGGGCAGCCTAGAACCATTCGTGCTGATTTATTCTGGGTGATTTGTAACCTATGTAAATTATTTTCATTTGTGTTTGCCCAAACAACAGTTGCATAATCTAACTGGGAAAGTACTAATGACTGAACTAGTTGTTTAGTAAACCATTGTGGAATACATTTCCTGCAATGTCTAATCATACCCATACTCCGACCCATATTCTGCAATACCTGATTTATATGACTACTCCATGTCAACTTCGAATCTACTATTACACCCAATAATTTAATTTATTCTACTTGTTTAACTACAATTGTTCCCAATGTTAAATATAGTTTAGGTATTGTTTTTAACATGCATTGTGGTCCAAATAACATACATTTTGTTTTTTCAGGATTGATTACTAATCTATTATCTTTAATCCAATGTGCTACAACATTCAACTCCTCATTTAAAAATGTTACTAAGCAGATCTGCTGTAGGTGCAGATGCATACAAAGCAGTGTCATCTGCATATAAAGCCATGGTTGCATGTTTCAGCAAAAATGAGCAATCATTAGTGAAAATACAAAACAAAAGCGGTCCTAAACAACTTCCCTGAGGCACTCCACACCCCATCCCATCAACTTCTGAATAACTACCATTAAAATAAACTTTAAACTCTCGATTACTTAGATAACTTTCAATCCATTTTAACACTGTCGACTCGAATCCATAACAATTCAACTTATTTAATAAAATACTGTGATCAGACATCAAAGGCTGTACTCAATTCTAAAAATATTGTCCCTATAAGATTTTTTCTATTCATTTCCTGCAGCCAGTGATCAGTAATGTTACATTTCATTTCATCCTGTGGGGATGAATCAGAGTGACTGTCACTTTGATCTCCTAACCTTTCATGTAGCACCATCATTAGGTAATTTTTTGTATTTGTCACATACTTTGCTTTATGTCCAAATATGTCCAAAAAATGACTTTCCCATCAGTTACATTGACTAACTATCTGCTATAACGTTACATTTGAACGTTTATTAGTTTTGCCTAAGCACTTACGGCACTTCAGTGTTGCTAGCTACCAGTCTCTACCTTAGCAGCTAGCAATGGCTTCGCTCCCTCTCTCTCCTTCTTCCTCTCCCGCTCTCTCTTGCTCGGTGTGTCAAATGTTTAGCTATTCCTCTGCCTCCTTTACTGATAATGGTACATGTAATACATTTTGTTTATTTGTAGCGTTGGAGGCGAGGCTTAGTGATTTGGAAACGCGGTTCTGCACCATGGGAGCTCAGTCGATAGTTGCTAGCCAAGCCCCAGTAGCCGGTGCGGACCGACTAGAGCTAGGTACTGTTAGCCGTTCCGAATCCAGGGCGGCTGGGTGACCGTCCGAAGGAAGCATAGCCCTAGGCCGAGGCCAACGGTTCACCACCAACCCGTTCCCGTTTCCAACAGGTTCTACCCACTCAGCGACGCACCCACTGAGAAACCAACTCTGATTATTGGCAGCTCCATTTTGAGAAACGTGAAGTTAGCGACACCAGCGACCATAGTTAAATGTGTTCCTGGGGCCAGAGCGGGCGACATTGAATCATATTTGAAACTGCTGGCTAAAGATAAACGTAAATACAGTAAGATTGTTATTCACGTCGGCGGTAATGACACCCGATTACGCCAATCGGAGGTCACTAAAAATAATGTTGAGTCGGTGTGTACATATGCAAAGACGATGTCGGACTCCATAGTTTTCTCTGGGCCCCAGCCAAATCTGAGCAGTGATGACATGTTTAGCCGCATGTCTTCATTCCATCGCTGGCTGTCGAGGTGGTGTCCAGCAAACGATGTGGGCTTCGTAGATAATTGGCGGACTTTCTGGGGAAGGCCTGGTCTGATTAGGAGAGACGGCATTCATCCAACTTTGGATGGTGCAGCTCTCATATCTAGAAATCTGGCCGAGTTTATTAGTGGACCTAAACCATGACAACCCAGAGTTGAGACCAGGAGGCAGAGTTGCAGTCCTATACGCTTCTCTGCGCTTTCAGAGCAGTTACCCACCCATAATCCCATAATGACGGTGTCTGCCCCCCGGCCACTGAAATTTATAAAATCAAAAGCTAACAGAAGAGGAGTTATACATAATAATTTAATAAAAATTATCACAACAGAAATAGCACCTCAAAATAAGAGAATTAAATGTGGACTCCTAAACATCAGATCTCTGTCATCTAAAGCTGTACTAGTAAACGATCTGATATCAGATTATCATATTGATTTATTTTGTCTCACTGAAACCTGGCTGGGTCATGAAGAATATGTTAGCCTAAATGAATCCACTCCGCCCAGTCATATTAATACTCACATTCCTCGAGGCACTGAGTTTTTATCTGAATTCTCAGAATTTCTATCAGGTTTAATCCTTAAAAAAGATAAAGCAATTATTGTAGGTGATTTTAATATTCATGTGGGCATTGAAAATTATAGCCTTAGTACTGCCGCAAATTAAAGTAAACATCACGAAAACTTGAAAGGAAATGGCGTTCCAACTATCTAGGAGAATCTTGTTTAGCCTGGCAAGATAGTCTTAAAATATATAAGAAGGCCCTTCGTAATGCCAGAGCAGCCTACTACTCATCACTAATAGAGGAAAATAAGAACAACCCCAGGTTTCTTTTCAGCACTGTAGCCAGGCTGACAGAGAGCCACAGCTCCATTGAGCCATGTATTCCTGTAGCCCTCAGCAGTAACGACTTCATGAGCTTCTTTAATGATAAAATTTTGACTATTAGAGAGAAAATTAATCACGTCCTGCCCGCAGCTGGTGCCAACCGATTTTCAAGCATAGAGGCGTTGGAGGGAGCTGTGAAACCTGTTGTGTACTTGGACTGCTTCTCTCCTGTCGACCTTATTCAACTAACGTCGACAATTTCTTCATCTAAGCCTTCGACCTGTCTCTTAGACCCAATTTCAACTAGGCTGCTTAAAGATGTTCTACCATTAGTTAGTACGTCTTTTGTAGATATGATCAATTTGTCTTTACTGACAGGTTATGTACCACAGTCTTTTAAAGTAGCTGTTATTAAACCTCTCCTTAAAAAGCCCACACTCGATCCAGGGGTTTTAGCCAACTATAGACCTATATCTAACCTTCCCTTTATCTCTAAGATCCTTGAAAAAACTGTTGCTAATCAGTTATGTGACTTTCTAAATAACAATAGTATATTTGAGGATTTCCAGTCAGGTTTTAGAATGCATCATAGCACAGAAACAGCACTGGTGAAAATTACAAATAACCTTTTAATTGCATCAGACAATGGACTTGTCTCTGTACTTGTCTTGCTAGATCTTAGTGCTGCATTCGATACCATTGACCATCAAATTCTATTACAGAGACTGGAACATTTAATTGGAATTAAAGCAACTGCGTTAAGCTGGTTTAAATCCTATCTATCAGACCGATCTCAGTTTGTTTATGTTAACGATGAATCATCTGAGCACACCAAAGTTAGTCACGGTCTTCCGCAAGGTTCTGTGCTTGGACCACTTCTATTTACTTTATATATCCTTCCTTTGGGCAATATTATTAGAAAGCACTCCATAAAGTTTCATTGTTATGCAGATGATACCCAGTTATATTTATTGATTAAGCCAGATGAAACTGATCAGTTAGTTAAACTTCAATCATGCCTTAAGGACATAAAAACCTGGATGACCAGAAATTTTCTGATGTTAAACTCGGACAAAACTGAAGTTATTGTACTTGGCCCCGAACGCCTCCGAGACTCGCTGTCGGCAGATATAATTGCTCTAGAGGGCACTGCCCTGGCCTCCAGCACCTCTGTGAGGAACCTAGGAGTTATCTTTGATCAGGATCTATCCTTCAACTCCCACATGAAGCAAACCTCACGGACTGCCTTTTTTCACCTACGTGACATTGCAAAAATCAGGCACTTCCTGTCTCGAAATGATGCAGAAAAATTAATCCATGCATTTGTTACTTCAAGGCTGGATTACTGCAATTCCATATTATCAGGCAGCCCGAAAAAGTCCCTTAAGATTCTCCAGTTGATTCAGAACGCTGCAGCACGTGTACTGACAGGAACTAGGAAAAGAGATCATATTTCTCCAATATTATCTTCTCTGCACTGGCTCCCTGTGAAATCCAGAATAGAATTTAAAATCCTTCTCCTCACCTATAAAGCACTTAATGGTCAGGCACCGTCGTATCTTACAGAGCTCATAGTGCCTTATTACCCCACTAGAACACTGCGCTCTCAGAATGCAGGGTTTCTTGTGGTTCCTAGAGTCTCCAAAAGTAGAATGGGAGCCAGAGCCTTTAGCTATCAAGCTCCTCTTCTGTGGAATCAGATCCCAGTTCGGGTTCGGGAGGCAGACACCATCTCCACATTTAAGAATAGGCTAAAGACTTTTCTCTTTGATAAAGCTTATAGTTAGGGCTGGCTCAGGAGAGTCCTGAACCATCCCGTAGTTATGCTGCTATAGGCCTAGACTGTCGGGGGACTTCCCATGATGCACCTCTCTCTCTTCACCTCTGTCCTCTCCATCCGTATGCATTCTCATCCCATAAATGCATGTCACTAACTTGACTTCTTCCCTCTCCCGGAGTTTTGTGCTTTGTCGTCCGTCTATTCTTTCTTAGTGTCACTTTCAGCAGGTATTTCAGTGTCCGGAGATGTATCTGGATCTGTGACTATGGCGACCTGCTGGAGCAGTGCTGCTGTGTCTATGGTGCAGGGGATGAGTGGCTCAGGTCCTGCTCGTTGGCCTTCACCTGGAGCTGCTCGGTTGTCCGTCTGGACCCATCATCTTCCCTTATGTTTTACCACCTAAACATTTCTAACAGAATAATATATATATATACAAAAATTTTGCCATCATGTCTGTATATGTTATAGTTTTGATGCTATAAATCTATTCTGTACTTACGACATCTATTGCATGTCTGTCCGTCCTGGGAGAGGGATCCCTCCTCTGTTGCTCTTCCTGAGGTTTCTATCATTTTTTCCCCTGTTAAAAGGGTTTTTTTGGGTAGTTTTTCCTTAATCGAATCGAGGGTCTAAGGACAGAGGGTGTCGTATGTTACAGATTGTGAAACCCTTTGAGGCAAATGTGATTTGTGATACTGGGCTATATAAATAAAATTGAATTGAATTGAATCAGTCTCAGCTGTACTTTGTGTTTAATTAGCAAATGTCAGCATGGTAAAACTCTAAAATAAGATGGTGAACATGGGAAACATTATACCTGCTAAACATCAGCATGTTAGCATTGTCATTTTGAGCATTGTTGCATGCTGATGTTATCATTTAGGTTAAAGGACCACTGTGCCTAAGTACCGTCTCACAGAACCTCTGGCATGGCTGTAGACTCTGTTGTATACTGGTAGAAACAGCAATATGCTCTTTTCTCATCTTTCATGCTTTTGCTGGGTCACAACATCTGACAGCATGTCTCCTCCCATCACCACTGTGATGATACAGATGCATCTGTCATCAAAACCCCAGTGAGCTCGACAGTCGCCCTAAAAGTGCTTTGAATCTATTTACTGAATATAAATTTAAAATGACCTTGTTTGACTCTTTCAGCTTTTCAGCCTTTCAGATGTTCAGCATGTCACTTTCAGTATTGCTTTTTCCATTCGACAAAAAAGCATTTATTAACCTGTTAAAGTGAGAGTTCCTCATATCTTTCAGTCTTTTGCAACAGACCCTTGTTATGGCATTTCAACTTGTAAAAAACAGGTATAACTAATAACATTAATAACTGACTGCATGCGCCAGATATGCTGGCTACAGGCATGCCTAAATTAAAAGAAGCAATCATTCAGTGTATTAGTTACACCTATGCTTTTCCTCTTTGTTAACCTTGGACTACACAGAAGCTCAAGTGATTCAAGTGACACTCTATCCAAAATGTGTCTTTCTAGAATCAAATGCTCATCTCTTGAATTGCCTTGAAAGGTACATGGTAAAAGCTGGTAATTTTGTCCTATGACTATGTTTGCTTAGAAGCTTACCATGTGAATGTAAGCATTGTATATACAGTAGCCATTATTTGCCAAATGTGGATTGTGACGAGACTCCAAGTGATCAAATCATTACTTTTGATATACAGTACAGTAAGAGACCAAAATAAGTTTAAAGGTGACTAAGACGCTGTAGTATTACATTGAGGTGGTTTTGGAATCTTGGGGTATCTGTGAGGCATCTAAGTTTTAGGAAACCCTGGGGCGAACCCTAGAACAAGCTAGAGGGAGAATATATCCCATCTACTATGGCAATGCTTTGGGATACCCAATAATGCCCTCATACAGTTGTTGTATTTTTCCTTTGTCCCTTTAACATGATTCAAGTGTAATCTAACCCTAAGCTAATAACATTTTCATGGCATTCATAGTATTCATATTGATATGTTGACATGATGCTCTTTTTATACTTAAGCTGATTGTTTAACTGTTCATTCATTCATAATTTGGTCACTTGCTGCTGTATCAGCACACACAACCTCTTCTTGTTTGATCTCTTTTCCTGCTGCAAATCACCATTTAATTACTGTGTCGTTACAGGTTATATTACAGGTTACAGTGCCTTTGATTCCAGGGGGGTTTTAGCTTTTAAGGGTTTGACCAGCAGAGGTGAAAGAAGTAGTCAGATCATTTACTTCAACAAAACTAGCAATACTACAATGAAAAAACTATTCTTTTCAAGTAAAATACTGCATTGAAGATGTTACTTCAGATGTAAGTATTATAAAGAAAATGTACTTATTAATTAAATAAAAAATGATTAAACTTAAAACGTTTTCAAGGCAGAAAATGGCCTATAATAGTGTTACACAATTATTATTCATATTATTATATTATTATTACTAATGCATTAATGTGTAGGCAGCCTTTTTCAATTGTGGCTAATTTAGGTAAAGCTAGTTTTAACTATTCAAAGATGGTTGGGTAGTTGAATCTATAACAAAGCATGATAATTCCCACGAAATTCACAGAGCTGGGTCAGCCTGTCTCTTTGAAAGAGCTTGAAAACTCAGCATTGAGGCAACAGAGGAGTGACTCACCAACATTTATGAGCCTCCGTTGAAGGAATCATTGTACCCTTATAATCTAAGAAAAAAATAATGCTGAACATACTGTGTGACTTTATTACCAGTGTATATTGTCTATTGTATGTATATGTTCATAAGAGAGTATTGCATTGACATTTACTTTGATAAGTGTGACACACAACATATTTATGTGAAATTAATTTATGTAATATGTAACACAATAATATTTGCATTTACTTAGCTATGCCTACAATAAAGACCTGTGAGATGCTAACTGCCACAGAAAAACCACAGAAGCCATGCATTATTTATATAGGAGTTTTTAATAGAGACATGAATTGTCTTTTACTGACAGACAAACACGGCCAGATCCTTTACTCAAAACACACAAATGTATTGTAATATCACCCATTTGCCTTTTAATTTGTGAGCAAGTCTTCTCCCAATTACATATTCATAGATTCATAGGGCAGAATAGACACCTCTGAGAGAAGTTTGTATTGATTTTTAGATACATTAATTGTGTTTCATATGAGTGAAACGTGAATTCTCTGTTGAAAGACAGGCTGTTATGAATTCTAATTCTGCCCTCTTCATATTTACATGAAGCCTTTCTGTTGGGGCTGGAGGCTCCATTCTCTTGTAACAACCACACTGTGCAATAGCCATTAAACGGTAAAATTCTGACTGGAGTAATTTATCTGTCCTGAAGGCTCCTAAGGCAAGAAAATCACATTTGACATCCAGAATGGCAGTAGGGACAAAATCCTGACAGGAACCCTCAGGTTTTGTCCTCTGTTCTCTGACGCATACATCATGCATTTAACTTTAAATTAAACTCTTATCTAAAGTTGTAGAATCAGTTAATAAATCAATGTTTAATTAAGCTTAAAGAGTAAGTCTGGCAATATTCTATATTTTTGTTATTGTTAAAAAATCCCATGAAAAGACCAGAACCAACAATATGTTGGTCTGTCTCTCAATACTTTGTGACTTCCCTATGCTGTCTATTTCTCTCAACCTCAAACCCATTGTTTTTTTTAATTGAAGATGTAGATCTTTAAAAACAGGTCATGAATATACTTGTGGGTGTATATAAGATTGAATAAAAATAGATTACAGTGCCCATGTTCATCATAAGAAGAAACATGTCACCCAGTGTAACAGTGTTGCTCATTGATGAGTTTTTAATAGTTTTTGGACAGCAATGGAGCTCTATGGCACAGAGGAAGAAGCTAGATGAGGCTATGGCTACACAGACAAAACTCTTGAAAAATAAATCCTGTCTTTTCCTGTTTATTTGATATTGTAACTTTAAATCTATTTGCATGTAGATCTCTTGTACAACAAACTGAGCAATGTTCACATGTCATCATCAAAGCCGAGTCATAGAATGGTGCAGCTATTTCATCAGCCCTATTTACACTTTGATGACACACTAATTGAACACAACATTCAAACAACAGTGAGTTGTTACCTGCTCCAGTAAATCACATACAACTGTTGTCATTCAGCACAATGGAGGAAACTGTGACTGAGACTTTGTTGCTGAAGCTGGAGCAATTAAAGCCGCAGAGTCTCAGAGTTTCTGAGTCTCATTTTGGCAACTGAAGCCTCACTTGTAGTGGTTCAGTGTTTTGCCATCTGTGGAATGAGGTGCAACATCAGCACATAAGCTACCTTACTGCACACTCACAGATGATTTAACCGCCAGCTCTTAAGCGCAGCCATGGATTAATAGAGCTTGACACAAAGCCTTTTCACTGGCTTTATCTGTTTCTCCTAAGCTTGGGGGAATTGAGCGCTGGTGCTTTTCCCAGCGTGACACCAGTATCATTTCTGCTGTTTCACAGTACTTTCCCCCAAAAAACTTGGGGGTTTATGCTGTGTTGGCAAGCATCACCACAGACTATTAGCAATCTCCCTCCTCAGAGATTCAGATCAAAGACGTTTTGGCTCTGGTCAAAGATTAGCCCAAATCAAGACCCAATTCTATGCAAAGCCTCTGTGGATCATCTAAATTTGTAGCAGACTGTCAGATACAAGTTTTAGTGGCGATGCTGTATTGGATTATGGGAGGTTATCAAGGCTGACCTCCTAATCCGTTTGTTTAGCCTACAGATACACTGCTTGTTTTTGTTGTAGCAGGCCCAAATGACAAATTGAACTTTTGAAATTTAAAGTATAAACAGTAAATTGGGAGGAAATTTGGGGATTTTGGGGGCTATTGTAAATCTATGTGCACCTGATGCCCTGTATTTTCCATCAGGCCCTCAGCAGTGGTGGAATAAGTCCTCAGATCCTTTACTTAAGTAACACAATACCACAGTGTAAAAATACTCTGTTAAAAGTAAATGTCCTGCATTCACAATTCTACTTGTGTAAAAGTACATAAGTATTACCAGCAAAATTAACTTAAAGTAAAAGATTCAATGCAATTCAAGTGGCTCCCTTTAGAGTGTTAAATTATGGAGCCTTCAAGGTCCCGAAAGATGAGATATTTTAATCTTATGCCCACAAGATAATAATTTGTACACACAAGTTATTATCGTGTGTAACAAGATAAAACTATTTTTTTTTTCAGGACTTCAGGGGCTCTCCTGTTATATTACAACTTTATCACTGTTATGAGTAAATGATGACCTCACGTAAATCCCAGCCGAGCTTCAACAACTACTCCAACCTAAGCGGGTCTAATCAGCAACATAACTGACAACACCTGTGAGGGTATGAGGGGGCTTTAATCTGTAACAATGCATCATCTTTAATAAAGTGATCACATTTTGTATGTGAAATCAAATAAACTATAGTAGTTAAATTAAATAAAGTAGCATAAATAGGAATACTTGGTCCAGTGTGTAACATTTAGGAGGAGTTATTGGAAGAAATGGAATAAAACATTTATAAGTATGTTTTCCTTAGTGTATAACCACCTGAAAATAAGAATTGTTGTGTTTTCATTACCTTAGAATGAGCCATTTCTATCTACATAAGGAGCAGGTCCCCTTCCATGGAGGCCGCAATGTTGCACCGCCATGTTTCTACAGTAGCCCAGAAAGGACAAACCAAGCGCTGGCTCTAGATAGGGCCTTTTGCGTTTTTCACGAGTTTCGCAGCCACTGTAGTTTCTCCTACACACTTGGACGAGGAGGGTGATGCGAGTGTAACCTAGGTTAAAATTAATAGGATTTTCCCCATTATTGGGTTTTCCTTCATTTTCAGCTAACTGTGAATGCACCATGTCATGTGACATGTTTACATGATTCCCCTTAACCAATCACCTGTTTGGAGGGAATAGTTAAAGCTGCCTCCCTTTCCTTCCGTTGTGCGGGAGAGAAGTTGAGGGACAGCTGCTGCAGGTCAGTACCTCCATACAGGTCACTTTATTTATAATGCCAGTCAAATATTAAGTGTGCCACTAAACTTTTAGAGCCAGAACAACATTTGATAGAGACTTGGTTTCCATGTGTGCTGCAGTTCATCCTGCAGAATTGGTGAGTTTGAATGTAAACCCTTTATTTTATTTGTTAGCATTGCAGGCATATTAGGCTAATGCTTATATGATGGTGACATGTTGACTTCTTGTATGTTTATGTAAGTTTGAAATTGATTGATGATGCTAATTAGCAAGGATAACACATGGTCAGCACTATTGTTTCTGATTTTCCATGTAAATTGAGCACCCCAGTGTAGTTTTATCGTATGCTAATGGTTAGGTTAGCATTTTCTCAGTATTGGTATTTTTTGCACTGTTGAGTAACGTTACTGGTGTAATTGTATTTTGACAATTGTTTTATATTTTGTACACACTGACAAAGTATATTGCTTTGATTTATGAATGGTCCTGTTTGTTTTATGCAGTTCCTGTTGTGGGCTACAACGATGGCGAGCTACAGAAACAAGGCCAGGAGCCTGGATCTGTCTTTAATGTCTGTCTTTAATGAGCTATCAAGCTCCTCTCCTGTGGAATCAGATCCCAGTTCGGGTTCGGGAGGCAGACACCATCTCCACATTTAAGAATAGGCTAAAGACTTTTCTCTTTGATAAAGCTTATAGTTAGGGCTGGCTCAGGAGAGTCCTGAACCATCCCTTAGTTATGCTGCTATAGGCCTAGACTGTCGGGGGACTTCCCATGATGCACCTCTCTCTCTTCACCTCTGTCCTCCTCTCCATCCGTATGCATTCTCATCCCATAAATGCATGTCACTAACTTGACTTCTTCCCTCTCCCGGAGTTTTGTGCTTTGTCGTCCGTCTCTGGACCCATCATCTTCCCTTATGTTTTACCACCTAAACATTTCTAACATAATAATATATATATATATATATATATACAAAAATTTTGCCATCATGTCTGTATATGTTATAGTTTTGATGCTATAAATCTATTCTGTACTTACGACATCTATTGCATGTCTATCCGTCCTGGGAGAGGGATCCCTCCTCTGTTGCTCTTCCTGAGGTTTCTATCATTTTTTCCCCTGTTAAAAGGGTTTTTTTGGGTAGTTTTTCCTTAATCGAATCGAGGGTCTAAGGACAGAGGGTGTCGTATGTTACAGATTGTGAAGCCCTTTGAGGCAAATGTGATTTGTGATACTGGGCTATATAAATAAAATTTAATTGAATTGAATGTTCTCAATGGATGGTCTGGTATGAGGCTAGTGCAGCCTGTCCCTCTATTTTCTACTCATTCTTTTTATCCACATACATCTCGTCCGTCTGAAGGCCACCATATACACCTACCTCTGAATAATCTACCCATTTGAACCAATACAACTTGAACTGGGAATTAAACTGGACTTTCCTGCGTGGAGCACTTCAAGGACAATCAAGGACGGATTGGGGGGGGTTGGACCCTGTTGGTTTTGTGGTTGTTCAAATTGGTTTAATTATCTTGTTTGCTTACTGTGCACTTCTCTCCATTTTTCTAAATGGTTAAAATTTGCTGCAGTGTTGTAAATGTCTTTTGGCATTTAATGACAACTGCCCTCCAGTAGTCGTTTCTGGACATCTGAATTAGCCTAGATTACTTGATAACAGTGATTTGCATTATAATCAGACATCTGTTACATGAGCGGTACTTAAACCTCTAAATGCCACTAAATTCTACACACTGGACCTTAAAGTACAGAATTGTACTTGAGTACAGTACTTATAAATGTACTTAGTTACTTTCTACCACTGCCCCTCAGTGACCTAAGGAAGACACATGCAAATGTACTATATTTGATTTTTTTGTCAAGTCTATCACAAGTTATACTATGAAATGTTTTTCTCTTAGTGCTTTTCTGTGTAACTGTCGACTTAAAAACGTCCCAATGTTAAAACTCCCACAGGGATGTTACTTGAGAATGAAGCAGTGTAATGATGATTGTAAGTTAACTGAGGTTTTTTTTGTTGGTTTTTTTTCCCTCAACACTGCTGGTCTCAACCTGTAGGTGACCTTCCAAAGTACAAAGTCAGTCAAAAACCCAGATCCATATTGAAGTTTTCAAAAGAAAAGCCATCCAGTGATAGATCTACGCTGCTCAGAATGTGAAACCACAGTAGAGGAACTAGTGGAAAATACGGCAGAGATTAAGTGCAGATTCTTCTCAGATGAAACGGCGGATTGTGCTTCTGCTAATTGTCTCCCTCAGGGAAAGAGAAAGCTTTCCCCCCCTGTTTTAAATTGTAGAATTCTTGTGCCTTTCTCTGTGTGGTTATATTTGGAAGTGAGTGATTTCCAAATGATATCTTGCTAAAAAACTAATTGCTAGTTTTAGTGACCTGCAGGGGTCACTCGCACCTCTCAGACAAATCACGTGCGTGTTGCTCTCATTGTATTTTGACATACACTTTACTAATAAATCCATATTGGTATTAATCATACAAATGTTTACAAACAGTTCCTTCATGCCTTGACCTCATGTCCTGTTTAACCTCTTATGACCAGTTCTCAGAAGATAGCTGGTTTAATTATTTATCTGTGGGAGACAATACAACAGGCAGTGGGTTGAAACTGACAACAAATGCTCCTCTTTAATAATCCACATTCTGAGCCATGTTTAGATGAAACGAAGAAATGGCAGCCATGTTTTATTTAAATGCTTGTCTCGCTGTAAAACCGCTGCTCTTTTTCTCCGCCGGTGATGTTCCTATGTGTTTTGTCTAAAACTCTCTGCAGCCGGTTAAGTTTTATACTCACCAGAAAAATACTGCCAGAGCACAACTGACAGCGGAAGATATTTGACCTCAACAGCATTCACTGCCAAACCCACGTTGTGGAAGACTAGTGTGGATCATAAATGCCTGTAGCTAAAGTAAGAAGCCTCAGGGATCATCGACAAGCTGTCACCAAAATACAATGGAACAAGAAGCATTTTACACCAATTACCTAGAGTACCTGCTATAACAGTGAAGCAGACACATGGGCCAGGATCTTTGGGAATCCGCAGACAGTTGTTCTAATTTTAAAAAAGGAGAAGAACAAAGTATTTCCTCATTCAGCTACGCTGAATAGCTGCTTTTGTGAAGTGGATGTGTCATTATTGTATTTTCAATTTTCTTTAAATTCATTAAATCTTCCTTAGTAATGGTAGCAACATTAAGTAACATTAAGTAACTACAATAAGCAGGGCAATGACCTCACACAGTATTTATTTGGCCAATATTTGTTTTTGTTTAACAATGTGATCATTAGAGGTAGGCTGTGTGTGGCAGAGTCTTCACAGGATTGCCAAGTTAGGGCCTGCTGCTGACCACACTCTCACACACACAAACACACACACACACACACACACACACACACACACACACACACACACACGAGATGAGAGAGGGACTGTGTGTGTGTGTGAGAGAGAGAAAGCGAGAGAACATCAATCTTGCCCAACATGATTTGCTGACTGGATGAAAGCACTCCATCTGTCTTATGCTGTTTATTGAGGGAAAATTGGTTGAATTTAGCACAGTTGTTCCACAAACAGAGAGAAAAAAGATTAGGAGATGTCCCTGTCCACACCTGTGGTGGAGCGAGATATTTCAGCAATTGTAGGAAATCAAGAAAAAAATATTAAATATTACACTTTATTATCACCTACAGTGTGAGTGAGTGTTTGGTCGGTGGCAAATTTTGTATTGTTTTCGTTCTTCTACTACAACACATTGGATTTGAAACAATGACGTTAAAGTGCTGACTTTCAGCTTTAAGGGTGTTTGGGGGTTTTCACAATGTGTTTTTATACATAGTCCACAGTTTTTTAACAGCACAGCAGGGCAATGACAAGGTTTTGATTCCTACAATGTTCACCCAATATGGATGTAAAGACTCTCAAATTAAAGCAGAAAGTTGGCACTTCCAACCTCACAGCCCTTTATCCATTTCAGATCCAATGTGATTAGACTGAACAGTATAATTGATCATAACAAATATATATTTAACCTTTTGTATATTTGAAATAATTAACCTTTTTTATTTGTAACACACAACAACCGACTCTAGCACCCTTCAATTAGTGTATCTTAACATATAATGGGAAGTTTAAAGAGCAATACTTATTATATTATTGCCTTCTCTGCGTGAAAGTTTATAAGTCGGGATGTAAGTAAGGTCACAGTGTCCAGTCTTACTTAACTTATTGGAGTATGCTGTGTCAGCGCTCTTAGACGAATTAACAAGACAAAGGTTGTGCCCTGCCATGGCCTTAATCTGTGCCCACTCTTTGGCCTCAGCTGTGTGTGCAAGTCCATGACTGCTTAAACGGCTTGCTCAGAAGTATTTTCACCCTTGGAGCATTAAGGGAGCTTTCTCAGATTTTCTCTTCTCTCTAAGAGAAAACAGGGCAGATGATAGCCTCAGTGGTTTAGACATGGTCTGTACGCATACTGTAAATGTGCTGTCCTCAGTAGGGCTGGAACTAATGATTCTTTTCATTATTGATTAATCTGTCAATTATGTTTTAATTAATTGTTTAGTCTAGGTAATGTCAGCAAACTATTAAACTCTTAAAATCTCCCAGAGCCCAATATTGCATCTTAATATTAGTTGTTTTGTTTCAACCAACAGTCAAAAACCTAAAGATATTTAAAGGAATAGTTTGAGAAAATTGATCCCGCTCTCATGTCTATACAAACGAGACATAGTATGTTAACCAGTGAGGTTTAGAGGTACTGGTAGGTGTATTTTGTTATCTTTGGGCAGAGCCAGGCTAGGTGTTTCCCCTTGTTTTCCAGTCTTTATGCTAAGCAGCTGCTAGCTGTAGCTTCATGTTTACCTTAATTTCATTGAATCTTCTCAGATTAAATGCATTTTCCCAAAATGTTGAACTATTCCTTTAATGAACATAATATTACTATAAAAGAAGAGAAGTTGCAAATCTTCCCATCTGAGCAGCTGGATGTTTGGCGTTTTTTCTTGATACATTTCTTTAACAATCAATCAATTATCAACATTTTAGTTAAATCATTTTCCAATTGATTAACTGCCTAAATGTTTGAGCACTAATCTTCATCTTGAATCTTGGCCAAGGGAAAAAAAAAGTCACTTTTGTCACTTTGATGATGATGACAGTGAGAATATATATTGAGACAAAGCTTGACAAATCTTAAAAGCTTCCTTATACTCATCTGCTGTCGGTCTATAAACCTTTGAACTACTTGGTGTGCTCAACCAGCCCAAGATTAACAGCATAATTACAGGTTAATAATGCTGCATTTTGCAATACAGCAGCTGTTTTGAAGAAGTAAAAAATGAGGACAGCATTCTGTGAGGAGTTAGTCCAAGTGATCACAGACACAACAAATGTTTGGCAGTAGGATTTCTCTTTCTGCTGCTCTCTGTTGGGATTTTGCCCTGGCAAAGTTTCTCTGCTTTGTGTGGTTTATGCTGTTTAGGCATGTTTACACTACAGCAGACATGGCGATGACTGGTGGTATTTATGATGTGCACAGTCTTGGATTATAATTCCTCATGGCATAATTTAACGCACCGCTTCAGACAGCAGGACCAGAATGACTAGCCACACTGTCAGTCAGACTGAGGAGGAGGTTGTACTTTTTTCCCCCAGATTTTATAGTTTTGCAGAATATGTGACAGCAATCATCTTTGGTTGTAAGATAAAATGAGGAAGCAATGTCATAAAGCTCGCACACGATGGCAGCCAGCCAAAGTCCCAGCAGAGTGAAATGTAGAGGTGTGACACTGCTTTATGCCTCTCTTGGGGGAAACAAAAACATTTCAAGTTTGCAATGAAATGAGGCAGCTTCACAATTGTCTCCTCTTCTGCAGTGAACTGAACTAGATTAAACTCAATACCCAACTTCAATTAATTTCAGGAATGTAAATTACATTTTGTGCATACAAGATTTCTTAAACAGTTTACAGATGTCACAAATGTGCACAAATTGACATCTCAACATCTAATAATACTTAATGGTGTTGATTTTTTGCCCACTAGTGGTGCTAGAGAGCAATGTTCTGATGTGTGGGTCCCCGTGCAGTTTGCATCTGTTCTAGCAGCATGAGAATGTACAAACTCTCAAATATTACATTTACAGAAATATGAATCTGCATTATGTTTTATTTACTGGGTAGTAGCTTATGTTTGAACATACAACTTAGCTTTTCTTCAATCATGTCTTTTTCACACATAATCTCCATCTTAGAGTATTTAGAAATGTTTCTAATAAGGCCAGTTTTGACCATACAGGGAACAGTAAACTTTAGGTAAAGCCTATCAATGCTACTGTTTTGTCTCAGCTTGAAACATCTCATCAGTGGTAACGTGGACTTTATGTCAGATCACCAACTGTGTTAGCAAATGTTACTTCACCTCAAAGACTGGTCATCTCCATTAAATTAAAGGGGTTGCGATAAGCTGCATGATTATTACGCATTTCCACATATTGACAGTTGGTGGCAGTAATGTGCCATCAAAGGTAGCAATCCAATAAAAGAGGAAGAGATAATGACGAAGCTGATGTAAATAGGGCAGGTTTAAAAACATTGAAAGGGTATTTTGGTAAATTGTTGAATATGATCACAAAACCTTGTTTGTTTACAATGAACTCCACAAGGTACCTTTAATTTCCAATGTATTTTTTATCTTTTACTAGTACAGTCAATATATCAGTAATGTTGCTAACCATTACTGGGAATCCACAACAAAGCCGAGACCATTGCAACATTTAAGCACTACTGAAGCGTTTGGTCTGTTCAATCCACAGCAACTCTGACCTCCATTTGCCTGCCTCTGTCCTCAGAACCAGCTGTCCGTCAGCAGCAAACTGTCTTCACCAGGCTGACTGATTAAAAATAGTTTTCAAATAGGTTGTGTGATTACACAGTAAGAAATCAGCATTGTTTTTATTTATCAATTAATTGTTTTATTTCCTACCTACAGTGGAACGGAAAGCTCATAAAAATAGACCTGTTGTTTGACTTGACGTCAAAAATGCTTTCTATGTGGATTGCCCTTTCCACTCACCCATACACTTTAGCAAACCAAAGGCCAAAGGTACTTTCATGCAGCTAGTGATTGCCGCTGCTGCATCCGTTGTTTCCATTAGGGTGTACATAATGAAAAAACATGTCATTTGAAAAAAATTTCCCTGAAGCAGCTTGTAACATGTTGTGCAACAGGGAAAATGACCCGAACGCAGACAGAGTAAGTAGGATGATGACTTGAATGCAGATCTTTAATTTCTACTGGCAGTTAGACAGACAGGTGGCAAACAGGTACAAGCAGGCAGATAAACAGGTTGGCTTGCAGGCAGGCAGGTAGACAGACAGGTGAATCACAGGTTACAGGCAGGAAAAAATCCAAAACACAAACAGGCAGACAGATCCAACACAGTAATGATGACAATCCGACAAATTAACAAAGGAAAACCCTCAACTTAAAAACCCTCAGGTAGGGGAGAAAATATGACACAGGTGAACACAATGAAACAGGTGGAAACAATAAGGGCAATTACAAACAGGAAGGAAAGTTAGAATACAAGGGGGAAGGAGGACATTTCAGGATAAAACAGGAAATAAAACATAACCCAAAACCATGACACAGCATCAGCTTCAAGGTTTGATAAACCAGTCTGGGTCTATAAATGTTTATGCTATTATTTAGCTTACCTTGCTATTAATAATTGTGCCATAATGCTAAATATCCCCCCTGCTTAAGGGGAAGAAGGTGATGAGCTAAGTTGCAGACTGCACAGAGTTAAATTTTAATTTAATTAGGACTCACCACTGCACTCTGTATGAAACTGTACAATGGTCCTCCCTCTCCCTCAGAAGGAAATTCCATTTATTGATTTTTATTGCTAAAGCACTAATGGGTAAATTACCCATCTATATTTCAGTCAGTCAGTCAGTCAGTCATTTTCTACCGCTTGTTCCTGTTAGGGGTCACGGTTGACTGGATCCTCTCCCAGTGACTTCGGGCCTTAGGCGGGGTACACCCTGGACAGTGACCAACTTGTCACAGGGCTGACGCTTAGACAGACAACCATTCGCACTCACATTCATCCACTAAGGGCAATTTTGGAGTCATCAATTAACCTAAACATACATGTCTTTGGACGGTGGGAGGAAGCAGGAGAACCCGGAGAGAACCAACGGTAACACGGGGAGGACATGCAGACTCCACCCAGAGAGATCGTGTGACGTTGGTCTGGTCCGGGATCTATATTTCAAAGTTGCTTATTTACCAAAATAGTGGTTACAGGACAAGGTCATCAAAGAAAATATTATTTACTATTACATCAACAAGAACAGACCTTGGTAAAAAAGCTTTCTCATCATTTGCACAAAACATCTGGAATTAACTTTTAAATACCTTAAATCTAGAATCACTTCCATCTATTAAAACTTTTAAAAAACCTCTTAAAGTCAGCTCTGACTGAACAGTCCAATTGCTTTTAACTAGGTGCCTTTCACAATTGTATGTTTGTATTAGTTTACGTTAACTATAATGATTTTTGTTTGTGTTCTAGTATGTATAGTGTATGTATAGAGATTAGTGGTGTACTGCGTAAACTATGTCTTGTCTTTTATGTATATATATTTATTTTCTTGAAACTTTTTGCCGCCAGTCTTGGCCAGGACTTCCTGGGAGAAGATTTACTGTAACTCAATGGGACTTTTCCTGGTTAAATAAAGGTTAAATAAAATTTTAAAAATAAATTAATTACAGCTAAAATAACGTGTAATATCCTATATATAAGTATCCTTTAGCTTTTTGTGCTGAATCATACTGTTTTCTCGTGGCCTGGTAGCAAATGTTCTGTGACCCGGTCCCTGGGGGTGGGAACCTCTGGTATTAGTTGTTGCTAGGATCATCAGATGTAGCCAGTAGCCATGGCAGCAGAGTTGTGCCCTGCTGCTGCCCATTCAAAATACAGAGCACCAACAACGCTGGGCAGCAGATGCAGCAGTAGGAGCTCACTGTCTGAGGGCACCTTAAGGCTAAACCTTTACTGCTTATACTCTCTAACATGGCATAATACATGCTTGCAGGCACTATCCCTGACGTCAACACACTCTGGTGCCCTCTGATCTCCTTCTCATATCATCCTCAACTAAACAACAGCCCTCTTCTAGTACTCCAAACCCCTGATATGCTCTACCTCAGGGTCAAATATTAAGTAGGCATCAGAGGAGGAGTTGCTCTGGACTAACATGGCTTCAGCTGTGCCTGTCTGCCTGCAGGGAGAACACTCAGTCCACTAACATCAGTCATACTAGACACATCAGAACGCAAAGCAGCTGGAAGCTCTGAAAACTAACTTTTTAACAATTTGAACAAGTGTCTATGTGTGTATATATATATCCATTTCCTGCCCACACATCCTAAACAATATCATGGTCTACCTCTGGTGACAGCCAATAATGGTTGGTTTAGGGTTTATGTACGTTACTTCCTGTGTTATTGTGAAATATTCTCCTTCCCTCATGTGTCTTGAAGTTTTGCTTCCTTTCTTGGTTTGCTTTTCACGCCAGTTTTGATTGTTTGCCTTGCCCTGATTAGTATCACCTGTGTATCATTTTCTCCCCTCACCTAGTGTATTTAAGTCTGTGTGGTTCCTTTGTTCTGTGTCAGATTGCCTTCATCCCTCGTGTGAAGCGTTCTGCTTCAGTGTTCTTTGATGGCAGCTCCCATATCTGCATTATTTTGGCTTCATTTTTGTACAGTGGGAGGAGAGGAAGAGTCCATTGTCCATCTTTATATACAGCCTATGGCTACAACTCAGTGGCTAAAGCACCACAAGGGCTATGCTAGTTTACAGAGCCACTGCCTTGTGTGCCACGTGCGCCAGAGGCTTTGATGTATGGAACTCACTGAGAAAAGAAAAGAGAATAAAATGAAAATCTGATGTTCTCAGGGTTGCTGCAATAGTTTTTACTTTTTACTATACAGTACTATATGAAGTACAAGTAATATTACTTCGTAATTTCAGTGTCTCTGCTGTTCAATCGCAATGCTTCGCTTTTTTTGTCACACTATACCATGTCTCCCTAGCCTGAGTGAAGAAGGTGAGACTTGGGTTGTTTTACACCAATAGCAATCAATTATTTCACTATGAACCAATAAACTTATTTGTTGTTAAATGTTTTCCAATAGAACTTAATAGAACTGAGAACACTTACTGACACAAATTTACACCTGAGCTAATATGTAATAATAAATTAAATATAAAATAATCTGGTTATTAATTAAATAAAAGGAATTCTGGGAGGCGAAATAGTAGACAATTGGTTTTTCAACATAAATGAGATTTTGAGAGATTCAAACTGAATAAATACTTCCTGCCACATATTTTACTGTGCAGCATTTTTTTTTTTTGACAGTAAAAATCAGTGTTTTACAGTGCTTCTAATCTTGGAGGAGGTTAAGGGGATGCACCTAAATCCCTGCCTGCATTTATGTTCAACTGTATGATGGCATTTGTTGCTGAGATTTCAGGAATATGATTGGTTCAGTGCGTAGACACATTTTTGCATCATTGAGAGTTTTTGTATATGTATTTGCAGTACAGGGGTGTTTCGTTCTGGTTCCAGCAGCAGCTATGGGACTACAGGCAGAGGCTGGTGCATGCTTGGGAGAAGTTATTTGATGATTCACAGCCTTCCCAGGAATAACAAAGCCCTTTTATCTTCTCATTATGGAGGTTGTATTTTTTATGTGGAGATGAACATGAAGACATACAGCAGATTTATTGACTTAATATCTATCTTTAATAACCTGTCTGCCTTGTCCTTCTATCACACTGAAAAATAGATTATTTGACCCATGATTTTGTAATTTTGTGCTGCACTGGCAGGAACACCAATAAACAAATAGGCTTTTATTTCAGTTATATTGGCCACTTATCTGAACAACAAAGATAGCAAAGTGTGTCAATAGGCGCACTGATTCTTCTGTCTTAATTACAGAGCTCCATTAGGAGGTAGAATGATCCTAGACAAAAGTCTTCAAAGACAAGAATGCAAATTAATGTAGAGACTTAGGGAGAGGAAATTGTGTTTGTTATAGTGGAGAGGAATGAATGCTGAGATTATTAGAGCTTTACTCATCCAGGCCTCAAACTGTGTTCGCGAGAGAGGCTTCTCTGTCGACAAGACTCAGTGTAGCTCCATGTCCTTGCATTAATTTCCATAGCTATCTACAATACTTCACAGAGAGGGGGGAGAGTTCTCCTCTTAGCCAAACACAGGAGCTTCATGCTCCTGCATAATTCACTGTCGTGTGCAGTAATCCACAGAGAAGCTGGAGTGAAACCGCAGAGGTTTTAATGTTTAGAGGGGCTGCTGGCTGGTAGTGTCAATGTGTCACTAATGACTGAGAGGGAAAGAGAATGGATGGGGACCAGAAACCAACATTTCTCTTATTGATGAAAACCAACTTGATGATTTATAGTGCCAATGTAATTCATTCATAAACTGAATAATTGAAATCCTGCTGTTAAAGAGAAGAGCGTATAGTACAATACATCCACAAATAAACCACAAAAATAAACACTAGTCACTTTTTCACTTTGCTAATTTTACATGACATATACTGCCCCAATGCCTAATGGGAGGGGGCACAAATGGATAGACCTACGTCTAGGTCTATGGTCTATGTGATTAATCAGAGCAACAAAACATGTTACGTAGCGTTGAGCGACAGGGCCGTACCTGCCAACACCTGTTTTTCCTGGGTTTCTCCCGTATTTAAGGCAATATCCCGGTGCCCTCCCATTTCTCCCGGGAAACTCCCATCATTTGCATGGCCCTCAAACTTTATTATATAATACACAGATCCAGGTTTTGGATGTTTGTCTGATGTCACCCAAGTTGCCAAAAAAGGAGTTTCTGAAGGCGTCTCCTACAGACCCTAAAGGGTACCATGTGCGCCTGCATACAATGCCGAGGGCATGACAAAACATTGCTATATGACAGCCTGGGAAAGTCGCTATATGACGCCCAGGGATGAGAACGGGTTGGATGAAAATATATCAGTGTTGTGTTTACAGGTTATTTATGCTTCCCCAAGTGGCCAAAAATCAGTTATTGCAGGCTAAACATAACTCTAACATTAAAACGAGCCTATGTAACAATTGTTGAATAGCGGCCACTATGGTCACAGTGGCAATTAGTCAGTTACTTAGCATATCTATTTAAAGCTTACTAAAATTCATTCACTTCTTTCAAAAGTTACATTCTCACTATAAATTTAAGAGAAAAGTCACTGCCTCTGAATTTGTATATATGTTTGTGTATGCAAGTTTTTCCTTGAAGTTCATTCTAATAACTTTTATTTGAAGCACTATAAATTCTAAATGTTTTAAGCTTAGTAAATTTGTCACTGATTATTTTGTTTTAAATTCCTGTTAAAATGTACGTAGAACACTGCAGCCTCAGTGTATGAATGGTGCTGTACAAATAAACTTCTCTTGCCTTAACCCTGTGAAGAAGATGGGACCTAGAAATAAAAGTGCACATTTTCTCTCTCTCACGCACACATGCTTGCACTCTTTCTTTTGGTTTGAACTCTGTGTAAACTCTGTGACTCACACTCCCTCGCCTTTACTCCAATTTTTCCACACTCTGTCTCTCACTTACACACACACACTCTTCCTCACACATACACGCTCACCACATCTGTACTCATGTCCATATGTGTGTGTACGTAGGAAGACAGCGTTGACACCAGTGTTCACAGAACGATTCAAATAGGAGATTCCTCATGTTTGGATGTGCGAGACAAGAGTTCAGCTCAAATCAACTGCTCTCTCCTCCTTTTCTTCTAGTGTGTGTGCCTCTCTCTTCTTCCAGTATGTGTTAGTCTATCATTTCCTCTGCCCGATTCCTGCAGGAGTCAGGCTGTCTGCTCCTTAAATAAGCTTGACCTCAGTAGAGACTCCGGGGCTGCTTCAGTCTTTAACTCTGCACATGCTTCTCCGTTTACATTAGTGTGTGGCTTTGTGGGGGTGGGTGATTTTAATGCAGGCGCTCTGCCTGTAGCCACACGTGCTATAGCTATGGGTTGCATAGATATTTATGCCTCCTGAATGTTAAATTTTTAATTTCAAATAACTTCTTCTTTATATGCTGTCGTCCACTTGCTCTAAGTACTCATGTTGCATTCAATCACGAGTTCAGAGATAATAGAGGTTCACGCTCAACAACAAATCCACTTCATAACATAGCTCTCATACAAAGGGGGAAATTAAATTAAGCATAATGGATACAAAACAATAACAAAATCACATAGATAATAATAAAAATGGTAATAGCATGAAAATAATTCCAACCTCTGAGGGGGACAAAGCCTAGTCCTTGACTGCTGATTTTTCATTACAACCAGTAATGCCCCAAGGCATGCTACACAGGGGGAGATCAGTATGTAAAGACAAAAAAGCACACATATTAGAAGTTATAGGGACTTGGGTGATAGGTGATATAGGTAAACTTATTTACTTTTATCGCGATATTGATTATTTATTACGTATCATTCAAATTTGGCTGGGTGGTTAATAACACATTTTTCTGTGACAAACTCAGAACACATTAATTATTGCAATACTCGCACCGCTGTGGACATCAGAATTCAGACAGAGTATGAGGGAGAAATAAAACACTCATGAAACAAATTGCCTGACCTTTTTCCCAGCTCAATAATAAAATATTATTTTATATTTTGGGCTAAACACAAGTTGCCGTCAGCTGGATTTATATAATCACACACTGTGAAATTGTTCATAAGTGTTTCATTCTTATTTACTTTTGAAGGATACCTGAGTCCTGAAATCAATACAGTGGAAAGTGTTTTTTTCCACTTTTTACAAGTGGAAAAAAAATCTCCAATTTAAGGACTTCCAATAGTAACATAGCCACTCTGGGCTGCGGACTTCTTAAATACAAGAAGAATCATTTTCAAACACTTTATTTATGAAGCAGGGTATTTGAGGAAATGGACAAATGCAGTTCAGGTAGACTCAATTGAGGTTGCAGTGGAGCACTCATACATGACATATTGCAGCATTTACATTGCAGTAAGGCAGTCTATTCAAACTTACAATGCACTGCTCACTGCCACTGCTGTTGCTCAATATTATAGCTTTTCATCAGTAAGCTTGCTTGCCAAAAAGTCCACTTATGAACTTCAGCATGGCTTTATAGAGGAAATAATCATGTTTAAACCCCACATCCTGCTATTGTCGGAAATCTGCAACTCCCAGTGTTGATCGTAAATCCTGGATTTTTTTTTGAAAATTATTCTGAACTCTTCTCATACTGAACAATGCATGAACAGGTAAAATAAAGTATCTGCAGTACAAGCTTCTTATTAGTGCTGTTGTTTATTGTGAAAGATAAAACACCGTGTTGGGCATGAACATTGCAAAGTCACGTGTGAAATTAAATCATACCTTAGGCCAATTTTATTGGCAGCTAAATTGCTGCAGCGCATCTACACATGGTTACATGAGACTGCAAAGAAAATGGACACTAAATGGTCTCTTCACAGAATAATGAATAAAAAATTGCAAAAGCCAAAAAAAATAAATAAATTACCTTCTAATGTTTAATTCAATGTATTATAGTTGCACAAATGCTTCTAGAATGCCATTAAGGTCGCTGATATGAGTGTTTTCTAACAGCATGTTTCAATTGAGTGAAAGCATGGCTCACCCAGATATTTTCTGGTTTCATATATCACTTTAACTCAAAGAAAGCCCAGAAAATGCCTGCATATAAAAGTCTCATCATCTCTTCACACCTGCAGAGATGGTTTTAGCAGAATGGAGCCTTTAAATCATAATGAAAATCTTTTATTTAGCTTTACGCTCAGCCTGCTTTAGTTTTCATGGTACATCAGTGTTAAACTGTAGTAGCCAACAACACAGAGCTCTTTAGGTTCTACCGGTTCAAAAATGTGTCCGTACTACAGTTAACGGCTGATTATTTGCAATGCAAACTGGGTAGCTCGGCTTCAGCTCATTCACATGTGATGGAGCATATGTAAGTGTGGAAAAAAAGTGTTTACTTCATGAATTATAAATGCTGTAGAAATGACTGGACATAAACTTTGCTAAGACATATCCTGTTAGACATCCTCCAGTGAGGTGAATCAAAAAGTTAGCTCATGAGCTACATCTGCTCCCTAAGCTTATCACTTCTGGTGGGGATTGCTGTAGAATTATATGCAAGACGCAGTGTTTACTTCAGCTGCGTCCCATTGATAAGGCAGAGGGTGGAAGCAGTGGAGAGAAAACTAAAAGCTCAGGAGAGAGCAATACTTTGTGGAGCAGCAGGAAAAATAGGACTGCAGTCCAGGACCACCATTACAAATGATATAGAGGAAAGCTCTGAACCTAAACCCAGAGGCCGTGGAGGAGCTGAATGATCACACTGTATAATAATGAGCCATGATGAAATATGTATGTGTCAAATAGTAAGGCAATAATATAAAGCTAACCCAAGTTTCTGGGTATAATTGTAGCAGTTCAGACACAGTATGTCCTGAGTATGAGAGCAAAATAACCACCAAAGGAAACTGACGGGTTTAAGTGATAAGACATGTGATGTCAGAAGTGTTCATTTACTTCAGTAAAAGTAGCAATACTACAAAGTAAGCACAGTTATATTCAGCAAATATACTTAAAGTATCATAAGTAAATATATGCATTATGCAGAATGACTCCTTTCACAGTGTTATATTATTTTATGTCATCTATTATTGGATTACTGATGCAATCAACAAATTAGCTCCACCTCGACCAACTACAACAGTAAAATGCTGCTTACACATTAGAAGCATTTTACTGTTGTAGGTGGTCGAGGTGGAGCTAATTTGAACTTTATATACTGTTGGGTAGTATCGTAGAATCTATAACAATACATCATATTATATACATTGATGAAACAAGACTATGAGACTTTGCGCTTCATGCAAAACGCCTTAACTCCTAAGCCACCAGGGCGCCCCTGGATTAGGTTTTTTATCAACATAATTGGGAAACATTGTATCTGTGTTTTTTCTGCTAAGTTGCAAACTGTTCATACTGAATGCATCTGTAAAACATTCACTCACATATTTAACACTTGTATTATCTAACATAATATATTTTTACATCAGATAATTTAGCAGACGCTTTTATTCAATGCAACTTACACACTCACATACCGAAGGCGCAGCTTCAGGAGCAATTTTTGTGGATCAGTATCTTGCTCAAGGAGGCTTCAACACATGGCTGGGGGAAGCCGGGTTCAAACCACCGATCCTTCCGATTGGTGGACGACCACTCTGCCACCAAGCCACAGCTGCCTTTCGCGACAGTATCTGCATGTGGCAGCTAAAGTGTGTTTCAAATATTGCTGGTTATGTTTAGGGCACTCAAAGCACTTGGTTAAGGTTACAGAAAGTCAAGGGTTATTTGAAACACAAAACAGACATATTTGACCAAAGGCACAAGCTTTCCCTAACCTTGACCAAAGTGTTTTAGAAGCTTAATCCTATGACCTCACACAGGACACAAGTTGCAGGACGCAGTACTGATCTCAAAATCCTGCACTATGTACACCCACCATCCACTTCAGCCACATCCCTAAGTTCTGTTCAGTACAAAAACTTAATACTTCCTGGACTGGAAATAAGTTGCCAGTGACTATAATCCCGGCAGGAATTGATGGAATGGCAGGAATGATTCCTCCAAAATATATTGGGCAAAACCATTTAGTAGTATACAAACTTATTTTTTAATTAGGTTTTAAGAGAGTTGGCTTATAGTCATGCATGTCACTCACAATTCCCACCTTTAGATTTTTCGATAGATTCTATTGGATGAATTTTAGTACTACACATTCAGAATTTGCACTTTTGCAACCGAGCTGACAGCAGAGTTCTCACAAGCAATTTCACATTCAGTCTTGATGGTTAATTACATTTCCAAGGTGTTGCTTACTACCTGGGGAGACGTTTGTTCAGCAGAACCTAGAAGAGGAGGTGACTTTGCCTCCCCCGAGCACAGACAGCGCTCTGAAATGGAACATGGGTCCTGAAAGGTGGCATTAGCGACCCGCTGAAATGAAATGGTGTCAGCTTTTGTCTTACCACATGAATGAATTTAATTTGTGTGATCCCCATGTCCTCAAACCAGTGGAGCAATCAAAGGTACTGCTGATGAAGCTCAAGGGCATCAAAGAGGAATTTTATGAACTGTGAGTGGTTATATTGAGAATAAAAAAGCATTTTTGTTATCTTGAAGGTTCAAATGAGTAGTTTACTCATATTTGAGTATAAAAACAGAAAAAACAAGGAAATTGGGAAGACTGTAGTCCTTAATTCTAATCATATTGTTTCTTGTATTGTTCTGAAATAGCACCAACATTACATGTTTGTCGTTTTGATGTATTTTTTGTTACTTTTACAACTGTAATTTGCAAGAAAGCTATACACAACTATACACAAATAAGCAGCTGTTTTGTCTTGTCTTCCAATATATTCTTCTATAGTATATGCACCAACACATGCAGATGTATATGCATTTGCCCTTCAATATGACAAAACTCTAAGTTTCTTCTGAGAAACAGATATTCATTTAAAAAAACACACATGATTTTGTGGTTTCAAAATCTCTATTATATTATATCTAACCTTTCATGACAAGTATTTCAAATACATTTTTTATGTTTAAATTCATCGGCAGGATTCTTAGAGCTCATCACATCACTGCTTTTATTGTGAGAAACCTGCTCAGGCAGAAACTCTGGCAGCGTCCTTTTACTGTCACCAGGCAACAGCAACATTAGCTGCTGTCAGTCATTCAGATAGCACAACTGATGGCATTAGCTAATGTCCTTAATAGCTTTAAATGCAAACTGAATTCACAAGAAAGAACTCACCACCCATTCAGTCACAACACTTAAAGCTTGAAGCTTTTTGCTGATTGGACAGTTGATAAAATAAGCTGGGCAGAAACAGGCCTGCCTCTGTCTTCATTCAGATGGAGAGCAGAGAAAAACAAAAGGTGACGTAGATATTTTGTCCTCATTCAGTTGAACGTTTGAATTTTTTGTCATTGACATCACATTCCCCCCTAATTTCACTGATTGTGTGATTTTCTTTCTTTTGCAGTCTACACAACAATTTGTAAAATGTCAATCATGTGCGCATTTATAAACTTTTCATTAATTTGATAAACTTTTCATTAATTTGATAAACTTTTCATTAATTTTATTAGTGTCTTCAATTTTATCATTGTTTTTGTTCACATTAGATACATCGTTTTATTCACCTGTTTTAACATTCTTAATTTAATTCTTTTTTGTGAAGTCTGTTTCTTTACGAGCGCCATAGTCTACATCATTGATTATCTTTCTGATGTTTAATAATGATGATTGAGATATCATGATGATTTACACCTATATGAGATTAATTAACTGTATGGGGTACTATAAATAACCATAGCCGTGGTAATGACAGATGCTCTGGCATTGTTGGAGAAGCTTGCCTACTTTGCTGTTCTTTTCATTGATAAATAAAGCAGCCAGAAGTATTGATAAGCAAACGAATGATTAGGGTTGGTCGCACCGCATTTCTCAGCTTCAATCGCAATTACGTTTTCCTAACAATAAAAAACAGCATTGTGTGTCAAGCAAGATGGCACAGTAAGATGCTTTAGTGTGCAGAAAGTCAGCAACTCATGAAAGCATTATATCAGAGAGAAGGGTTATGTTAGTAGATTCCCAACTAGTTTCAAAAAGGAAATGGCAAACACTACAAATGCTGAGTCAAAGAGGGAACATTAAATTTAAACAGAACAAATGTTACCTTGGTTGGCATGCATCTGCGGCTACACAGCTGCTTCACTTTCCGTTAGGTTCAGTTCTGTTTTACTGCAGATACAAATCCACAAACTCTATAAACAGTGCATGAACAATGTTAACATCCTGACCCCTCATAGGTGCTGCAGAGGGCCCACAGCAGGTGGAGTGAGGCCACACAGGGGACATCCACCTAACATGTCCTTAGGAGCTAATAATTTATGCAGCTCTTCGTGCTGCTCTCATCCACACCCACACAATCAGATTGCACAGTTTACATAAGGCCTAAGTTATTGTTTTATGTATAAAAGCCCTCACAGGAAGAATTAACTCAATTATATTTTGATAGACATGCTACAGAATTCTCCCCTTATAAAAATGTAGAATTACTAGTTAAAAAGAGTCTGAATAGACGCTTAGCTGGTTTATAAATCACTGTTGTTGTTTCTGTTATCTATAGAGAGCAGAAGGAGACCAAAAACAGAATCCTGCTGTGTGTTTGATTTATTTATAGTAATAAAACAACAAAAATTAAAACAGTTAATTATTATTATTTAAATTCTGCAAAGCAATACATTTACCTACACTGGAACTAAGCATTGACAAATTAAATATGATGTTATTAGTGAGGCATTTGGATGAGTCAAACAAACCCAGGACTTTCACAGGGGAGACATGGGTTTGTATCCCGTGTGAAACCACGGCGTATTCTTCCAAGTTTCCATAATAGTAACAGGTATATCACGCAAACTATTTAAAAATGGCGGGGTTATTCAGGATACTCCGTCTGGCGTGTGTAATGATGATGCAGTGAATAGTGCCAGAGACAACAGTGCAGTCTGCCGTGTTTTGACCTGACATTTTAGTATCGCCTCAGCTCGCTTTGGAACCTCGCCGGAGGTGGTACAAAAAAAGTACCTGTAAGCAGGTACAGGTACAACTTTTACACAGTGGAAAACCAAACCGAGGCGAGTCGAGTTGAGCTGAGGCAAGCTGGTACTGTGTAGTGAAAAAGCACCATAACTGAGTGTTTGTTCCCCCTAAACCTAACTACACTTTTAAGTGACGTTACATTGTTTCTGACTAATGCCAAAGGGTAACATGTGTTTGTTTATACGATGCTGAGAGGCGTGTACTTGATACCCTGGAAATGAGAACGTGTTGGCCAAGATAACTGGTTGCTGACTGTGGCTTCACATTTAGCATAAAGATATGAGGGTGGTATCAATTATAGGCACTTCACAAAATGTCAAACTATTAATGTAGCTTCGATTTGTAGATGAGATTTGCACAGTTACATATTCACACCTGGAAGCTGTCCAGTATAACCACAGTCTGATTGGAGAGGTTGGGGTTAAGGGCTTTGCTCAAGGGCACCTCAGTTGTGGTAATGCGGGAGGGGCAAGTACTGCTTTTCCCCAGGCAGATTTATCCTGCCAGTCAACAAAACAAAAATCGAATTATTTCTTGGTCACTGAGCTGTTTGTGTGATTAAGGAGAGAAACCTGTTGCCAAAAAAAAGCTGTCAGGACTATTATTCTTCTGTTAACTTGCTCTAAAAGCTAATCCGACAAGTGTTCACTTTGTTTTTTTATGTCTGAGTCAAATCTCAAATGCTTCACAATATTAGCTTTTACATTTCACCATATTTTTTGAGGTAATTCATCAACCCGACAGCTGCAGTCACCATTTAGGGATACATTTTCACAAGATTCAGAATGAAATGATTTTGAAGAAGAACCCAGAATCAACTTTCACTACAGTTTCAGTTGATCCTCCCAGTGATATGCATATATTTTATGGTGACAAAAATACAAAGTTGGACTGAAGCTACCAATGTCTTTTTTCCAGTTTATGTTGACAGGATCCCCAGGCTACAGCAAAGCAGTGCCGAGGAAGAAGGTCATGTCTGTCTATTCTCCTCCTGAACCAAGCCTCTCCTGGGAAGAGCAAGTCTCTCTAGTTTTCCAAGATGTGTCAGTATGGGGTCTGTGTGAGAGGAAATGGATTTCCTTCATGTGCTCAGTGAATATTTGCATCAAAGAAAGCTTATAGTGCCATTGGCGGGGAGGGCAGTGATGTCTGTTAATGCTGCCACTAAGGCAATCACCCATGACAAATTCTGCACAGACAGCGGAAGTCACAGATGCTGTGAAACTTTCAGCCTGATTCTGGGAACTTGTCAACCCTAACTGTCATCAGTGCTGACAAGGTCCGCTCCACACAGACACTGTGTCTACACCAGCTGGTACCAAATTGTCAATGCCAAGCCAAAGACTGCCTGTAATTTCTGTAAATATTTCATAGGAATTACTTCCTGCAATCCTGGAATTTGACGTGGAATTGAAAAATCCACATTGCATGTTTTGTTTGGCATCTGACATTCATTGTCCCCAAACTGTTACAAACTATATAGTGGAATCAGTAAGTATTAGGACACTGCTATTTTTATTGTTTTGGCTCTAATCCAGCACATTGCATTTTAAATGAAATAATGACAATGGGAGTAAATTGCTGACTTTCAGCTTTATTGCTTTGAGAGCTTTCACATCAATATTGCAACCCTGTGTCCTAGAAATTACATTTATATAGAACTAATTAGCAAAACATGCATCTGGTAGTAATGCCAGCCGGATTACATTTACGTTAACATAATGGGGAAATGTTAAGTAATGTATCTGGCAAGTCTCAAAAATGTTGATACTGAATGTATCAGTAAAATGTTCCCTGAGATCGTATTTCATCTGTTTTCTGCCAAAATATCCAATCTTGCAACACAACATTGGCTCATAGTGAGTACAGCATTATTAAACAGTCAGTCAGTCATTTTCTACCGCTTGTTCCCGTTGGGGGTCGCGGGTGACTGGAGCCTATCCCAGTGACTTTGGGGTCCCTGGACAGTGGCCAACTCATTGCAGGGCTGACACAGAGCCAGACAACCATTCACTCAGTTACCAGTTAACCTACACATGCATGTCTTTGGACGGTGGGAGGAGGCCGGGGAGCCCGGAGGGGACCCACGGTAACACGAGGAGGACATGCAGACTCCACCCAGGGAGATCGTGGTCTGGTCCAGGATTCGAACCCACAATCTCATTGTTGGGAGGCAGGGGCAGGGGCTCTGCCACCGTGCACCCCCATTATTAAACAATTTTATCATAATGTTTAGGCACTGGCAGCAATTGGTTAAGGTTAGGGAAAGATCATGGTCTTGGTTTTATACAAAAAAAGTTTGATGTGATTTAACACAACATGTTTATTAAGATGCAACCATGATCTTTTCGTATCCTTAACCATAATGCTGTTGTTGACTAAACCTAACTATTTCCGCGAGTCAGAATCCAAAACCCAGTCTTTGGAGAAAACGTCCTGCACTTTCTACACTCACCATCCACCCCAACTACCTCCCTCCCTGCGATTACAGCGTAGTACATAAATGTAGTGCTTCCTTCATTCGAAAAAATGTTTCTTCTGGACATAATTTAGGCACCAATTAAGTTTCTCATCACAACTACATTGGAAAACAACTTAGTAATATATAAAAGTAATTTCTAGGCATCAGGATTGCATATTGGGTAAACAGTGTAGGACTCGTAGGTCTTTTTACACATGGTCCCCTACTTTTAGGAAAATACAGCAGAACAATGGTCAAAAATGAAAAGACATGTTCTTTTGAAGATGTTTTGAAGAGGAACTAATAGAGCTTGTCACCACAGTCACTTTTTCTGCTGTGATCTCAACATCAATAATATAGTAATCTACTTGAGAGTTGCCATGTTTACCTAACATAACCGTTTAAACTGTGCAAAATCGAACATTTTCGAGGAAGATATTCTACTGGTGTAGACCGTAGATTATTCAGGCCCTGATGTGCTTGTGTCTTCTCCGGTGCACATAGTAGAATCAGTAACATGGATAGTGCTTGAGACAGGTAGATACTATCTGTGTCCCCATTCCATACTGCACTCAAGTGTTTACTAAAACTGTATTTTTGAGTGTGTTGTTGCTGTACACTCTATCTATCTATCTATCTATCTATCTATCTATCTATCTATCTATCTAATTGTCTGTCTGTCTGCTGAGGAAGATATGCGATAGCAGTTTGAAAGGTAATTTTCAATCTCAAAATTAAAATACATTATAAATCTTGAAAGATCTTGGAAAACCAAAAAATAAGTACTACATATTAAGAAAGACATTTGGCTTTTTCTTTGTGGAGTTTAATTTTCACTGTAAAATTGCAATTTGTTTGAAGGAAAATATACGGAATAATTTCTGTTAGTATGAAACAATAGAGTATGTTGATGTCTTGTATTTTACTGCCAAAACAGTATACAATGAAGCTAAGTACATATTACATACTGTAAAACTTGTATGCTTTATGGAATTGGGACACATCACAAGTGTCTGCTGATGTCTATCGATCATTGAGTAGAAGTCAGAAAGTCACTGACTGCAAATGCTTTGATAGCAAATTTTAAAAAGGATGCTTTTAAGTTTATGTTAACTTTCTATCCCCTAAAAATAGCCTGCTGTGTATAACAAACACCACAATTCCTACACTGTTCATCTTATGTGGATGTAAACACCCTTAAATTGAAGTGGAGAGTCAGCACTTTAACCTCATAATAGTTATTTCATTTGAAAGTGCTGGAGTACAGAGCCAAAACAATGGAAAATGTGTCACTGTGATAATACTTTCTAACCGCACTGTACAGCATGATGATGAAAAGGAAAATACGATGACCCTCAAAGCCTAGCCAAGCCAAGCCAAGCCCCAGTAAAGCCAAGCCCTGTACACAAATGTGATCAGTGTTATACAGTAGCTCCCAGCATATCTTTCCTTTGGAAAATTTGCATTTAGAGTGTAGGGTGTGTAGTGCAGCCCACACTCACTGCTCGGCTATAGAGCCACGCAGCATTCCGACTGTAAATGATGCCAGAAGCAGATTAATGACAACCATCAGGATGAACTAATTAGCAACACCACAGTAAAGCAACCTACAGATGCTATTGACCCTGTCTCCCACTCTCTCTTCCTCTGTGGGTGAAGAGCGAGGGGGGTGAGCCTGCCTCGGTCTGATTAACGAACAGGAGAAATATTGAAGCCTTATCTCTCTTTTCTCTGAGAGAAGTCATCATGAAAAATGTTGATAACAGCATTCGTGTGAGGAATCCCGAGTGGGACTGGACTCAAAGCGATTCACAAACAAACAGCAGAAAATGAAGAGAAATATTTACTAGAAATTGCTAGTTGGTACAAGGGCAGGAATGCTGAAAGAAAGCACTGGTGGAGAAAGAAACCAAACACATAATAAAATGTAGTTTTCTACTAGAAAACGCAGTGATTCCAACTACTTCAACTATACACAGAATTCATCAATTGAGGTGAAATACAAGGAGTTCCATTGTTACAACCTACCTGACTACCAGGGTAACTTGTAACAATAAGAGTGAAGAATTAAAAATTGTGACCACACCACAAAATATGGATCTGAAGAAGTTTATTACCAATCCTCAGTTAATTAACCTTTCATTCTTTCCAACAACTAGAACTTTTACACTTCCATCTTCATCAGTATGTTTAAAAAAAAAAGCCTGCTAGAAGCTTATGTGGTGCAAACATACAATGAATAAATATCTTCCTGTTTGGAACTGATTCAAAGATATCACATGATTGCTTTATGATGGCCCCAAGTTAAATCACCAAATTTCAAACATGTTTGACTTCTGTGGTATTTTCAAATGATAAAAATACTGAAAAGCCATATATCTAGGCAACTTTAGTTTTATGATGATGACAAAACAGACTTAGCAAATAACTGCTGAGGTAGCTCACCAATATGCTTAGTTTATGCTTAGAGCTTTATTTTAAAGGTACTAACTGTAGAAACCACAACATTTGAGCCTTTATGCTACCTAAAGTCAGTGAAGTCTAATGCCAGTATATACTTCAGGAATAAAGAGACTGAGCTAGTACAGTTCTTGTTTTGTGTTACCAGCTGGGTACATTGTGGTCTACCATAGTGTCTTTTTTCACACTACCTGCAGTGCACCATAGATGAACAAAGCTTTAAGCTTTAACAGATTTGTTCTTATGTGGCACTTCCGAGTGATTTAAGAGAATTTGTTGCATTCATTTTCTCATACTTTGAATTTTGAGTGGTCCAAACTTGTCTTACGAGTCAAGAGCAGATAGTCTGCTTTTCTCCACAGGGGGAAGAACACACTCATTTGACTTAAAGGTGGGGTATGCGATTGTGGAGAAATGTAATACCATGACAAACACCATGATAAAGACAATGTAAGTGAACTATTGAGCCATTCAGGAACTTCTTTACAGTATACATATTTTTAATTTTTTCCTCTTCTGTGCATAATTCTTCAAACTCTAGGCTAATGCAGTTAAGCATCCTTAAACTGAATCCCTCCATTCTCCTGATAGCACAACATGTCTGTGTGATGTGCTGTAAAGATGGCACACACAGACACTCTCCCACCTTGCTTGCTGTCTTTCTTTCTCTCTTTCACACACACACATACACACACGGGGGCGCACGCGCGCACACACACACACACACACACACACACACGCGCGCACGCGCGCGCGCGCACACACACACACACGCACACCTTATTCCCAGCTCCGTATCCCCTGCAGTGCTCCAAGCGGCCTGCTGTCACTCTCCCCCCACCACAGAGCAGCACTCTCTTTCCCTGCCTGTCCCTGCAGTGCTGAGTGCCAGAGCTTTCATTCCTCCCTGTCAGAGGGAGTGAGAATGGAGACGCCAGGGTGGTAATGGAACCGAAGTAACCAGCTCTCACTCCACGGCTGACAAGAGCATACATGACCTGTGTGGAAGACTCTCCCTGGAGCTCCGTAGCCTCATGTTTATGCAGCACATGTACTTGTTTGTGGGGTATGTTGATATTATTTTATTAAAAGCAATGTTGGAGGACTCTTCTCTTTAAAAACAAAACACTTGATCAAAGTTTTAAACTGATAATAGCAGAAGGATTTGCAGACGGGAACATTTTATTATGTTCTCTCATCATATTTAAGCTCTAATTTACATAAGTGTTGGATTACTCTCTGTTAGGTAATTTAATTTAACCTTTTTTTGTTGTGAAAAGAATTTTAGGGACCATTACCAGTAAGGGCCATGAAATGACATGCTGCTGCTATGCTGGTAGATGATGCAGTGACTGTAGGGATACAGCTTACTCTTGAAGTGTGAGAGCTTCACACATCAGTCACAACAGCAGAAACCCTCCCAAGAAAGGTCAGTTATGAGCTTCCAGTGGTCGCTGAAGGACTTGAAGCAGTGGCTACTCGATGTATCTGCTGCTCTGTCAACCCAATAACATTATAACCATATAGTGTAGAGCTAATGGACTGTACATGACCTGACTACAAAGAGGGACAAACATGTCAAACTTAGCCAGTTTCTCTTTATCAGTGCAGAATATATAATCTGTTTTCTGCCTGTGTGACTGAGAACACATGGGTTTTGAATTGTGATAATGTTATATACACACTTAATTTGACTACTGTTACATCATGAAGTATATAAAGTTGTTCATAACATCCTCAAAAAAAAAGAGGAATGATGATTGTTTTGCATATTTAAACAAATGCACATCCATATCTAATATCTGTAGGAAGTTGTGTTTACTGGTTTATGCAAACTGGCAAAACCGAGGGTGAAGCTTCTGTATCTGTATCTCCATACTGATCTGCTCCTCCTCCTTCCTTTGTGCTTCCATTTTTGTTTACTGATATGAATGTGAGTATAATGATTGCACAATACAAAATCAAACAAAATCTTGCATAAATGATATACAAAGCTGGAGATAAAACATTTTGGAATAAAAAAATACTACTCTACACAGTACAGATCCTAGTGAATTCAGTGCATAGACTTTACATAAACTACAATTGTACTCTTTGTGATCTTTGGTATGATGCAAACAAAGCTATTGTTAGATTTTGTTGTGAAATGTATTTGTATGTTGTAAATTTGTGTTCATTTATGTTTTTTTCATGTACCACAGTTTTGATGGGTTTAGTCTTAAAAGTCATTAGATTGTTGACATTTTACCACAACCCCCTGATATGAATAAGCAATACATAAACATTTAAAAAAATGTTTATAACAGACTAAAATGTAATCAGATATGCCTCCCATGAAGCATCCTAAACTGTGGCACCAATGGTTAATTATTGATTGATTACACACCATAAAATTGCCGTAATCACACTTTAGATCTATTTTATCTGAGTGACTATGTGATTATATTGAAAGATATATGGCTGAACAAGAACAAATCCTTATAGTTTTTAAACTGTTTGTACACATGTACAAATAATTCATAGTTTAAACTACGTGTATTCAACACTCATGAAGACATGTTGAGCTTGAAGATAATTCTTGACCTTGAAAACAATAGTTTCACAAAAAGTTTAAACTCAGTGTTCACTTACTAGATTTCTCCCAGAGCTTTTAGCTGCATCAGTTGGCTATGTTGTTATGGAGGGTGAATTAATACATAAATACTTCCTTAATAGATACAATAAATATAAGTAATACTTAATCACACTTACAGATGCTTCACAGGAGGAGTTACAGTTGTTGACATAAACATTGATTAAAAAATAACACTGAGAACCTTCTTTACATATGCTAACAACTACATTATAGTGTGTATATTGGATACTGTATATATTTATTGCTTGTTTATGGACTGCTTATAAATACTACATAGGGGGCAAATAATCTTTCCAGCCCAAGCCCATCAAAACTGAATTGAATGCATAAGTCATTAACTTCATGTGAAACTGATTGTTATCTCACATTTTACACAAGAGTGTGGTTACCATAGAGATCTGTCAGAAAAGACTACAAAACCTGCAGCGCTGGTGCTGCTGTAATCCACTCCAGAGAGCTGCAGCACACAGATGGCCAGCAGAGTTTAAAAGCCTACATCCATTAGATGGCCTTTAAACTAGTATGGATTTGTTAAAAAAAAAAAGCATCCGTTATGGTGAAAACCTGTAGGAGGTGGAGCGTGCGGAGCACCATCTTGACTGCTCTGTCTCATTTTGGAGGTATGAAACACAGCCTAACAGTGCAGCTGCAAGGCTGTAGCAGCACCTCTTTTGTACATGTTTCTGTATAAATGAATCCACCGGAAAGCTTTAATAGTTCATCTCAATGGTTTATTCATTTTGTCAGTATTTAACTCTGTGGGGATGAAATGCCTTCTTCTGATGATGATCTTCAAGAAATGAGGTCATGTATCAGGACACATTCAGAACAGAAGAAACCAATAAGGAAAACAGAGAAACGTAAACTCTTGTCATCAAAATGTACTGCCAATGGAGTAATTTCAACTTCACTGGGTATCTCACTATCTGGATGACAGAGATTCATCTGCTTTTCACACACTTTGTGTACAGTTACTGTAACACTACACAAACGTTTCATCTTAATTATATCTAAACTTAAAATCCTTATATCTATTTTATCCTTAGCCACTTTATGCATCTTGGGTGGATTAGACAGTTATTCAAGAGTGATGGTAGTTTTATATGCGGTTATAGTTTCTAGCCAGAGAAGGTGTAAGTACATCTGTCTCTAGACACATATTTAATCTTTACTTCACCCATGATATCGTCATACAGCATAATTTAACCAAACCTTAGTGGAAAAATCTAAACATTGTTTACCTCCTATCCAGCTGCAAATTGTTATCTTATAGGTATTTTTGTGTTCCCACAGATGTCTACTGTCTGCCCTCAATGATGGTGTTTGTCCAGGGAACAACACAATATATCCAATATTTCCACAGACTGTACTGTGCCACTCTGCTCTTCTTCTCAACTGCGCTAGCTAGGCCGGGCCAGTGGCCGGTGCACTTTGTAGAAATGTGGGATTTAAACATTGATTGTCATTACCTGAGATTTTGTGCTATAATAAACAAAGTAGGCACGATGACCAAAAAAGAACCTCTTGAAAACACAGTAATTAACCTGAAGGCCATCAAAGATTTATGGATTATCTGCATTTGCATGAAACAAGTTCTGTCTTTTTCTTCCTTGACTTGCATCTGGTATTTGACCAAAAACACCTGAGACTGTCATGATGTTGTGTCTAATGTCACAGACAGTGTATGACGTCGCCTGTTGCAGAGCCTTTAGCTGATGGTGGAGTGTAAACACTGACAATGACGCATATAGCAGTAGCAGTAGTGTGGCTACAAGCCCAGAGCCATCAGTTGAGAAGATTAAATCCCTTTTCAGATGGGATTTATTTCAAGGACAATGTGCTAAAATAAGTGCTAACAAAGGACATCTGCTCCTTGGAAATTTACATGGGATAAGACATCTCTGTAACACTCAAAGGGATGTTGGTGGTTTCTGCTCCATTTACAGGCTGTCATCACACCAACAGTCTACCATGTGTGAAAGTGTTTGCTGGGAGAACAGGGACAGCAGTTCTCCTGAATAATGGAAGAGAGATGGGCACTCTAACATGCAAAGACCAATTACAGCCCTGCTAATATTATACTAATAAAATATGACAAAAATAACATGAATTCATCTGATGGGAAGCCTACAACAGAAAACATGTTCCTGTAGTTGTAATATACGAACTTCTGAAGATTAGTTAAAGATTGATATAATTCTTTATGTATAAATCATGTACTAAATAACATATTGTAGTGATGTTATGAATGAAAATATCTTAAGGTTACTGTATTGACACCACATTCTACCAGATACTTTCTAAGCACCTAGAGAAATATTATACGGGGGGGTTGAAAAGTGATAACTGCTAAAAATGCAAAAAATGTAAAACATATCTACAGGCAAGCATACAATTCAACAAATATGAAGAATGAAGTTTCGAATAAAATTAATTAAATATATTTTACTTGGCTTCGAATGAAATGGCTCGTTCAAGACATTAACAAATGCTTATAAACTAAACAACTAAATAACTGTCTTGGATCTGTTTCTCTATTCTTCCCCAAATTAGTATCAAATGTTATACTTCTTTTCTGCAAACTTTAAAATAATGATCAAAAAATAATAGTCCAATAAAGTAAAGTGTTACTTTACTAATTAATGATTAATTTTAATTGAAATCCTGCAGATTTTCCAACTAACTTTTTCCCTGTTTATTGCCAACAAATGGAATCAGTGAGCTGTAAAGCTAATTTATCAAGAGTTTTCCCTTTATTTTGTTACTCTGAAGCTCCGGCTGCTGGAAAATGCATCCAAACAATGGAAAGGTAGCTATTAAGCCTGCCGGTTACTGATTTCGTGTATAGTTACATTGTTCATGCAGGCCTGGTGTGTCATAGCACACATCTCATGCTGTTTTATATAGCAGATAATCTATTCTCAATATTAATGATACTAATATATAAATCTAATGATTTCTTTTGTACAAAATGTTATATGATTTTGCAATAAGACATTTTATCGTCCAGCTTTTGTGCTGAGGATGGACATTTAAAGCTGCGATATTCAATATTTTTATATTAACAATGGGCCAGATGACTAAGCGTAATGTGAAAGAAACCACAGAGAATTATCAGCCGACTCTACAGTTCCACAGAGCCTTTAAGCATCTTTCAGCTCATTGTTTTGGTTTTCCAGCCTGAAAATGTACTGTTTTGATTTACTCCCACTGCTCTCATGAACATTCATCAAAAAAGCTGAGATAAACCAACGGTATACTACTTGCACGGCACCAAATGGCAGACATAAACAGTTAATGACTTGCTAATAAACATAGTGTGTTGTCTGCTAACACATTCAAATTAAATCTAAATTAGTTCAGTGTTTTGTTCATAGGTTGTTTCGCTGTCCCCAAGTGGCTAAAAAAATCTATCAATTTTAATGTATTTCCCAATAGCGGCCCCAAATCCAAACTTCTCCTTCCGCCACACTGTGACTTTTCTAAATTTAGCTGATGAGTTAAAGATACTGATGTGCTTTATTTTAGCCCAATAACAAAAGGCACAGTATCTTTAACGTTTAGCATCCTCAAAGTACAGGCCTCTCTCTATAAAACATAAACACAGTCTTGATCGACTAACAGTCACATGCTTGTTGGAGCCCACAGTTTGTGTGTGGCTCATTGATGAATATCAGCCAGTGACATCCCATCCTCAACCTTTAATTATCTTTCCAGAGCAGGAGATGGATTTGGTGTGTTTCTGAACAGACTGGCATGAGGTCAGGGTCTTGCTGGTGAATAATGGCTTTCTAATGGCAATATTAACCTTCTGAACAGACAGAAGTGCTTAATGTCTCCTATGATTAAGCCATGAGAGCTGTAATGTCAGAGGTCAGATGCTCTAGGCGATGAGTGGAATTATCAAGACATGTGCGAGTGATGATTTAAGCACAGAAAAAAGCGAGGCCAATTGAACAGTGTGCTAATATAAACTGGAAGGTGATTTTCCCCCCCATAACTGTAGCTCACTTTATCAGCTAACAGTCAGGGGCTCTAATAAGCACACAGTTTCCTACCTTTCCATTTAGGGAAGAAAATATCTATTTAGGTTAAACTCAATGACCTAAATTCACTGCACATATTGCACAGAATAACTAGGTGATACACATTCAAATTTAAGATATTAATATATTTAAAGCAGATACAATCAATATTTTTATATTAACAATGGATCTTGTATGTGAAAAGGGTCTCTTGTAGTGATATAAGTACAGAGAATTATCATCTGACTGCAGTTACCCTCAGCTGTACAAGAGTTAAATTTCAGATAATTGTTTGGGGTTTTCTGGCCTGCAACTTCTGCTCTCATCAGCATAGTTTTTGGCTGCAGCAAGTGGCTGTTTTCAGCAAAAAAAGCTCTAAAAGCCAACTGTATGCTACCTGTCCAGCACTAAACGGCAGACAGGCAAAGTGATTAGCTGGTGAGCTTATTGGACCATTTAGCAGCTAAAATGGCAGATATTTTCCACAGGACTTGGGAGAGAGCAAAACAGAGCTAATGGGAGGATGAATATTGGACTTCATTAGGTAGCCAGAAACACGACTCCAATTAAATTCTAATGTTACCCTGTATCGGATGCATGTGTAAATAGTCAGCTGTTTGCTAACAAGCCATATCAACTTAAACAGTGGTAATGGGCTGGAGTTGTGTTTGAAAATTGTTTTAGCTGCCCTCAAGTGGCCAAGAAAACATTTTTGCAAGTTTAAATAGTTCTTTATCACAAATAATTAACACTCAATAAAAAAGCAAAATGAAATAGCATACTAAAAGGACATAATGAGCTTCTAATCTACTGAGGGTTACCTAGCACAACTAGACATATATCCTCAAAGAACATAAGAAGAAAAAGAATTCCACAAAAATAGAATAGACTTCAATTAATTAGAAAGATAAATGGTAGAGTAATTGCACTGGCCAATAGTAACACACAACAGTAAAATTTGTGACAGTGGTTAGTGACACTGAAATAAAAAACACATATAGGGAAGGGTAGATAGGCAGCCACAGATGCACACAATCACAGCAGATACATTCAGCCAACATGCACAATCATACAGATAGCAGACGAGGATTGAGTGTTGCGATGCAGCAAACAGGATCCAGAGCTTCACTGAGTCTCCAGCGACATGTTTCGGCATCACTGCTATCAAGACTAGAATCCGAAACAGGGACTGTATTACGCTGAAACAAGACCATGAAAGCAGCAGCAAAGAACAACAACAAGCAAAAAAAAACGCAACAATTTCTCAGCGTGTGGATGTGGGGTCTCCTAAAGCAAGCAAAGAGAGAGTCAAGATACAGGTCAGAAAATAAAAAGACAAAAACAAGTGTATTAAGAAAACATGCACAGTTCAGGATTGAGATTTAGATAATTTCCTCAAAAGTTTCTATACTACTTGCTGATGAAGTTGAACATACGCTCAAATAAATTGAACAGAAACAGATCTGTAATCGCAAGTGAGAGTTGATTCTAGTTCAGTAATTTGAAAGACATACATCTTTGCTGCTCTCAATACAGTTCATTAGGGTAGCATGTGAAAGGTTATTTAGACTTGTGTAACTGTGTACCAATGTTGCAGGCCTGTCATGCTAAGAGCTGAACAGAGAACCTTAACCTGTCTCTGTAAGAACAACAGGCTTCTTCAGGGATTATATTTGTATGTGTCCATGATTAAAAAAAATCAGATTTTGAATAGTCACTCACTGCCGCAGGACATCTCTTTCAGTTTTGAAACCACAAACATAACAGACAACAGAGGGAATTGTGATGTATAAATAAGCTCACATTTAACAACATTATCTTGAGTCTGAGAGCTCGTACTGCTCATCCCACTTCTCTACATTTGGGCCACCATGGACTTCAAAATGAATCTACATGTTTCCATTTTTTTTGATGGTTGAAAATGATTGCCAGTGTGGCATTTGCAGTTTGTTTTCATCTCAGACAGACTGACAAATTGAATCCTTTTGTAAATTCATAAAACATTGTTCTCATTGAATTGAAGTGTACAGTACTAGCGGTAATATCAGTATCAGTATGTAATACCCATGCTCTTACGAAGATATCAAGAGGCAGTGAGATGAATACAATTAATCTGCAAAGGTTTTTCATCTGTGCTCAGCCTTTTGAAATTCACTTGTCAGATCAAGAATGATCTGCATTTGAAACATTTAACAGTATGGTCGTGAAAGGAAGCACACTTTAGATTTATGAAAGAAAACTACAATCAGTTCCTCTCTGTTGTGCAACTGAAAGCAGATACGTGGAGCGAAAGATGACATTTTACATAAACAAATAAATTGAATATGTTCGGTAGTGCAGCTTTCTGCTTTTCTAAGAGATAAAGACACATTTCCTCTTATGCACAAATGTCAAAGGAAAAATTACATTCAATCTGAAAGACTTACAGTCAGAAAAAAGGATTTATTGTGTTCCAGCTCAAATATACCCCAGGAAACGACGCATATAAGAATCTGTTGCTTTAGTTGCAGAAAGGCAGCTTCAGAAGCTCAAAGTAGACCGACCATGCAGCTCCTGAATTTCTTAAATAAACTTTAATCTTAAAGTCTTGCTCTTTAGATTTACAACAGTTTAATAGATGCTATTTCTGTGAACAAAGAGCAAGATGCTTTTGACCCCTTATGTTTCACTTAAAGGGATAGATTGACATTTTGGGAGACACGCTTTATTGTCGAGAGTTAATTGAGAAACTTGATACCACTCTCGTATCTAGCCATTAGGATTCAGAATTCAGAATCCATTCAGGATTACAGAAAAAGTACATGCCCGATTTTCATGAAACTTGGTGGAAGGGTGTAGCATGGGCCAAGGAAGAACCCATTACATTTTGGAACAGATCTGAATCACGGGGTAGATACACAAATTACTTTTTAACTTTCATTAAGATTCCGAGATAGGTCAATTGTAACACAATTGTCTATGGCAAAATGAACTGAATTTGTCACGCATGCATGAACCCTTTGTAATTAAAGGTCCAGTATGTAGGATTTACCGTGAAAGGCCCTATCTAGAGCCAGTGTTTGGTTTGTCCGTTCTGGGCTACTGTAGAAACATGGCGGTGCAACATGTGGGTGCAAAATGGCGGCAAAGGGGACCCGCTCCCTCTGTAGATAAAAACGGTTTATTCTAATTAATGAAAATGCAACTATTACATTTTTAAGTGAATATACACTAATAAAAACATACTGATAAATATTATATTCTATTTCTGCTAATAGCTCCTCCTTAATGTTACATACTGAACCTTTAAAGTGAATGGTGTGTTGCAACTAAACAACAAAACATAACAGCAACCTCAAACATCACTATAGAAACAAATGCAGCAGGTATGCAAGAAATAAACAATTAAGGATATGACGTTTCCGACTTGAAAACGTCACCCATGTGAATCAGGCAGATCCGTAAAAAATGTTTATGGTCGTGCTAGTGTCTGTACTCCTTCCTTTACTGAGGGCAGGGCTCAGCACCTATACACACACACACACACACACAGCGAATCAGCAGAGCAGAGAGGCAGCAGTCGAGTCGAACCAGGTGAAGTTATGGTAACGTTTTACTCGAAGTAGAAAATCGCCTGCTTTGTCCGCAGTTATTGTTACAACCACAGCGTGCTTGTTTGACATATTGTAATTCTAATAGTTTTGGAAATATATCCAGACATATACAGGGTATAGTGGTTACACTTGAAGATTTGCAAATGATAGAAGACTGGACGATTGGCCTTGGGGGAAGTCTGTGCTCTCCGAGTGCCCTTCTAGATTTTACTGTTTGGGATAAGGTTTCTCTGCGACGAGTTGGCCACTGTCCAGGGTGTACCCCGCCTAAGGCCCAAAGTCACCGGGATAGGCTCCAGGATGGATGGATGGATGGATAACGTTTCTGATCAAAACACTGCACACTACCTGGCCAGCACCAAATGGCAGACAGACACAGTTAGCCACTAGCTAGTAAACATAGCAGAGCATTAAGCAGCTAAAGAGCCAGATATTTTTCTTAGGAGTTAGTGGATACCAAAACAGAGCTAACCAAAACTGCATATTGGACTTGCATTTATCAGGTGGTCAAAAGCACAACTCTAAATAAATGCTGATATTGCTCCATACATTATATGCCGGATGTGTTAATAAGCAACTGTTTGCTTTACAATATCTGCTTCATAGAGGAAGAATTCCACAGTGTTGTGTTTACAGCTTGTTGCTGAAAATATTATTTAAGTTTTAATGTACTGTTTATCCTTATTGTTGAGACTTTATATTGAAACATCTTAATACAGGCCTGAAAACACTATTTATTTTTTAGTATGGTATCAAACTTCAAAGTAGTTTTTATTCTTAAACAACAAACTTGATCTCCTTGAATAAGAATTGGAATAAAATAGCTTTAGGACATGCAAACTCTTCTCTGGGGAGACTGGAACAGTGGTTCTCAAACCATCTCTGATCACAAGCAACTACTAAATCTGAATGATCCACATAAGCACACACAAACACACTTCTCTGACAGGTATTAATCTTGACAGAAGTCAAAAGACAGAATTATATTGATTTCTTTGTGTGCAATTCCAGAATCCCCCAAACATGCTACCATCTCTGACCACAACAAAAATAAAAAAGGGGCAAATGAAATTTCTTTCTCTGTCTGTCTCTCAGACTTAGATACACAATAACACACACCTCACACATACAGAAGCTAATAATAGAAGCATCAGCCACCTACCATTTTGGTGTGAAGACCAAGCCTCTAATCGAGCAGAGTCTTGGAGACAAGTGAGGTTTCTCAAACAGACATTTCTTGGAAACCATCCTTCTGCTGTAATCTTGTCTTGATTACATTAATCAGAAATCACACATCCTTAATAAAATGACAAGCCTGGGAATTTACTCTTTGGATCCAGACATTCATTGGCTGTTGTTGGGACTTAACTGAAATAAGTAATAGTAAATAATATCTCCAGCAACTGCAGGTACAATTTTTGGGTAGTTCGGACACATGATGGAAAGGGACAAAAGGCGGCCGTGGCTTGGTGGCAGAACGGTTGCCTCCCAATCGGAAGGTTGGCGGTTCGATCCCCCAGCCATGCGCCGAAGCATCCTTGAGCAAGATACTGAACCCCAAAATGCTCCCGAAGCTGCGCCTTCGGTTTGTGAATGTTCTCATATGTAAGTTGCTTTGGATAAAAGCGTTTGCTAAATGTAAATGTGTCAGTATGCTCAAAATGAACTACTTTGAAAGCCGTGTCGTCCAATTATGTCTAAAGTAGGGCTGTCAATCGATTAAAATATTTAATCACAATTAATCGCATGATTGTCATGAGTTAACTCGTGATTAATCGCAACTTAATCGTACATTTTTATCAGTTCTAAATATACCTTAAATTTATATTTTTCAAGTTTTCAATACTCTAATCAACAATCAACTTTATGCAAATGTACGTTTATTATTAGTGAAACCATCAGAGCATGAAGACTAGACATGTATCAAAGGTCATAGATGTTTTTCAAAGAAACTGTTCACATCTCTTAAGCCTAAGCTTAAAAATTCAGAATAAGCAGTGATTTCTCTGATTTTAAGAATATAAATAAAGGCAATTTTTACACTGTCAGTTTAGTTCAAAACGTCACGCAATATGTTGATCCGTGTTCTGTTTTCTATCATACCCTGTGGATGTTTGTGATTATGTAAGATGCACACAAATGCACCAGGGTTCAACAGAATCGGTTTGACCAGCGCTGCGGGGAAAACCAAGAACAATCGCTCTTGGACTTGGACTACATTAAACTTGCTCATTGTAAAAACTTTTCTTTTATTTCAACCTGGAGTCTAATAAAAGTTAAACAGAAAAAATGGTAGCTTATGTAGGCTATATAACATCACTTGTTTCAGAATAGTAATGTTAACGTTAGCCCATTTCTTTCCCCATTTTTGGCTGCTCTCGATTTCTCCAACAACGGGCTAGGCCACGGAACAAACAGAAAATGCACTTTAATAAAATTAGTGCCGTTAAAATGAATTTGCGTTAATGCTTTATTAACATTAATTTTGACAGCCCTTGTCTAAAGGCAAAAGTGTTTATAGCTGTTCTGAATGGCCACAATTGAAGGCAAGGCCAAAAATGTGTTGTCCTAGAAACGGGCTACACTTGATAATTGATCAAAAACTAGAATATTTTACTCAAATAAAATAATTATGTTATTATTAGTATTATATAATGATGATGATGATAATATTTGATTAAATATTACACTATTGCAGTATTTAATCTAATATGAACCCCACCACCAAGCCCTTATGTCCAAACCAACAATAAATTCCTTTTCGATAGATATTTGTAGCCTGTGCATACATCTGATTATAAATTATAAATATACAGCTGCCTTCCTCAGTGCAGCCTCACTAGAGTCAACCAGAAAAGAGGACAAAACTCAGACAATTAAAAAAAATGACTGACAATAAATAAAAAGGACTTGACACTGCAGTGGGTGCTAGGGATGGCCAGATCAATACTGTGGGATATTGATAGTAAAATTATATAAATACAAAACATGGGTGGCTGCATCAGTTCCAAACATTTTCAGTATTTTTGTATAATGTTTGTGCCAATCAACAGCTCTGACAGCTGGCACATGTCACATGACTAAACCAGAGCCAGAATATTTTCACATCTAATTCTGTGAATTAAGAGTTTATATCGACCAAACCAGAGTTGGTGATTGTTGGAACAGTGGAAAGACAAACCAAGATGGTTTTGTTGAGTTTTATTTTGTTTCTGTCGAGTGTGAATGAAATGTGTTTTACGATGATCTGCAAGGTAAAATTACTGTATTTGTCAAAGGAGTCTGGTGGCTTTGAGGAGAGCGATATAATAGCTGGTTCTGGTTAAAGAAAAAGGTCTATTTCTGTAGGGTCGTTTCCACAATGTTGTCAGACACTTAGAATAACGATCCGAGTCAGTGGCAAAAAAAAGCAGTTTTATTGGACGTACATTGATGGTGCTCAATTGCCCAAGGATTACATCGCAACCTGGTTGCAGCACTCTCACTCAATACTGGACCAATTTCAAAAATTGTTGTCACCAGTGACTAATGTTGACATAGAAAGTGACAGATTGTTACATTTTCTATTTTAAACCGTTAAAGGGGTCCCAGACACTGTTCTACCATCTGATAAGCACTTTGGATGAAGCATGCTGACACATTAATGAGGTGTCAGGCAGGTGGACCACCATGTGGGCAAATATAAAGAGTAGTCATATAACAATTAACAATTTTGGGCCATTTATATTAAGACTGTGACTTATCTCAAAATCTATTGTTCCCTTTCAAAGGAACTTCAACGCTGCGTCAGCTGACGCTATGGGGAAAGCCTCCCGCCTGACGGCCTCTGAATCTCTGTAACAACTTAGACCAATCTTGATTGGGTTCAACGTCAACACGTGATGCATGCCGGCGGAACCGGAGGTATAAAGGGAGCCGGCTTCACTGTTGTCATCAGTCTTCTGATCTTCAGCAAGCGCTCTGGGTCTCTGAAAGAAAATGGCGAGTGTAAAGCTGTTTCGGCAGTGTGTGTATCCCTGCCCACGCTATATCCCTGACGGTGACACACACGATATGTGTGCGGCCTGTTTGGGAAGAGAGCATGCACTAGCAGCCCTCGAGGGGGCTGGCTGTGTGCATTGTGAGCATTTCCCGGTTAGGAAGCTCCGCTCTTGGCTGGTGCTTTTCGAGGAAGGCGGCCAGCTCTGCTCCCCACGCGGTAAGGGACCGGCGGTTGCTGAGGCATCCCGGCGACTACTCTCCTGGGGATCGCAGATGGACCTTGGCGACGAAGGTGAGACAGCTTCGGCTCTTTCTTTCCCTTCATCCGCGGGTTCTTTCTCCCGCTTTTGAGATCCGGAAGCCCGCACCAAGTCTGCGGCTTCTTCCGTCCCGGAGCGGGAGCCCGCTCACCGAGACTCCGGTTCCGAGGAACTGGATGTACTCGGAGCGGAGGGCGGTGACATGGGTGGCTCGTCAGCCCAGTCTCCGCAGTATGACGAGCTGCTGGATTCCTGTGCGGTGGCTAGGCTCAATATCGCTTGGCCTGCGGAAGAGCAGGATGCTCGTCGCTGGAGTAAGCTCGACGAGCGTTTTCTTGTAGCCCCACCTCCTCGCCCACGTCGGGATTTACCGTTCTTTCCGGACCTCCACACTGAGGTGTCGAAGTCCTGGTCCCGGCAGTATTCTACACGGCTTTCTAGCCTGATTGGTCGCCAGTATACTTCGATCAGCGGGCGTAAGGAGAACGGTTACAGCGGCATGCCAGCTATTGAGGAGACGCTGGCGGCGTATTTATCGCCAGAGGCCGCGTCCTCCCTGAAAACCCCGACGTTGCCTATTAAGCCCTGCTGTACTACCTCTGCCTTAGTCGGCAAGGCTTACATGGCGGCAGGTCAGGCCGGTGCATGCCTGCACACCATGGTGGTCTTGCAGGCGTACCAGGCCGATCTGCTTGACGACAGGGGACCCCTCGCATCCGAGGATGTGAAGGAGCTTCGCCGGGCGACAGATTTATCGCTCAGGGCCACAAAGGATACGGCCCGAGCTATGGGGCGGTCCATGGCCCTGCTGGTGGCGACAGAGCGCCACTTGTGGCTAACTCTGTCGGGTATTAAGGAGAGGGACAAGACCTTCCTTTTAGATG
>CM022472.1:9279873-9333453 GCA_011952105.1 Coreoperca whiteheadi | reverse complement strand
ACACTTTTGTGAGATTTTACAGCCTAGACCACTTAAATGATCCGGGGTCTGTGGCTCTCTTGTCCTGAAGTGTGCCCTGCTGGCTTCACACTCGTGACAGGCATCCCTTCAGCATGGCTGAGTTGGTACTGCGTTCCCCATAGCGTCAGCTGACGCAGCGTTGAAGTTCCCTTGAAAGGGAACGTACCAGGTTACGTAGGTAACCATGGTTCCCTGATAGGGAACTAGACGCTGCGTCTCGCTGCCATACTTCTGGCATGGCTGTGAGCGGCTTGCTTCAGTCGATCAGAAGGCTGACGACAACAGTGAAGCCGGCTCCCTTTATACCTTCGGTTCCGCCGGCATGCGTCACGTGTTGACGTTGAACCCAATCAAGATTGTTCTAAGTTGTTACAGAGATTCAGAGGCCGTCATGCTGCAGGCGTTCCCCGTAGCGTCAGCTGACGCAGCGTCTCGTTCCCTATCAGGGAACCATGGTTACCTACGTAACCTGGTACGTTTTATCATACTAAATGTGCTCATACATAGTTTTTTAAAGCCAGTTACAACTTGATCGATGGAAAACCAGAGCAACTAAATGAGATCATTTTAGTGCCGGATAGTAGCCAAATCAAGTTCTTATTATAGATTGGTTAGTTGTTCTTCAAGACTCTGATAAGTTATTGTAGTTCATTTGAATCCATGCACCAAATATCTGTTGTAAGGTTTCTACCGATTTTATGTCTTTCATTTTCTCCACCAGAGCAAGAAATGCACTATGCACTGATGAATGGTGGTGTGTTCTGGCATTGGGTATTGACATGAAGTCAACTCAGCCACAGAGCAGGAAAATGGAAAATAAGGGGGTGGGAGTCAATGAATTATTAATGCCTTGCTCTGCCCAGTATATAGCCTATGTGTCATGTTGATAGCCTACCTTAACAATTCCTGTTTCATGCTGCAACATGCTCCCTAAAACATGCAGTGTCCTCCGCTTTCTTTCTTTCCACAGTATTAGATATTATCCTTTTTCAGAAACCATACAATATCTACATTCCGCTATAAGGTCACAGTAAATTTTCAAATGGTAGCCTGCAATCAAGTATATCACCAAGGCACCAAAGCAATAACCTTTCCTGTGTTAAATGACTTTAATTCAATTTTCAAGTCAGTCAATCATTACTAGAAAAAAGTGACTGAGCTCACCCACAAGTTGCATCGCCTCAACTCCCAGACCATGTGTTAGAAATATGACTCAAGGCATCTTTCTATGGAGCAATAATACAAGGACAGAGGAAGACAGATTTTGATGCAGTGATTCAATTTCACATCATTACAATTTCATGTCAGCAGATCAGGATGCACATCAATGCATTGGAAGGCAGACTAACTTTCAGGGCGGCAGATGTTGTCCGAAATGTAGATTTCTACCCCAGGTTTTTATGCCACCCATCGCAGAACATCAGTCTTCTCTGTAACATCACTGAGACAAGAGACTTTGCGAGTGAGTGAGTGGGTGAGGTATAGGTTACAGATCAGAAAAATATCATGATTACTATTCTGAAATCGCACAGACAGCCAGAAAACATGATACGTGGTGTAGGTATTAGGTAATAAGCCAACTGTATGCTCAGCAGTAGCTGTGGTTAAAACCTGTGACCTTTGGGCCTCTATAAATGGATGTAAATAGGAGTTTAGTGGTGTGTAATCAGAAGGTAGCAGGGAGAAGAGGATGAATAATTCACATGGTCTCATTCCCTCATGTTTTTACGCTTTACTGACTTTTTTCTGTGATGTACATACACATATATACTCACACATAAAGTAGAATTGTGCTACCTGACCTCAGCCCGACAGGTCCCAACAAAGTGTTTTGGGTCAGGTTTGGGTAAGTTTTTTTCAAATGTATGGGTGCTGCAATGTTCTGCATCCATGTGTATCATGTGTTGCATTTTTGAAAACGAAAGACAGAGGGCTTAGCCGATAGTCTGTGTTGCATTAGCCAGTAAGCTAATTCAGTAATGGAAAAACAAAAGGGACTCTTAAATAGTCCCCAATAATAAGGCTTTTTCATTTTGGGAACATATGGCCAATATTGGAAAAAGGCAAAGCTGATCTTGAAGTGAAATAACAGGTGAAGCAGATGGTTTATTATTATGAGAAGCTATTGTGACACATGCTGGTAGTTGGCCTTAGTTTGTGTAGTCTAATTTCCACTAAACACCTGACCATGAGGCTTATTAGTAATTAAAGCCATTTGTGTTTTGTGCCATCATGACAATACAATGTTCTATTTTCACCCATGCGAGCCGCATAGCACTGTGGATGGCAATGTTGGTTGTTGGTTGGTTAGCCAGTTGGCCCACCAATTTGGTCAAGAAATATCGCAACTTTTGGATGAATTGCCATGAAAGTTGATACACATATTCATCTCACCCTTAACCTTTTATCTAGCACCATCATTAGGTTTCTGCTGTGGTTTATGAATAAATAAATACAAAACGACTGCAATGACATTCCGATCACAGGTGTAGGCTACTTCGTGTTTTGTGCATTTTACCAAATTTTTGCATGCTGACATGCTCAACTAAGATGGTGAACATTATACCTACTAAACATCAGCATGTCATTGTGAGCATGTTGCTGGTGTTAGCATTTTGCTAGTACAGCATCACAGAGATGCTAGCATGGCTGCAGACTCTTTGTCTTGTTTATTCATAAAATAGCATTTCTGTGTTCATCTCATAGATGGAGGAAAAACTAAAAAATAACATTGTGCCCCTACTCCCCACCTCCCTGCCTCTTATCTGGATGGCAATATTGATTTTGAATTCGTTTTCATGGTATCTTGCACTATAAACCCATTAAGGAATAAACTTCTCTCCTCTTCCCCTTGCGAAAAGTAAGTCATTCAGGGTCAGTCAAACCATACGAGCAGTAGTTAGCTCATTTGAGACTAATTGCCTAAATGCAGTCCTCTGCATTCGGAGGAACACTTGCGTTCATCTGCGGGGTGCTTCCTCACTTCACTCTCTTCTGCAGGCCTGCACCACTGGATATAATGCCGATGTTCAGCCTGGAAGCCAAGTTTTTCCAGCAGCCACTCGCAGTATTCAAACTAAATATTCCCAAAAAGCATTTTCACCATAGGCCACTATTGAAAAAGAGATGTCTGTAAAACTGTTGACATGCCTCGGGTCAATTATAACTCTTTCTATTATAAATTTCTTATCCGTGGAGGTTTTATATTTGAATAACTTTCCTTGAGCTGAGCAAAGCAATTTAAAAATCTGAGACGTCATCACATTCTAAAGTCTATGGGCCGAGCACCCCACTGGGTAGCACTGAAACTGTCCCTCATCCATTTCAACATTGTTTCAACACAATTGCAAATCTACAGGGAAAAGAATAAACCAGCAGGGAGAAGGTAATGTGAGTTTTTTCTTTAACAAATGAGTTGTCAACAGGTAGGTCAGGAGGAAGGTCATTCATTTACCGTGGGGGTGCAAGGAGGGAGATGAGTTGAGACTATATGGAGAGATAACCAGGTAGGAGGGCAGCTAAGTGGCCTCTGAAGAGCGAATACAGAGCACTGTAAGGTTGTGGGGGTTTTGATATGAGCAGCCACTGCAGCGACTGTAGAAAGAGAGTTATGATTAATGAAGGTTAAGTTTAATCTTTTGGGAGGATGTCAAAGTAAGAATTGCAGTAGTTCAGGCAAGAGATTATGGGCTAAAAAACAAGCGGAGCATAGAGAGGAATAGTCTGTGTCTAAGGATGATTACTTGTTATTTTGTCTTTATTTTGAGTCTTGTTGAGATTCTTGGTTCTTCATATCTGTTTAAAAAGGTACAAGAACATTTAAAATAGTTTTTTTCAAAATCTATATAAAGGTATACTTTTGATGTGCTGTTCAAATAATCTAAAGTTACACAAAACAAACCCCATAGTTCATTTGAACTTTTCTCTTCGGAGTGCCAAGATGGTAGAGGGATTCCTATTAAATGCAAATGAAATCAAGATGACGACCTTAAGGCCCCACACACCAGATCCCACACAGCAATAATGTTTGAGCCAGAAGAGCATTTTCATAACCTAAAGCTAAATTACCTCACCATGTACAACTTTATCTTAGGTTGAAGTTGGGCTGAGCTATGCTGAGAAGTACATGAGGTCATCTTTCCTCAATTTAACAATAAGGCTGTGGTCACAACGGGTTTTGGTCCCCATTTATTTTTATGAGCAAATTGATCCCGTAGAGGTGGGATTAATCTCTCATTAAGACAACATTGATCACTTCCATTCTATGCAAGCAAAAGGGTAAATAAAACATTTGCTTCCGGTGGCAAAGCAAATTTGCATCTTCGCTTCACATGGAGTTCAACTTTGCTGAACTGTGACCGGCGAAGATGCAGCCTCAACCAATAGAAAATAAGTGTGTGTGGTTTGCCCCACATCCTGCTCTGCACACATTCAGCACAAGATTTTTAACACATTTTGTGATAGTGCATAACCTTTACTTGATATTTCTCAGGAGCTTGACAATGTTAATGAACTAATTAGCAGCCCACAAGTATTTTTTACTTTGTGAAAGGAAGCAGAAAAACATTAGTGGCAGGTTTTAGTGTGTATTCAGACTGCAACAAGTAGACAGTGATGATGTGAGAAAAGTTAACAAGCTTGCCAGCTGAGTAAAACTGGCCACAGCATTAGTAGTCCATCAACCAATCTTCTCGCTGTAATGATGTGATTTCACATTGTCATAGATTGCCTGACAAGTTCTAAATGACCAAGAAGTTTATTAAAGCTGTCCAAAGCTTGAGTAGGATCTTAACCCCAATTTTTTAATATCATCTTTGATGCTAAGCTTCATTACTTAGATTTTCTGATGATGTTGTTTGAGTTCACATTGTGTCACCCTTTTTCCTTTCAAGCATAACAGCTAGCTGAGTTTATTCTCTGCTTTACTACAAAGAAATCACTGCTACTGCTGGTGAAAATGTTTGTTAGGTTGAATTATGAATTACAAATTACAATGTAACTTTTCACCTTATGTTGATTAAGAAGATTGTATTATTTCATTAAAAAAAGTCAAACTTTGATGTCATATGCTAATACTTCCACTGAGTTGTATTACACTGCCAACGAATACAGTGCATTTTTATCTTCACATTATTTTAAAATACTAAAATGAATTTATTTTGCTGTTGAGTTGAGGAATCTTAATGATTGTAATTGTTTTTGTTTTGGTTTCATGTGGGATGTGACTAGCTTTTTCAAAAGGTTTAGTGCGTATGTTTCTATATACATTTTACAAACTTAATGAGTTCGCCCCTCTCTGATTTTAATTGAGTGTTTCAGCATGTAGTGCAGTTGACTAAAGGTCGATTACATAATTAGAGAAAATGGGTTCATTGGCGCTGATATGCATCTTGATTAATGACTTGTCAGTTTGGTGTTTCCATCTCTTCCCACTTTTCATGTTGGAGATGATACAGGTGTTTGAGCTGGGATCGCATTTTGCAGATATGGTTATTATGATAAATACACCAACAAATCAAGCTTTTCAAAAGGTCCAGTATGTAGGATTTAGTGGCATCTAGCTGCGAATTTGCAATTTGACAAACTTTGGCATGCTAAACTAATATGGCAAAAATGCTCAATAACTGCTAAAAATGCAGACGTTGTTATTTCAGTTAAATATTCTTTAACATGTACATGTATAGTTCAGTAAAATATTCATTAATAAAGTCCTTTGTTTAAGATAGCAGCCTTCTGAGCACCTTTGCAAAGAAAAGGTCTATTTTCATTCCAGCTCCCAAATTCACTATATCGGTAACTGGTGTATGTTTCGCCTCAAAAATCGGTATCGATCTCTATGAGGATGTTATCTGGCTAAAGTTACCATTTAGCTCAAAGCACCACTGTGCCTAAGGACAGTCTCACTTAGCGTGGCTAAGACGATTATCCACTATTCTGTGAATATTTTTGACTTTCATTCCTTCACGAGTTTTTGAGTGATGACTGACTGAAATGCCAGGATTCTGTGAGATGACCTTCCATGATAGGTTGTATGACCTGCTGCAGAGCTTTTCCTTAAACTAGATGAATTTGAAGGCACATTGAGGGAAGATGCTTATACAAAGAATGAGCTGAGTACACATTGTAGAAATTAGGTGCTGTGTATGTCTTGCTTAATGGGTAGAAATGGAAAAATACCTGAACCAGATGTCTCTCTGTAGGAGTTCATTAGCAGATCCCCTGTACAGAGACATCAGTGCCCTCCCACAGTTTTTGTAGATCTAAATCTAACACCATGTGAAGACATCAGGAGCACAATGCAGAGAAAGTCATCTTTTCTGATGGATTTGAAAATTACACACCACAATTATTATTATTCTTTATGAAATTCAGGTGTTTTTTTTTTGACAGGCATTAGGGGAATTGGGTCTAAGAACTATAGCAATTCACTAGTGACATAATGATTCGAAGTCTTGTAAAAAGAAACGATATTTAATAATAACAGCATTCATATTAAAAGAGACAGGAAGATATTTCTTGTACTTCACTGTGCATGGAGATAATGAACACAATTTCATGCTTGTGTGCTGATTTTTGTGTTTTAAAGAACTAAACGTCAATTTAATTTCATTTTGTATGGAGGTTGAAGATTTACACAATGCCTGCACAATAATTTGAGGAATCTGCTACTGCCTCGGTGAAGTATAAATAGACACAACATGAAGGAGGATTTTGGACTTCATCTGCATCTGTTTCTGAGACAACGGAGACATTGATTGTGCATCTCTACCATTCATACACAAAATGATTTTATTGTCCAACAGCGCAAAACGAGCACAATATATCTGTGGGGGTCGATGGGGTTGTTGATCAATACAAATGACCAGGTGCTGAAATTCCTGACTGTTTACAAGCATTAGTGAATTTTACCTTAGCAAAACACTAAAAATGACAAAATATCATTATTGTGCATTGTCACTTCTTCGTCTATGTTGAATCTCAGCAGTAGTTATGTGTTGTGTTTTTGTTTTATTGTTAAAGAGCTAATGTCTTAACTGTGAATGCTGTGCCAAAGACCTGTTGATGGTCATTTGTTTGGGGAAAAACTTATTTCTTTCCAAACAAAAAGCAGCACATTGAAAAGGTCCCCACAAACTCCTGGAAGGAAACATCAAAATAATCCTCTCTATTTTGGTTACATAAAATAAAATAAATCCAGTGGAGATTTTTTGCAGCACACCTAGAGGATGTGTCTTCACCAATACAATACAACCCAGATAGGTGAAACTTGCATAACTGACACCGGAATCCCAGAATGAGGTTTGAATCCCAACCTATGAACAAACATTGAACAGCCTGGAATAGTTGGATTATTTCGCCATCTGCTGACCCAAGACCCTCTTGAATCTTGTGGGAACTTCCATGATCAAACATGAATTAATTAATTAATATTCACATTAATGCAATGCGCATCTCATGGGAATGGGAACAGGATCATAAAAAGGATTGTATTCCAGTATCCAAAATTTATTTTCCTTTTTCTAGAGAAAATCCAGTAGTTCTGGCCACTTGAAAAAATCTGTGACCTACCCCGTTAGGTTGTGTATAATGATCTCTTTTGGGATCCAAACATTTGTTCATCAAAGACAAAAACAGTCTGTTCTTGTCCAGCGAGTTAAGACCTTCACCTTGGGCAATTTAAGTTAATATTGCGGAAGTCGGAGCGGAAAGGGTATGAGCGAGCGGTGCTCTCTGACATTTTTATATGCTTTTAAACGCTTGGTGACATCATGGTGGCAGCGCAGGAGCTTCCTGTGCTCCTGTGGCGGCTCGTCCAATAGGAATCCAGGATTTGGATTCAAACTTAAACTCAGGTGCGATTTAACGGACCTGAGGGGATTTGGCACCGTTTCCGTGTTCAAGCTTCATTCTCTGCATGCAGGCCTCCTTGTTGATTGAGGGGTGGGAGTGAGGTGAGTGTCATCGGGGTTGAAGGTGTGTGTCAGATTTAAAAATATTTTTTTTTTAATTTCTGAAGCAGACTTATTTTAAGTATTTAAGTATTTCAATGTTTTGAGTTGCTGGTTGGAACCGCCCTAGTTTGGCTCTTTGATGAGGACATTTTATAATCTTAGATTACATCAGGTTAAAAATTATATTTACAAAAGATAGATCAATTCTATTTTTCTGTTAATCAGCCAGTGGCTCTATGTCTGGACTTTCCTGCACTTTCAGGCACATAACCTGATGATAATGATGTTGGAAGTACCCAGAGCTTCATGGCATTTAGCATAAAATATCAGGCATTACAGTAAGAAACAACAATATAAAACTTAACAAAACAGAAATAACATCAACACAATAAAAAGAGTGAGTCTTCAGAGGTATTTTTTGAAAATGTCAGTAGAATTGGATTATCTGTATAAAAGTATAAACTATTCCAAAATGTAGGGTCAAGGAGAGCAAATGCACTGTCTTCCTTTATTTTGAAATTAGTTCTGGGATTACCCATAAATTATTTGAAATTTAATGTGATGATTTACTTATAGATGGCTTGATATTGCACTGTGCACCAAAGTCCATTCAGAAAAATACAATGAGATGGATTGCAAGTCAAGATTTTGGCATCGGTCACATCCATGGCAACTACTGAGTGCTCAAGTCCAGTCCCATGGCTCATATTAATCCTGCCGTGGCTTAGCGCCCTTGCTGACTTTATGTGATGATGGTTAGCACTTAGCACTTAGCAAACATCTGGAAGTCTGCAAGTTCACAGGGTGGGGTTTAATATTGCATAGTCACTTTTTCTGCATTTTCTTGGTCACTAATAGAGGTTGATAAAGGTTACCTAGTGCTGCTTCCAAGTGTGTGTGAAAAATTTGTATTGGTAGTTGGTGCCAGCCAGGGTTTGCAGACTTCAGGTATCAGATTAGCAAGTCAGTGGTTCAAAGTTGGCTTAAAAACTATGCAGAAAAACAGATCACATATGAAATTGACAATTCTGCAGACATTGCTTGTGAAAGACAATATAAAAAGGGAAACAAAGTGTTGTTCCTAAGTCATGGCTGACAAACTCATAGTGTCACTTCTTCCAGGAGAAATATGACCACAAGAAATTCTGTTTGCATTGGAATAAGGAAGAAAAATACCAGACAGTGGGTGATAAAACTGACTGCTGAGCCCAGTTCCTGCTGTTTCAGGCTGATAAGAAGACGGGGTATAGAGAAAAAACATGACTACATGCGTCCTTCCCAACGTCTCTGGTGGTTGTGATTGACAAGGAGTGTGTTTTCATGGGACTTACTGAAAAAAGTGGTGACGATTGAGTGCTGCAATTAGCAATTTCTGTGCAAATCAGCTCCTCTTTGACACAGCATGGTAGTGCCTGAAATGATTAATCAATCAACAGAGAATTAATTGACAACAATTTACTTAATTGATTAATCAATCACATTTAATACAATTGTAAACTGAATATGTTTGGATTTGGGACTGTTGATCAGACTACATCCTTGGGCTCTGGGTAACCTTGAGGCACTTTTTTCACTAGTACACTAAAAATGTATTGAAAAAAAGAATCAACATAACTTTTGTGAATAATTGTTACACCTAAAATAGGCATCTATGATTAACTGTTCCTACATAATAATATGAAAAATGCAATCTCACATGTATGGATCGAACAGACTATGCAGTCAGATGAGGAAATCTTTGACCATTAGTGTCACTGCTGTACCCTGCCGCATTTAGGAGCAGCCTGGACATATAACACTGGACCAGATTTTGACAGCAAAGTACACAGTGATGGCAAGTCCTTCGAGGAAACAAGGAGGCACTGTGGAAGTCATGATTCCATTATGTGTTGACATTCATCGGTGGTGACAGGTTGGGTGATTATTTTCCAGTGGCTGCAAAATGAAATAAATGCTGCAATCTGTCCTTTGTACTGCAAGTTCAAGTCAGTATTTCAACACATTTCGTCCCAATAACGCAGGCCGGGTAAAATAATTGCAACAGTCCAGTAAGGTCTGTGTGTTTGTGTGCATTCGCTGTTCAACCAATGTTCTACCTCACTTGACACAAAATCAGAGGACTTCCTAGTGATGCAGCATTAATTACAAGCCTGTCTCCCTCAATTCCTTGAAGTTAATATTTATTCCTTCCACCCTAGAAAACTTTTTGCGTACAGGACTCAAAAGCAGACTGAGCCTGGGGTGAAAGCAATAGGTTATTTATTACACGAAACAAGAATGTGCAAAAGGCTGAGGGTGGAGCGGGAAACTTGGGGAAATTGGTTTGGGGCTGAGTCCAGTTTCCTCCAGGAGATGGTGGGGACAGAAGTCTGGCAGGTGAAAGAGGCTGAAGAGGATTTGTAGGAGGAGTGAGCTGAGGTTCTCCTACAACAAAAAGGCAGGTGAGCAGAGAGATAGCTGAAGTCCCCAAGCAGAGCAAGGAGTCCTGCAGACAGAGGCACGCGTAGTTAGTCGGGAAGGCAGGCTAACAGATACAGATTTAAATGAGCAGATGGCTAGACAGAACAGATTGCTGGCATGTGGGATACTCAGAGGACACAACAATCCAGCTGGAAACAGACCGCTGGCCGGGTCTTAAGTAGTGATGGTGATTGGGAGGAATGTGGATCCGGTGGCTGATTGAAAAGCAGGAATAGGTGAGTACAAACAGCAAGAGGACCAGACCACGCCCACCATGGCATGTAAGGGAGGAAACAGAACACAGAGAGACAGACAAAAACAAAAACCACACAGCGCACAACCAAAAGCAAGAAATAAAATGAAACACACTGATGTACAATCAGGAGTCATGACCGAGGGGTCGTGACAGAATGGGACAAAGGGGAGGTGAATGCCTATTTCCCTTGGGGAGCAAACCATTTGCTTCAGGGTTCCTGGTTTGATTTGGAAGGTGGTCAGGCGGTAGGATACATTTTTAATTCCTACTCATTAATCTATGACTGTATTTTCCTTTAAATACATGAAAAGTTTGGAAATTCTGTATGTAGAAGTCACAGGGATATTCTGTATAGTTAACTATGAAAGTTGCATTTTTTTGCCTCTAAAGTAGAAAATACACCAAAGGACACAGCAAACAGCAGTGATGAACTATATCAGCGTATCAAGGCTGTCCTCCCCAAATAGAACAACAGAATCGGTCGTTTCATCTCGTGCCCCAGAACAACATTTGTGTACGTTCAAGTGACAAAGCGGTGACAGTATTATAGAATGACGATTATAGAAGTCCACGTATGGAGGTGGTCTGGGTGGGTGGATGCGCCAAAAAGTGTTTATTATTGTAATCATGATGGCAAAGGTACCCTAAACTTAATGAACCCAAACTGTGATGTTTCCCTAAACCTAACCACGTTGTTTCTGTATGTTGAATGTGCTGTTCTAGAGGGCATGGACAAGCGATATATTTTGTCATTTAATTTGGGGGACTTGTTGGCTTATTAAACTTCCTATGACTAGGAAGAACCAGAACAACATGGACGTCCAATTAGAGACCTCTTTCTATTAAACTCACAGTATGACATTTCTGCTGCTAGGGATCTCGTGTAAAGGGGATATGATGCCATTGACAGGCAACCAAATGAAACGCAGTTTGATTAAAACCAAGGACCTCTCTAGGTTTGAAAATTTACATTTGGGATAATGTAAATACACAACTCAACGTTTTTAGACATGTTAACGTGAAAAAGTTACATATTATACCTTTAAGTTCAGTATTATCTAGCATTTTAATTTGGTCAACCAATTCCTGAGAAAACTTTCTGTTGATTTCTGATGTTTGTCTTTCTTCACTAATCCACTGCTTTAATTTCTTGGACTTTCTTGGTCATTTTCATTTTATTCTGGTGCACAAGGGGTAGCTGGCAGCTTTTATATGGATTGCTAGTAAGAGCTAAAGTGACTCAAGCATGCATACCGGCAGACCAGAATAATAAGCAGAAAGTGGTTGATAGCTGGTAGAGCGACAGAGTGGGCTGTTGATTCTCATTGGGATCAGCATTATCACTGTGAAGCAGACACCTCGGCAGCCCCTCCATATATGGCATTTGTCCTACTGTAGTCGAGAACAGGCAAGCCTTCACCCATGTGTCTTTCTCACTCTGATATCCTGTGAGATTTCAAGGAAAGGTCAGGTTGCATTTGCTTCAGCTTACCTGCTGCCCAGGACTGAGCACTCATGTTGATTGGTAGATATCACTTCAGACAGGACCTGTTGAGAATCAGACAGGATGAAAATTGTGGACAGAATGTAGTATAAATATAAAAGTGCTGTACACAGCATATTCCAAAAAAGAAGGAAAAGAAAGCACAGTGGAGACAAAAATTAGCACAATACAATGTCAGTGTTTCTGGCCTGAAGACTGTAAGTCTCCAGCAGCTGGCCACCTCTCTTTCATTACTAATCATGCAATTGTGGTTGTCAGCATCAACTCTGAAATAAGCTCACGATAGCCAATTGCAGTTGCACAAAAAAGTCTAATTTTATGTTAAACTAATTAATCTTATCTTTTACTTTTTATATGCTCATGGTAGCACGGTCATGCTCAAGTGTAACTCTATAGATGACCAAATTGGCCATTTGATTGCCAGCATTGAATAGTACATGGGAGTGTGATAACTGCATATAAATTAAAAAGTCAACGCAATTTCAAGTGATTCTGGTTTTCAGATACAGACATTGTATCTCATGTAATGTATTTCCTATATTTTTCTAAATCTGGAGTAAAAAGAGTTAAAAGAGGCTATGATTGCATCAAACAGCACCATGCTGGCCATGTCCAGCATCATTTAATTGGTGTCAATTGTTATCTGCTGAGAGCTAACAGAAAGACTGAAAATAACTGCAGTGAGAACAGCTCCCAACTACTACTACTCAAGCAGGCAGAATAGAAACTCTTTGAAATTACAGGAAGTCCTCGTGTTAAAATATTTCTTAATAATGCATTAATTGTTACCAGTCCAGTCTAGTCCACTCTACTCGCCTCTCAGAGTTTTGACAGCCACCATATGATGCACAGACACTGTTTTCTTTCACTTGGTAGAGACTGTCTAGTCCCTCCTGAAATACCAATTATATGTGTAATTTGACAATACTACAGCCTGCCTGGTTGCATCTGTCTGTCTCTCTCTTTGTCTCCCTCTGGGACGGTTTTATTGACAACCACTGTATGACACTCCTGACAACTTTTAAAATTTTGTTGCACTCGAGTTACCCAACGACATGTATGTTGGAATGCTCAAATCACAGATGTATGAGACAACTTTGTTGTCCAGAGTCTGAAACCTTACCTGTCAGTTTCACTCCTCTCTGCCTGTCCCTCTTTCCCTCTGTGATAGCCTTATTGACAATAACTAACTGTAATTTTTACTAGCTGCGATAGCACGGTTGGTATTGTTTTCACCCTGTGAGTATGTGTATGTGTGTGTGTGTGTCATCATGGCATAATGTGGTCCTGGAGACACCTACTGTAGCGGGAACTACCACAGAGGCCGTTTTGAGTACTTTGCCAGGTATTTACATGTCTGTCTGTGGACAAATTTTGTCAACCCGATAGCATCACAGCTGTGCAAGATTCAGGAATGTCACTTTACAGTTGTGTAGTTGATATCAAAATGAAGGCCCAGTTCAAAGAAGAGGCCATTGGCTCCCCCACTTTACGCCCCTGGCCCACTCACTTCTCTCATGTCACGTGTTTCATTGCACAATACACCAATTTGGCGTCACGGCTGATGTGATTCAATGCAAGATGGTCTCTAGTTTAACTTCGGTATTGAACGGATCTACATGGTTCATTACTGTTGGCATGCTGTCAAAGCCTTAAAGGAGCTTTAGTTGTTGAATTCTAATAAAATCATATTTTTTTCTGTATTAAAGTGATGAGGTGTTTAAATTTGACAAGCTGGGACATAGAATATGGACATAAAACCTGTCAGCATTTTAAGAAAGACCAATAAAGGAGACCCTCTATGAGAAAAATCACATTTACATTAGCTAGTTAAATACAGGCTAGCTAGGAGTGAAGACTTCACTATGGCACAGTTAAACATTGAAGCACGGTGAAAACTTTATTCAACTTATTTTGCAATCTGGTGTTAATTATATGTATATGACTAGTCCTTATTCTTCGTCTTTTTTCTTGTAAAAGTAAAATATATTGTTTAAAACACTTCCATTAAAGCATAGACCTTACCTTTGTGTGGCTTGCCCTAGTCTGTTTTCAAGTGCGGTTTCTTCTTTGTCTCGCTGTGGTGTGACAAGCCATAGTGTGCTCATCACTGCCCCTGTGGCCCGAGGGTGGGTAGGCCTGTAGCCCCCAAACGGTTGGGCAACCACAAACTGTTCTTTGTGAAAAATCGATGCATAAATCTAAAGCATTTTGTATAAAAAGTTGCTAGTACACTGAGATGGGAGTCACAGAAGTAAACGTAAAACATAGTCTTTCTCTGGTTTCCAATTTATATAATTTTTTGGCAAAATCAATCATTTCATTAATCTCTAGCTAAGGGGCCAAGAGCAAAGTGTTTGAGTTAACCCATTGTGGAAATCAATGAATGCAAACAAATTTAATTTATGAGGGCTCAGGGAATGGCCTTAAGAAATGACATAGTAAAATGTCAATGTTTAGAGTTGCAATGCATCTGGAAAGTATATGAAAGGAGAAAAAGAATCTCTCTGTGAGTCTGCCGTATTATGTTCACTTTGGCGCTCCATCCTACAGCCAGTGTCTGCTAATTTGGGGAGGATATTAAGTTTGGTTGAGAAAAACACAGATGAATGTTTTTTTAGGTAGCACATCCTTATGTAATAACAGTCACTATAGATTATACACAGTGCTCTCTAAATGCGGTAAACTATATCAATAGTAACATAGCTCCATTTAGAAAAGATTTTCCACTGAAATAAAATGGGAGAAGGTTGTATGTCACATTAGCATTATGCTACACCAATTTCAAAACAAAAAATAACAGCTAACTGTAAAGATAACACTCAAGCAACTATCCATATGTTGTGGGTATTTTCTTTGATTAAAAGTTTACAGATCCCGGTTATTTCTCTGCTGTCAAAACCTTTTATGTCTCATTTAAAATTAGTGCAGCAGCTTTATGTTACTGCTTTATGTTTGCACTACCCCACAATTAAAGTGATCGAGCTACATTGGAAAGTGTACAAAAAAGAAAGTTAAACTTGTTGACCTATCAGATGCTCAAGATAATCTCAAGTGCCTGTAAGCCCTCTGTAAGGGCTCTCTCTCTCACACACACACACATTCATCTTAAAGTCACATCTTTTGCTAACCGTATTATCAGTATCAATGCACATCAAAGATGCCACAGATGTTTAATGCATTACAATGGCCTCTTTTTCTGTGTTGCTTTTGTGTGCACTGTGGACCTGTATTGAAAAATTTGATCTTGAGACTTCATAAAAACAACACCTTTGTTCTTAAAAGTGCCTTTGAAAGATTATGGATTCAGGGAAACACACGGCTACCCTTGGTGTGACTCCATATAATCAGCGACTATACATAGTGAAATATCAAAGGTTTCTGTCAGCTATGTACTGTGTACTGATTACTTTGTTGTGCTCTCGATCGGCTTTGTTTATTGTGATAAAAATTGTTTGAACATCAGTTACACTTTTCTTAATGGAAAACGTCTCTAAAATATTTTGACTAACAGCCGCTGAGAGTATGCAACACCATGAATCATCTTCTCAGGGGGTTTTAGGCTTTATTTACTACCTAGTAGTTGCACTGTACAGAGCTGCAGTATTGTGTTATCCATGCTGATTTCTTTCACACACACACCTTCTGTTTGATCTTAGTGATGTTAACACCCACATTTGTCTCAAACAATTAATGTTTAGCACTTCTAATCTTGTGGTACAACTGCAAGGATGGACACGCACAGACTACGAGGAGAGTTCAACCAAAGCACAATTTATTCATTTTCATTTCATCACTTTTGGGTTCACAGGTGAGGATGACATTAATGATTACCAATCTTCTTTTAGCAGGTACTGTTTTTATTGTCTCATCAGCCTTTGGACCTCTCTTGACAAAGCAGTGGACAAATTGTGGGAGGGTTAACAGGATCAGATGCTACTTTTGTCATGAGAGGCCACCTTTAATCTCGCTCCACCTTCCAAACAAAGGCTGACATCATTCCTGCTTGCAACACACATTTTTGTGGGTCAAAAGTGAAACACACAGTATTGCCTTTTAGGCACAGAAATGCCATTTAGAATGTTAAAACAGAGTGGCATGGCGACTCCCTGGTCAGCACATTCAACCCGCTTGAAGAGAGAGAGCAGTGGTGGTCGAGCAAGCATTAGATTAAACGAAGGGAGGGGGTGGCGTTAGTGAGAACAAAGCAGTGAATCAGATATAAATGTTATTTTCAGATTATTCACGGTTACGTTCCAAAGCACAAACAAACACGGCCACACCTCCGCACAGCCCTGAGGGAAGGTGCCACTTTGCGGGTTGTGTGACACGCTTTGGCCTCTCTGCTCAAACGAACACACAGATCTGTAGCTGATGAAGCGTCTGACTTCACCGCAACAGGTCCATCTCAGGTTCATCTCAACACAGCTCAGTGCGTTTAAACAGGTAATGGAAATGCAAATCAGCGCGGCATGGTTTGACTCGGCGCGGGCAAAAGCGCCAATGGAAAAGACCTACTAGGCAACCTCACTGGGATGACAAGGCAGGAAGTCACTCCGCCCAGCTGTTGTTTGCTAACAAAATGTTACAACTGAGCACATAATTCCCCTAAAACCAAGTAACTCCCACTTAAACCACCAATGGATGTTTTTACATTACTGTGTGTGTATGAATTAAACACACAAAATGTTGAACAACATGATTATTATTGAGTGTAAGAGGTGTGGGTGGGCATATTTTTCACCTTTGGAAATGGCCAGCTAACTATTTCTCCCTGATTCCAGTCTTTATACTATGCTATAGTATGCTATCTACTTAATACACATTAAATGCAGTTTCGTCATTAATCTAATTACAAAATGCAGTGTTTCTGCTGTAAGTTTCACTCACTCATTCAGTCATTGCAGTCTGCCCACTCGCATAATATTGTCTTATTTATCCAATAAGGCATTATATAAATTTCTTCAGGTGATAAAGTTTTTAAAGTCAAAATAGTTTTTTTTATTCCAGTCACACATCCTACACCTAAAGCACATTTATTACATCATCATATTCCCCAGATCTAGGTCAAACCAGGTTGTGTAAAATCACCAAGAAAAGGAGATTTGGATCTCCTACAGCGGTCTTTACTCTCTTCAGCTTAACCACCATTTTTAAACCCTCCTTTTCCACATGAAGGCAAGAAAAATTCAAGGGATTTACAAAACATTATAAAACTGCGACCTGGAATTGCCATCTTATCACAGAGGAGACGGTTTCTGTGCCCTCATGACCCTGAGAGCTGTAGTGTGGGGAGCATTAAGCTCTTGGTCCACAGTGAGGGCCCAGAGAGAGCAATTATTGGCTCTCATGTGAGGAGGGATCAAAGGTAAAGCGAGGTACCCACTGAGGAGAGTGGGTGCCCATCCTGGAGCCAGGCTGGCACAAGGGCGCTCGCAGGCAGGTGTCTTGTGGCAGGGCAATTCACAGAGCTCAATCAGTGCCAATTCTTCGGAGGCTCACAACCAGAATGTGAATGTAGGCATTTATGCAAACCATGGATATGTTAAATATTTACATTTTAATACATATAATAAGTATCATATCAGCATTTGTATATTACGTGTCATATCAACAAATCTGGAAAGTGATGTTGTGAAGATAACTATTAAGAGTAAACTTTCATGCTTTGGGGGGGAGGGGCGGATGATGGCGAGATCAGTAGTCAGTTGGTGGAGTTGAAAAAGCAAAAACTGGTTATTTTAACCCAAATCATAATCTTTTCCTAAGCTTAACCAAGACCTTAACCACAGCATTTGAAATGTACAGATTCAACATTTTAAATAATGTACAGATTCAATGTATTCGTGGTTTGCAGAAATGTAAAATGGCATTTAAAATGGCAATTTAACATTTTACTCTGGCAATTGGGTTAAACTGGGGATGGTACTGTTCTCAGTTGGCATCTTATCCCCTAAGCCACGGGAGCCACTCATGTTTGTGTTTTGGTAACAGCTAAGACTTGAAATCATTTCAGAACTTAGCAGGTACTCCAATGGTTTTGCTTTTCCCCCCCTGCAGTTGCCACTCCTTCTTGTTGTCTCTGCACATCCATGAAGTGAGTTCTACAGATTCTGGAAAAGCGTGTTTTTTTTCACCTAACTTGAAACATTCATAACTGAATTCATATACTTCCATTTAGATGTGGCTGAAAACCAGTGTCGGGAGTAACGGCGTTTAAGTATAAGGGCGTTTTCAGTAACAGAGTAATCTAATTAATTACTTTTCCCATCGTTGCAACGCCGTTATCGTTCCTGAGAATGTAAAGTGGCGCGTTACTACAATTTGGTTGAATGAAGTGCGAGGTGTCAGGCTTTGGTTAGTATGGTTACACACATCTTATGAAGCACCACACATCAACACATGCTAACACAACACTTGTTGATGCTGCTAACCCAACCCCAAGCCCAAATGCAGCTAGCGTGAGCTCCAGCGAAGGAGACGGAGCCACTCTGTTAAAACAAGCAACACTCGATTTTTCTGTTCAGCAACAGGTGAGCAAGGCTGAGCTGAACACATCGATCGCAAGGTATGTTGTTGAAAACATGCTACCCCTGTCCACTGAGGAGTCTGAGTCATTCAGAGCTATCCTTGCTAAAATACCAATACGAGGAGAAGGAAGGGGGGTTGCCCCATGCCGAAACACTTTTGCTAAATTCATAGACAGTGAATACAAAAAAATAATATTGAGCTCAAAAAGTCATTTGAGGAATTAGTGTAAATTTTTTACGTTAAAGATGTTATAGAACATAATAGCGCTATAGGACATAAAAAATAACATCACAGTTACTTTGCTGAGTAACTAATTACTTTTACAATGTGGTAAAAGTTACTAACTCAATTAGTTTTTGGAAGAAGTAATTTGTAACTGTAACTAATTACCTTTTTAAAGTAAGATGGCTGACACTGCTGAAAACTCAGAGAAAAAAACAAGTGGGACTTGTCATTAGAAAAATGCTTAGCTAAACATTTATAGCTTGTGCAGACTCTTCTTGTACTTTCTTTTTGTGTCTGTCATTGTCTTTCCATTGATTTTGGAGGCAATCGCACAGCCTGTAAAAATTGCTTCGCCTTCAGTCTTTAAAGACCTAAAGGGCACAGTGCTCGGCCCATTGGACACAGATCAAGTTGAGTGCCTATACTGGACCTTGATAGAAACTAGTTCTAGCTCTCAAAAAATGTTAAAGGGATTTATACTAGCTTCCCAGGGGAATACCTCCCTCAGGATGAGATGGAAGCTGTGGGGAGTAGGACATCTGGACTACTCTGTTTAGTCTGATGCAACTAGTGTTCCCAGAGACAGTAAGCAACTAAAATCGATTGATTTGTAACACTTTGTCCTCTCACAAAAATGTAACACTTGCTGTACTTTCATCACATTCATACCATATATGCCATTTTCCAACTACTGTAAAGCAGTATGTGTTACCTGAATTTTAATTTCTTAGGTGTGTTAAGTATTCTCTTTTACACTGGAATGCACTTTTTTTTTTTTTATTTCCACAACTTCTCAACAATTAAAGAAGACAAACTCCAGTCAGTTTTTATTTAAATTTAAAGAGATATGCACATCTTGAAATATATAATTATTTAATGTGTTTGGTTATAAGGCTATTTTGCGCCAGCGCTACATGTTTTATTGATATGGACTTCAATATTGTGTAACGAAAATGTTGCTTATGATGATTATGAAAAACATCTACACCCATCAATACACTTTATGACCCATGCGCTGATGTTCACTGCTTTACTTTTGATTGAGCCTCAAACACTTAAAATGTGCTTTTATTGAAACCCTTACTCAAAATTTTTTAAAAAATCAAGCTTTCTCTCTATAATTTAAAGTATCCATGGGTGTCCGAGAGCTTACATTTTTACTTAGGGAAGGGATTTACCTCATATGAAAAACCATCATTCTTTTAAACATCATCAAAGTTTGATGATGTGCTCCACAGATGCCATCAACTGAAGCCAAAACACAGTCTGATGTAAAGTCATGCAATAATGATGCAGAATGGAATTTCCTTTTGATTTTAACAGGAACTAATTGCTGAGATCTGAACTGAGGATATGGGCTAGATAGTCATGACTGGATGTATTAAATTGCCATAGGTTGTGCTGCAGATCATTGCCTTCATTAATCACAGCTTCTTTTCAAATCAGCTCTTTCTCATCATGGGGGTTATTTTAAATTAGATGTACAAAGGTTGTGCTTGGTAATTAGAGAGTTACCCTACCAAATACTTCTGCTAATGTCCTTGATTTATAATAACATGAAACAAAATGATAAAAAAAACCAAACATGCAATATCATATACACATATACACAGTCTGTGCTCATACATGTTAATGGTAGTTAGCACAAACAGCTAATAATCATGCACTGCATCATTTCAGCTCTTTGTACATTTGTGTCAACACATTCCTTTAGTTAATCACTAATGTCTTTTTTCCATTCACAGGAGAAAGAGACAAATATAGCAGTAGCACATTTTTATTTCAAACAGCCCAAAGCTAAATACACATTAGCAGCATTACAGACTCCACCATGATGGGATAAGGAATGGGACAGGGCCTGTGGGAATAACTCACACAGTTGATGCCCACATCCTTGGCAGCACAAACATAAGTGGATTTCTCTATGAATCCATAGCGTATTTTGGTAACACTTCAGTTGTCAGTGGTGTTATTAGAGTTGAATTACAGAAGGATAACAACAGCATAGCTCTTACTATTCTCTTTCCTGTGCCTGCAGTGGTGGAGAGTAGCCAGACATTAGATCACCACTGTCATTAAAGACGAAACAGTTTTCCCACCCCATTCATTATTTTTCTGAGACCTTTTCAACAGCCAGGAGCTGTAATGACAGATAGAAATCACAAGTGAGACTCTATGTGGATGTGCCGCATTTTTGTTTTTCGTCCCTGGTGTGAAAAGGCCCTAAGTCTTGTTTAAAATAGTGATAGGTTGTTTGGTCGAGATAATTAGACATTATGGCCAATGATCAGTGGGTATTGCAGAATCCCAGGCACATCTCTGTGTGCGCACACAAAATCACACCTGCAGATGTACTAAGGGTGCTTTGGACAAGTCCACCACTGGCCCAGATGGACCCAGCCAACAGAGATAAGCAGGTAACAGCTGCTAGTTATATTATAGGTCAGCAAACAATTACAATTATATTTGTGAGGTCATGAGGTTTTCAACCTGTAAATTAGACATGGAGAGAGTTTTATTCAAACAGGTATGAAAACTGTTTATTGTTTTACATATTTAATGTGACCTTTTTGTACTCTTGCACGGAAAATGTTCAAGAGTTTAGGTGCAGTGTACACATGTAAATGTAATGTAAAGTGAAGTATTTAAGTTTATAGCAGGATATTCACATTAGAGTGATAGCAAAGAGGATGAACGTTGAGTTAAAGCCAAAGAATGACACAAATAGTTTTTCTGACTATTAACAAAAATATGTTAAAGGTTAACTCCTGTTATTTAATGTGTTGCACCAGCCTGGGCCCAGTGTTTTATTTTGAACACTGGGCCCATACCATAAGATATGGGTAATACTAATTAAAAATAACAAATATAATGAAAATAACTCAGGAAAATTATAAACAAAGATACAAATCAATTTGTCTTTGTGTGCTGCATTCATGTGCTGGTTTGAAGCTGAACTGAATGTAGAATAGCCCTGCATTGACAAAGAATGTTGTCAGAAACCCAAACCCTGAAAACAATAAAAAACGTTGTCATTGAAAACAGATAATTTCAATTCAATAAAAGCGCAGTAAGAATTCGGTAAGCTCCCAATTTACTTCACATATCGTACACATTCTCTCAAATTTCTCCTCAGAGGAACAGAGGAATAGAACATCCGGGCTACTCTCTTTAGTCTGATGCCACTGCAACCTGCAGCCATTAGTGCCCGAAAATGGATGAATGGAAAGTTGGATGGGCGGATTTATAAAACACCTTATTCTCTCACAAAATTGCATTCCCTCATCCAACTATCACCAGTGGCACTTGTTCTTACTGTCCAATTTCTTTTTGGATTCACACATCTCATCCCATTTTCCATCAAAAGCAATATTCCCTGCCTTTTCTCTATGTCCATTTATAGGGATTGTGCATAAAATCCGTCATCATATTACAAAATGCCCGGAGACTGCACATTCACCCAGGGCAATCCTTATCACACCTTTCAGGGAACATATAGGCACTAATCCCAGAGACAAAAAAGATTCACTGCGATCCACAGCTCAGCTAGTCATTGAAAGGACATTTAGGTCTCTCAAAAGAGCAGAAGAGCAGAGAAGCCCACTACCTTCCAATAGTAGACCTAAAATAAGTCCCTATAGTCATTACAGCTCCCTGCATTCTTCACATTATAGTCTTTAGTAAGAAAGGGCAAGATGAAAAGGAAGTCTTGGATGAGGACACGTCATTGAGGCCAATCAAATTCAAACAACGGACCCTGAAAACCCATTTTGCTCAAATAAAAGGGTTTGAGTCACTTTTTGTTAAGGTGCCTTACATTATATACATTAGTTGAAAGTCTTGTAAAATTACTTTGCTTGATTATGCTGATCATTGTCTCATTTGGAGTGTTGCCAATTTGCGTTTCATAAGTATTAGAACAGACTATGAATAACAGTATGACTGAATGAAGACACATACAGTACACCTAGCTAATGCAATATCAAGGCCCAGTCACACCTGCATTTAAAGCAGCAAAATGTAATCATTCCAATGGAATTGCCGCAATCAGTGGATTTGATCACTGGGGCAAAGGAAGTCGATGTCAATTTTTCAACTTTGGTGAACTTTGAGACCCAATATGTGCCCTTGACAAATAGCAAGCCATCTTGACAGTGCTGACCTTTGAGAGAACAGAGAGCCGGAGAGTCCAAAATGGAGGTAGATAGCATAGCTCATTGAACCATCCACTTTTATTTAACCTCCTGTGTCAGAGAAAAGTCTTCTCAACATTTATGCAACAGTCCTACAATAGATCATACTGTTGTGAAGGTTAGTGCTCAGTTTTAAACGGTCTTAGAGAGGTGTTGTATTGGTAGTAGAGGTGTTTCTACTATTTAGTCTAGACTCACTGATGGAAATGTTTTTCCTTACAGAATATTTGTCCTTAGATGCCAGACCAAGAAGTTTCCTAAAGGAAAAGACTTTCTAATGCTCCATGCTCACACAGTCAGCTAAGAGGAAGCTGAGCCAGAAATCCTTAACTGCACTGCACTCAAGCTGCCTTGGACTGCTTGCTGTGTTCCTTGGTTCAGGACAAATCTATACATACATACTGCTGTCATCTCATTATAGATCTGGCTGTGTAACTTGTTTGGCAGTGCAGGCAGTGTAGCAGTAGCACTGCATTCAATCTGACAGGACCTATTGTTGTGAAATATATAAATAGAAAATGCTACAGTTTTCTCCAAAACAGCACAAGTTTACAGTGGTGTATGTAAACATTAACGTGGCACTTTATCAGAAATGTGTTTAACTGTCCAACAGCGTGATGTTTTGCAAAAACTGAAATATTTTCTTTATATTATTATATATTCCCTACTGTATTTCTTTGGACAATTTCCCTCTGTGTAGCTAAGGCTACTATGTAATTATTCCGACACCACAACATGTTGAAATTAAATAGAGTTTTTCTCTCGATTAATTTATGACTTATGAGCTTCGAATTGGGTCCTTTGTTGACTCTGCTGGGAGAGGTCTAGGATCAGTCAAAAACAAACTGCAATTATGTAATGATCTTGGCTATTCTACATATACCAACTTTAGATTACACGCATCAACCCTATACTGAACTATGCTGCAGGGATATGGGGCTTAAAATAATCTAAATTTGTAGACACTATAGAGAACAGAGCTACACAATGTTTTCTGGGGGTTCACAGATTTGATCATATCAAGGCAATTCATGGAGAGAAGAGTTAGGTACCTGAAATGATCAGACTGTGGAATTGTCTAATCAAAATGGCAGAGGATAAATAAATAAATAGAATAGAATAAATAAGAAGTCCATAACATGTAGTTAAGGTTTAGCTCACCTTTGGGGATAATATAGTAAAAATAAAATAGTTAACCAGCATTATTGTAACACTTTAACTATTCCTCCAGCAACATAATTTCAGAGTCAACAATAAGCCATACCTCTTGGTTATCAGTCAAGAGATAAAGCACAAATTAGCTTTGTGGGGGAATTAACCTGAATGGGAGCAAATAATAAGGAGTGGATACACATAAAGTGACTCAAAGTAAAGTACAGAAAACAAAGGGCCAACAAGTTTATATGTAAAACATTTATTACTCACACTACTAGCAACATACACACAACTATAACTATTTGACACACAAATGCATGTATACATTCCACCATGAACATATGTTATGAATACAATGATGAATGATTAACTGAATGAGGACATACCAGACAAAGCAGTGAATGATGGTAAGATGTCTTGTGGAAACGCAGGAGACAGTGGATAAAACTTTAATACTGACCAGTGAAATTCACCTTAATGCATCGTTGAGCAGCTGAGAGGTTTTGGGAAGCACTGAAATTACGATTCCATATCATAATTATATTGAACGGAGATCCTACTCCTGACTTGACTCTAAATTACTTTTAGTAATTGCATCAACCCAAGATTACAGGAAAACTAAAGTTTTACCTGGTGGTTCAGATAGCCAGGGGACAAGTTGGAAATTCTCGGTTGTGCTCAGTCCCACGTCTCAGCTTGGCCAGCTGATGTGTTTCTCCCTCTCATTCGTGGAGCTCCCAGGAGCTCGGACATTTTCGGGCATTGTCGGTCCCACGTGACGACTCGCTTGAGTCTGAAAAACAGGATATTATCCACTTCAGCAAGAAATAGACAGTTAACCCAGGTTAACCCTGGCAGGCAAGCACAAGCACACATGGGGTCTGAGATTTGACAATCCAGTTTACATCTGTCTGGATTAGTGGATATGTGTAACTAGTTTTGGTTAGTTCAGTTCCTGCTGTTCCTGCACCAAAATCAAGTATGTTAAATCATGCTTTTTCAATGAAGCATATCATAACAGTTAATATACATTTAATTCCACATGGCCCTTTGTTCTTTTCTGAGTTCACAGCATGGTGTGATTTCAACCCACATCCTGGGATGTGAGAGTATCAGACTAGTTGGCTCCAGGCCTGCGTAAATGGGGCAACTGTCACTTAAGTTCCCTTTGATGTCATCCCTGAGTCCTGGCAGGGCCTGTTTTATGACCCAGAGGTGATGTGAACATGCAGTGTTTGGAGAGTTCAGCATTTCTATGTGGAAGATTTAAAATTGTTCATCATCATCATCCTACACATTTATGAAAAATGAAAATGCCAATAGAAGAGACTCTTTGGCAAAACCAGACATAGGCTTTATGCTTGTTGTGTTGCATTATATAAGCTCTGGTAATATCTAAGTCTCGTAGCAAGAACCTTCTTATGAGTATAAGAGAACAGGCCCTGATATATCTACTCAATACAGACAGTGTGCAGACACAGCAGGGAATAACGTGAAGGAGAGGAGCAATCAGGATGACACAGATTTCCAATATTTTAAGTTAAAGTTTAAGTTCATATTCAATTTTAATTGCAATGTTAAAAGAATTCAGCTAAAATTAAATATTGTTTCTGACTAATTTAGAAAAACCATCAGACAAAGCATTAAGACAAGTGTATGGGTACATAAAACCCATGTTCATAAAAAAGTGCATATAGGATGTACATAGTATATACATATAAACTTAAAGACATACAGTATGTGCAAAGCAAACAAGTGTACTTCAATATGTTTTCTTAAACTTACTGTACAATTATTGTTCTCTTATTCAAACATGATCATACATAAACGCACTCCAAACCCCTTTAAGTGTGACAGCTAATGTTATTACAGATGCTGGTAAGACAAGAGTTAGAAAAGGAGGCAGCTTACTGGAACAAAGCCATGCGTGTCAGTTCTGACTGCACTCCAGTACACCCTGTATACGACTAAATGTCACTGCTCACATCTTCAACACTATAAACATTGATGAGACTACGCTAAAAATCATTTCACAGTTTGCAGTTTCCATCAAACCCTCTATGTAATTTGCCCCCAGTCATGTACATCTCCATCCAGATAATGTGTTAATCTTCTCTACAGTGAAGACAGAGTCTCTGGAGATCACTTGTCTATTTCATGGGTAGTTTCACACAGAAACTAAAAGGGAAAGCCCAGTAACTTAATTATTCTGAACACTTCAAGTTAGATATCATATTGTCAGATCAATGAGTAGTTTCTTGGGGTGTGTTATAGATACAAAATGATTAGAGATGAACATAATAAAACCAAATCTCATAAGTGCTAATAAAATAAAACGATGTATACAGGCAAGAATGCAGTGGTTAAAGCTCAAGACTGGTTATGGCTGAAAATAAGAAGTGGGGATATAAAACATGCAGTCAACAATCCCTGTTTTGTCTTTGCAAGGCAGGTCTTAGGGCTGGTTTCAAATCTTTATAACTGTGATTTGTAAATGTTGACTTTTGCACGTATGTCATGGCAGCTACTGTTCATTGTTAGAGTTAAAACTGACTTGCCCTGTTGCCATAAGTAAACCAATAACCAAAATTAGTCTGTTCACCTGAAAATTTTAATCCATATGTTGAAATACAACCCAACACAAATAAATATGGGGGATAGAGGAATGAAAATTACAATCTCAAATGGTTGTAGTCACTTCAGATTCTCCAACCTCTATATATTTATATCGATATAAATATACAGTTATACAATCCAGTAGCATTATTGATGAATGTTTTATTGGTGAGAGGTCTGTGAATGAATACACCAATAACAAAGATTTATATTCAGCAGAAATGTAAGCAAAAATATAGCCACATTTTACAAACTGGTGCATACACCTTTAATTAAAGCACCAAGTTACGTCTTGCTACTTGAGGCAGTCAGACATAATTTGGAGAAGCAACAAAAACCTAATTTATGTAAGCGTTTAGATGGAACATCTTTGAATAAAACAAAAGATGATTACATAACTTAGCTCACTGCACCCCTCAGAGTCACCATATTGCATCGGTTAAGTCTGGCAAACTTGGCTTAATCAAACAGAGATTGTATTGGTACCTTTACTGTCCCATTGTGTTGTGCAGCACACACAGGTTCAAGAATGAATCTCTTCATACAAAAGATCTTTATAATCACCATCCTAGTCCTGCTGAGATTTATTTAAGAGGATTAATCCCTTTAGTGGTTGATCGGGTTTTAGCAAATTGAAAAACTGGAAAAACGTACATAAATCAGTTGATGTCATTTGATAAAAAAATATTTTTATAATGATACGATAAATGAAAACACGAAATGTGGACCTAACAGATATGGGATATAAAGAACGGTTGAACAGAGGAATAGGAGTAAATGGGGGTGCAAAGCATGACAAGGAGAGTAAGTCAGTTTGTTGTGTATTCTCTGCTTTGGGGATTTGGCCGGGAAGTGGAGCGAAAAAGACAATAATGAAGAAACGCAGTGAGTGATGGTAGAGTGCTCTTCTGAAATTTACTGATGATCCAGCGTCTGTCCACAGCCACAGAGAGAAGCACTGCACTTAGAAACCAGAGTCGAATTATATTAAATCAGATTTATGTCACTGTAATGCCGCCTGTTTACCTTTAGAGTCAGTCAGTCCATTTTGTTTTCTTCCCATTCATGCCTACTTACAGTTTCATTGCAGAGGAATGTGACATTATGGCATAACCTCACAAAGTCTTTCTTGCTCTGTGTTTGTCTCCCCTGGGATGTTTTTGTGGGATCATACTGTCACACTGCTGTGTTCATCCCTGGGTGCTTTAGTTTCAGAGTGACAGCTCAATGCCTTGTTCTTCAAATCACAAAACAGCGAATTGTAAACAGTGACTTTGGAGGTTCACAAAAGCCTCCAGCTGAATGGTGTGTGTTTTACACAGCTGCTTGCTTTTTTCTCACGGTGTGTTTATACTAAACATGAAGCAAACATACACCACCAGTATCTGTGATGCATAAACACAAGGTCTACTTACTTCAATGCTATCCCACGGTCTTCTTCAGCAAATGGAACTTGCTCAGGTGACCTTGTCACGTGATAAGAGGTGGTCATATATGGGGGGGGGTCAGATCTCCTTTTACACCCTAAGGACAGAACCCTTCCCTGCAAGAGCAGAACAGGGGTTGTGTATTACATCACAAGGACCCTGGGCAAAGAGACTGAAAGCACATCAGCTGTCTGACCTGAGACTGGTCACAGCATCAACTGGAAAAGGGGTCAAGGTAATTAATCAGGAGTTGGTGGATGCCCATAGAAAGATCAAGGAGGCTGTTCACATCCGACGGCAGAGACCACCTTTGAACAGAAACCGGAGTTATGATCTCTCCCCCCATGTAGGACCACCTCTTATCAAAGGACAGAGGTCCTTGTACTCAGATATGTGTCTGCAAGGTCGAGTGTGAATCATTTACCAGAAGTGCTAAGTCAAAGGCAATTGGAATTGGTTTAAATTCTTGAAGGCATTTCTTCTTTCCCCCAAGAGGCGTCTTCAGTTAACATCTGTAGAGTTTATATGCCAGTCCAGTTGCTTTTGACTCAGCACTAGATATACGATGACCATGATGATGACTCATTTGTTTTTTATTTGTTTTATCTCTGACTGTTGGAAGGATATGGAAGGGAGACTCAAATTTCTGCTCAGTGCTCTTGCAACCCATCTTTCAACACTGACTTCACAAAGTCTGATAAGCTGCCTCAAGTGATGTCAGTTGGGGCTGAATAAAATAAAGTCTGGGGGTTGTAGAAGAGGTGAGGTTACCAGACCTCTGTAACCCACTCCTAATCTTCGCTTGATGCTAATGGCTCGAGGCAACATTAGCCGTTCCAAGCATAACACACCCGAATCTATGAAAATAAGACAATATTTCAGGTTCTGCTGAAACAGTTTTGATACATTTACTGTCCAATGTGAGTCCGACAATGTTACAGAAGTGTAATGCCAAATAATTGGAGTAATACTTTAACCTACGTCAATGTGACCTGAATCTGATCTTTATACTACAAGTCTAATTATATTCCGACCTACTTGAATAACAACACAAATTTTATAGTGAGCGGTGCTAAAACTCTTGTAGTGCACAGTGCTATTGTGGCTGAATGCTGCTCCTGTTGCATTGCTGAAGCTAGATATGCAGCTGGTGTAGACAAGGTGTTAGAGACCTTTTGCAGCAGTATAAGATCAAACTTCTTCCTGTTTCCGTTTTACGCTCATTGAACAAACAGCAACAGCAACAATGATGTTTTTCTGGAGAGGACAGTGAGCAACATCTGTTGCATTCCCACTTGCGTCTTTCCATTGCCCCTACATGCAATCAATAAAAATTATCTTGCATTTAGTTTGATCACATCTTCAGGCTCTCACGTGTGATACATTATGGTATTCTGTAAGGTAATGTCTATGCATACACATACGTATTAAATACACAAAATGCTGTTTCAGTCATAATATTGTAGATTTTCATTCAGCAAGTTTTATTATATTTTCCTCTTTTACATTTTGTTACTACCCAAGCTATGGTACTTAAAGTAGTTCAAGTCTTTTTCTCTCTGTTTCTGCCTTTTTCTCACAATATACTGCTATAAATTTAGTTTCAGTTGTGTACACACGCTACAGAAAGCATGAAATTAGTGTGGATTAGGTAACTGAGTAACAGGTGCTTCAAGATTCTAATATAAACTGAGTAAATACATGAGTGATAAGAAAAGGCTTTCACAGCAGGTGTGGAAGTGTAGTAATTTAAACAAGGCAAAGTTCTTTTTTATTTCATTGTGTACAGCAGCTTTCTTATTTTCATTATGAAAAGGTCAATGATAATTAATCATTGATAGCTTCACGTAAATATCTTGAATTTCTTATGCATAATTTGCATGAAACTTAGACAAACAGAAATGTGTCCAGAACTTTTTAGTTGGATATTGTTCTAAAAGTAAAGGGGTGATTGTATCAGTATTTTCTGATAGAAAGCATACTTACAATGCATCCATAATTATAGTTCATTAAACAGTAAACCATACTGATAAGTATGGGTGAATAACTTATAAGCTTTGAATACTTTATGTGTACTGGAGAAATGTTGAGAAAATGTCAGATTTCCAATTTTGTTGTAACAAAAGAGTCATGGCCACTTTGAATGTTATGTAGCCTACTATTCAATGCTGGCAGCATCTCGTGCTTTACCTGAATATGAACATTTATAAAGATCAAGGATGGAACATATAATCCACCATAATCAAACTGGGCATTCAAACAGAAAGACAGTTCATATGTCAAAGGGTTGATGTACTAAACCCATAAATAGAAACCAGAAAGGACATCAGACTCTAGGCCATCATAAATCGATATGCAGCACACAGGCCACTAAATGTAAATATTAGTTTTGACGGTATAAGTGAAGGTATGTCATTGGGGTTATCAGTTATGCACGTTAAATTGAAAATTGCCCACATCAGGTCAGCCTTAATGCTCCTCTTTAGAGGAATTAGAGGTTACGATCCTGCCACCAGCAGCTGGTTTCAGTTGAACATTCTGTTACTAGCAGCAACTACTACTCACAGTTCCAACAGTAAAACTGACATCGTTACATCCACCCTTTTGTCAGATATATGACCAAGCAAATAATCATCATTTACATTGTTTATCTACTCCCCAAATGACCTTATTTGAGCATTATCTATAAGTATCCATGTTGTTATAGATGTTATGTGATAGTTGATCAGTAGTTTTGAGTATTTTTTCTCCAACAAGTTCACTGCGAAACCAATCATTTGCTGTCTGAGGCTAATTTGTTGCTAATATAACATTCTAAGTGACTGTTAATTTACTGTTAGCCTATGTATTTTATTTTTACGGTTGTGGACTCTTATGTGCATGTTTACTAAAGTAATTAATACTAATTTGACAGCTACTCAAACAATATGTGAATTCAGTTTCCTCATTGCTGTACTAATTCCTTTTATTCACGTCGTGGGCATGCCTCTATGGATAGCAATGTCAGTCAGCCACTCCATAAATTTGCTCCTGACTGAAATATCTCTACTATGGCCTTAGACTATAAGTCTTATGACAATATCCTTGGTCTAACTCTTGTTTAGGGTCTAATTTTTGTCTGATTTGTAATCACTATAATTGAATTTGTTGTCCAATATTGTTTCATAATTGCTTCCAGCAAAAACCAAAATGGCTTCACCTTTCATTGCTGCTGCATAGCAGTGCAGCTACACACAACATACAGTGATGAGGGCAGAAGAGTATGTGCCTGCATCCCAGAACCATGCCCCTTTTCTCAATAGCAATAGAATGGCTGGCACTTCTACAGTAGCTTTAAATATTAAGTATTTCAAAAAACAAATTTTATAAGCCGATTATTTCGCCAACACCTGATAGCAGTGTATTTGCACTCTATGTACTTTCACACGGTGAATACTGCCTGTCTGAGTTGTAACATAGAATTTCTTATTTTGTTCCTTGGTTGTTATCATCTTTTTTCAGCAAAAGGTGTCAGGATGACAAACAATGTAACCGCTAGCATGCTGCAGGTCAACAAATGCTGACAAACAGACATTAACAGGTTAATAAATCAATAAAACAAACACACGGCTGGTAAACAATCCACCAGGAGGTTTTCTGCAGTCACACAGCCATTCTTACTTAATAACACTCCAGGGCACCTACCTGAGCAACTTTGTGCCCTAGTCAGAAGACCTCCCCCTCAGTTAGTCTGGCTCCCACTGCTGCTGCTGAATGCCCAATTCACCTGCTAGTGTTAAGGTGGACCACAGACCTCTTGCAACCAGCTCCCACAGGGCACAGCGTGGCCTTCGAACAACTCAGCATACTAAGGCCTTTTCCTTTCATATGCCTTATCTACCACACTCTCCCATGTGAACTCCACAAATATAGCCCACAATCTGCTGAACCTCAAACCACAAGCTTGCTTCATGAAATACAATAAATAAAAAAGTAACTTACCAAGATAAGTCCAGCTTGCTGACTAAGCTTGTTTTGTGATATACCCCTAAGAGTGCAGCTCATTGGTGCTGCAAGTTGGTGTATTTTATAAGAGCAAAGATTTTGCTGTTAAACAATAAATATGTGTTTTCTGGACTACAACCAAATTTAAATGCACGATACTGAGCAATCATTCTATGTGCTGGCCAGTGTTGGGCAAGTTACTTCTAAACTGTCATTTGAGCGTAATTAGTTATATCACAATATTACTGTCTCTGAATTGAAATGCTGTACACCAATTTTGCATTATTTTTGATTTACTTTCACCAAAATAATCCAAAATTCCAGCAACAGGAAATAACGTTCCTCTTTCACTCACAGATTTTTTTTCTCTGCTGCCGAACTGTTTAGCGGTGTTGGTGAATTCTTAAAAAAACAAAACGCCATTTAATTTTGGGTTGTAAGGCGCCTTACTGAAATTGTAACATGTATAATATCACCGGAATGTTATTAGTAATGCATTATAGTACTGCATTACAGCATAAAGCAATACATTACTGTAATTGCGTTAGTATTTTGATAGTTTGAAATGAAGCTCTGGCCAAAGTTCAATAATGAATCTCTCTTCTCAGATGTTTTGCCTTCATTAGAAGTGAATATCTGCTATTCCTACCAGAACTAAACTTCTCCATCACTTTCACTTTTTCTACTCTGTGAAAGTATCTTTCCCCATAATTGATTAATGATTTCTCTAACTGCCTTGCTTGAACCAATTGTTGTGCTGCTTGGATTGACAGTGGCATGGCAACATAAGCAGACAGCCTCACAACCATCATCAAACTCTGTATCAAATGTTTCTAAATCCTTATCGGTGACTGAAGTACATGACATTGCCTTTTTTCCAACTGAGCTCCACCCACTTCAGTCCATTAAGATGAGCACAGACAAAAACACAACAGATGCAGAAATCTCGCATATGAAATAACCCCACATTACTCCAACTTTGGAAGAACATATTAAGAAGCTAAATGAGAAAATAGGCTCTCAAAATATCATCTTTAATTATCATCACAAACCTGTCCTGTAGTATTGAGCAACCCACCATTTCCGCATCACCATCATGACCTTCAGGATGTTCCGTGACATTCAGTTGACCAACAATTGATAACTTTACCACCACCAAGATCATGGGAATACTGTCCTCTTCAATCTTCATCTAATAAAGAGGCAGTCATTGATGAAGTCTGTTTTCTGTTGCCAACCTCTATAGATACTAAAATGCTCTTTATTATGCTGTTAATTATGGAGTTGATGCTGAAGCTGCAACCTCACTGTAATACAAATCATTTTATATTTGCTTCATTAAGCTAAGGATTATCAGATGGGAGTTTAATAGTATTTTATAGTATACTATAACTAATGGTAGCTTCATTAGTGCTTCACTGGTCAAGGAGTATTTTATTAAGTCGGATTAAATAGTTAGCCAGATACCTGTGAAAATTATTGTGCTGTATGCCTGTAACATTGATTTTATAAACCGAAACATGAAAATAACATTTAGGAACTTAATTCACGTATGTTGATAATTTCTAAAAAATTAAAAATAGAAAAATATTACTTTATACTTTTTTAAGCTGTCTGGTTAATGTTTTTGATCTTTCTATGGAAAAGTGAAATGCCAATAAAAAACAAAAAACAACACAAAAAGAAAATCACCCACTCACCCACGTCACATTTGCAAGATGAATGATTATAAGGGCAGGCTCATATCACTTTCCTCCTACCTCTCATAGTAGTTTTCCTGTCAATTGTTAAGGAATGTCATTTAAATGTTAACTGATTAATTTGTTGAAAGACAAACATGATGTATTACAGATTATACTTCGAACCTCACTTCAGTTTGCATAATGTGTGGACATTAAATGTGGGGTATGCGCTTTTGGAGAAATCCAATACCATGACAAATTCCAATGATATAGAGCGAACAACGACACAGCAAGTAATGTAACTAATGGTAGCTAGGTTGCAGGTTGGGAAACTGTCCCTACAGTTGCTGCTGAAGCTAACAGCCAGAGAGCCGGGGCGGTTTCCCAGAGCCAGCAAACCAGCTCCAGACAGCGATACTCACAACTCTCCTGCCAATGCAGCTGACATCACAACAACAGCATATCTTAGCAAACTGGAAAGGGAGCTGAATGTCTGTGGGTAAGTACTTTAATGTTACCTGACACATAAATCATTGCTGGAATAGTGTTGTGTGGCTTAATCTGAGCCACTTTGTTTATTTCCCCTTAACAGAGCCAGGGCTGTGTACAAACACCGGAGGGTTATTTTCAGCACACACACAGAAAGGACAGCTAGCTGACCGTAAGGCGATATTAGCTGAATTTGATAAGAAGACGTGTATTGGATTAGAATCACACATGTTGCACCCAGGAATCCCAGTGGACTCAGGATGGAGACATTTTAAGAAAAAGAAGTTTAAAAATACGGTAGCCTAATTATCATGCATTCACTCAAATCAGATACAAAATAAAGTGTGTATACTGTAGGCCTATATAAAATAACACAAGTGAGTGGGCAAATACATAAAATACCACAAATGCCACACATACCTCATCTTTAATTACTACATGCTATTGTGTGATTAACAAACAACTGAGTATAGAACAATCTCTAATGACATCAGTCAAAGTAAGAACTTGTTTAATGTGAATATAGTGTGTTGAAATCCAAAATTCTCTATTCTGAAATTCTTCTAGTAAAATGAACCAATGCAGTGATGCCACGCCATAAGGGTCCCCACTTAATGAAGAACAGATAAAGCACTTCTGGTGCGTGCATACATACTGTCTTCTACACACTTCTACTGATTTTAGCAGTGTATCTCAGTAAACGGGACAGCAAGAGTGTGCCTACAAGATAAGGGTTGACCTCACAGGGCCAGAGCTGATGTGAAGGAGCTCTGTCAAAGAGCCAACCATGTGGAGAAAAAAGCCGCTAGTATTTCTAGGTCACAGAGACCATGTGAGTGTGCTCCAAGCGCCTTCAACTGGACTGAATGATTTATTACTCAAGCAAGAGTCAAGAACAGAAAGAAAGGATGTTGGCAAGGAAATAAAATATGGAAGAAAATAAAGAAAATGGAAAGAGGGAAGATACAATCAAATGAAATGTATTCATATACTATGGGATCATTAAAAAAAACGAATTATAATGTGCCGTGCAGAAACAGGATAAAAATGAAAGAAAATTCAAAAAGCAAAACAGTGTGTGTGTGTGTGTGTGTGTGTGTGTGTGAGACATCACTAAAGAGTAAATGCTGGCCAATGGGAGAAATTAAGGAAATCTGGACACAAAAAATAAATTCATTTTAACAGATTAAACACATTAAACTTAAAAACAAGTAACAGTAAAACAGGAATTAATAAGAAATACAATACAAAAAAACCATTTAAATAAATAAAATAAATAAATAAAATCTGTGGGAACACTCAATGCACTCAATACTTTGACAGGCATAATCAGGCTGAAAAGTGCTAACCACTGATTTTAAACAGCCTCTGAGTCTCACATCAAACAGGATTTGAATAGTTTATTTTCAAGTGAAAATTTCAAAAGTACTTAAAAAAAAAGAATTAAGTATTTGAAGCTAAAACTCAAAGTGTCTGATTCCTATGACTGGCATTAAAGCCCACTGTGTGGGTGGTTTTGTAAAAATGCCCAGAAATAACTCGCCTGACAAGCTAAACCTATTAAACTAGTCAGGACCATACAATTCTGCAATAGTCTGATGTGATACATGTATTATCATACACCCATTCGCACAGTCAGTGCACATAGAGTACGTACACACAACATGGTTCAAGTGACAATGGCTTTGCCAAAGACTTCCAACTTACTTACTACTACTTACTACAAATACAACTGCATGTTTCAGTGTTAAAAATACACTGATAATTGCTTTCAATTGGCTCACAGCAGCCTTCACATTGATGTGGATAAATTAGTTTTCCACTTCATTGTTTGCACTGAGGAAAATCTTGATAAAAAGATAATTCTTAAACGTGTCAAAAACCTTACCAATTGTGTGAAATTTCATCTGTATTACTAACTGTAGACACAGGATCATCTGTTAATGATCTGTTGACAGATGTAATACTACATTTTGAGTGTCATTAACACTGTTGCAAGTTTAAACTGTGTCAAGTTACTTGAGATCAAAATAATGAATAATGAGGCATAGTAGTGAGGAGAGAGTTGAAACCATGAGTTAAAATCAAAATAATATTATTAAGGGCATGGTATAGCCCTGCTCTGTAGGACAAGTTCAATGAGCCAATAAGATGAAATTAATTGAATATCATTGTACCCCAGCTTTGCATATTACATCTGAAATCCTGATGTGAATTGTATACTACATGAGAGTATGCTGAATTGTGTGCTGCACTATTAACTAAAGTGAATATAATTAACTTGAAGTGTATAACCAATATTAATCATAAGGAAATGTAAGTCAGAATGTTTTAATAACAAGATGAACGAAGCCATTAGGACTTATTATATGTGTAAGATCGAAGCTGTGTGTGTGTCTAAATTCAGTGCCTGTGAAGACGAGGAAGGAAGTAATCGCGACATGGCAGTTAATGTGTTAGAAATGAAGCAGTTTGACAGTTAGAGCATCTGGAGGAATGTTTATTGTATAATATGGGTGAGAGGTGAAAAAGAGAGTTGATGGTTTCATGAAGAAAATGACATAAAAGAGAATGGCAGAGAAGTTCGAGGTTGATCCTTGTGCCTCTTCTTCGGAGCACATCATAAGAAGGCGTACGGGAGCTGTTACATCTACAAAAAAGGACTTTGAGCACTTTGTCTCCAATAAAGGATTCGAGCACAAAAAGGATTAACCATTACCCCGGTGACATAAATTTGGACTTAAGTTCCTTTTTGCTCAGTCTGTGGGATATGGACGTGAGATTCTAAGGACATTTTGTGAGCTTTGGACGGAGCTGTGAATTGTTCATCAGAGACCTGGTCCTCTACAGGAAGAGTGGGATTGCTCTGGCCAGAGAGACTACTCGCTCCCTCACCCAAACGCAGATAACTATCGAATTTAAACTCAGCTGATTTATTGTTTTTATGATTTATTTTATAATTCATTCGAGTGATTTAATTCAAGTCTGGAATGTGAATTGAGTTGTTTACTACTGCCCTTGCTAAAACTTATTGCAATAAATAATCAAATTATAGTTATAGTTGTGTGAAATTGATTACGAGTTCATTGATGGTAGTAAAAAGTTAGGTTGTTGTGTGTGTGTAACATCGTAACAGGTTCTTACAGGTTACTCTAGCCATTCAAATTAACAGTTCCTTGGGATTCGCCCAAATCACTAAAACCCATCCTGCTACCATAACAAGAGCCCAGATTATTAAGAGGAGAGCTGCTGTTAACAAGCGCGGGTGATAGTGGTAACTAACGCACAAGGACAATTCGGTCGCATCAGAGGAAGCAGGATAGTCTTTACAATGAAAAATTGGAGTTTAATAATTACACAATGTACTCTTTTACATCATTGATAAGAATTGAAGACAACACAGATTGCAGCTGAGTTACATTCTTCTGATGCAATCCATGTGCTGCATATTTTAATAACACAGTTCAAGCCATTAGACAAACGGTCAGATCCACTATGTCTAAGAACATCGTTACTGTATCTGTATCAACACAGCTCACAACCTGGTAAACTGTGCTATCTTTGTCAGGAAAACTGGAAACTGTCACTGGACCATGTCACATTAACCAGTCAATCATTCATTTTCTACCGCTTGTTCCCGTTCGGGGTCGCGGGTGACTGGAGCCTATCCCAGTGGCTTCAGGCCTTAGGCGGGGTACACCATGGACAGTGGCCAACTTGTCGCAGGGCTGAGACAGAGACAGACAACCATTCACCCACCTAGGATGGACAATTTTAGAGTCACCAATTAAGCTAATGCATGTCTTTGGACGGTGGGAGGCAAACCGGAGAACCAGGAGAAAACCCACGGTAACACGGGGAGGACATGCAGACTCCACCCAGGGAGGTTGTGGGCTGGTCCGGGATTCGAACCCACGAGCTCCTTATTGGAAGGCGGGGGCGCTAACCGCTCTGCCACCCACATTAACCAGGTATTTGAAAATTAAAAACTCCTATAAAGGTTCCTATTCATTTGGATATACTGTCATGTTAAATTTAAACTGTAAACGTGATACCACTGGTAATTTACATTTTGTTGGTTGTTTGAAGGAGACATGTTGACAAAGTTGGAAGTGTTTAATTTTACGAGCTGCAGAGGGCTGCCCAAACAAACCTTTAATATCGCTCTTTGTGTGAATAGATTTTCTTTTTGGTGGCGAGGTGGTGCAGGTTCAGACTGGCCTTCAGGTCACCTGAAGGACCCACTTTCTTGGATAGCATCCTTTGGAGGATCTGACCTCTAAATTGGGACACAGCTTTCTCTGCAGGCCTTGGTGAACAGAATAAGCACTGCATGTTTTCCAGGCTTTGTCTGTCTAGCTAAGCTATTTAAAGTGTTTATTTCAAACTGTAGAACTAGCTCCAGTAGTCATGAATTTAACATCCCAGCCACAATGCAAGTCCAAAGCCAGAAATATACAGTTTGCAACTGAATATTTCAGTGTCAGTCACAGTATCTGTTGCTAGGTAACCCGTAGCAAAACTTTGTCTAACTACTTTTGATTCATATGACCATAACCAAATGACACCAGCTAGTATCTAATCAATTTCTGTAATTATTTTCTCCTCTCAGTATTTGTTCTATAAACACATCTTGACAAGGGCTGCTCTGCAGTATCAGAGTATTGTGACTCTAACTGCATTATATATACTGGGAGCGGACTTTCAGAGCAATTAACCTAATGTTAATTAGAACACACCTGTAAATTGAGTGGACCAGAGCTAAACAATCACTGGAGTGGATTCATCGTAGTGGCTTTGTAATCGCACAGACGTGACTATGATACAGTTCTTTTTTAAAAACCAGTGAATAACTTACCAAAACATATCTTTAGTACTGATAATACAATGTTCTACATGGCTAAAAGTATGGTTTTTGCTGAATCCGGGGTTTTCACAGTAGGCTGGCTATCTGTTTCTTTAGTTTTGTGGATCTCGTCACCCATGGAGTGGATTCATCAGGTTCCACGGGTAAAAATATGAATCACAATCAGCTTAATGAATCTGATTTTTAACTGCATTATCCAATTCAGTTCATTTCATTTCAAGACAACTTTATATATCCCAGTGAGGGCAATTGGATGTAGCAGCTTGCCAGAAATACATACATACACAATAAATAAGGGAGGAAACTCAGCTAACATTATACCACTGCTTGTACCTTTGCTTTTATTCAGTTTTTCTGATCTAATTCTTAATAATATCATGATTCATTTTGTGCTGGTTCAGTTCAAGGCCTAAAACCCTTTATTTAGGGATTTTATGGGATGTTTGTTGTTTGGTTGGTTGAATCAGTTCATTTTCCCCATCTTAGAGGGTCGCGGGGGGCTGGAGATGATCCCAGCTGACATTGGGCGAGCTGTGGGGTACACCCTGGACAGGTCGCCAGTGAATCACAGGGCTGACACATAGAGACAAATAACCATTCATGTTCTCAGCCCCCTCATTTGCGCAATATTGGGCTGTCAATTAACCAAACCTACATGTCTTAAAACTGAAGGAAAAAACCCACGCTGACACGGAGGGAACATAGAATATGCAAACGCCACACAGAAGAGCCTTTTGGTTTGCTTTAATTTTTTTCCTGCATGAAAAGAGACCGAACATTACCATTTACCAAGTCATCCACTGATTCGGACCAAAAAATGAACTTAAAATAATATGGTGAACAATAACTACATAAGGTGAACATACATAAGCTTACAGGCAGGCAGGATTAATGGTTAATGAGGGAAAGTGGAAATAGGTGAGCAGGTGGATTTGGGAGTCAGGTAACTGGGACAGGTGGACAAGTCTTAGAGAATCTGTTGGACAGGAAGAGAATGGCAATGAAGGGGCCTGGGGAAGTGGAAATGTGGCTGGAGGGAGGGACAGAGAGGCAGAATGTGACATGAATAAACACAACTGAGGCAGACACTGTGACAAATACAAATCTAAACCCAGCTCTCACAGGAAAAGGTTTCTGGACAGCAACTTCCAACAGCTCTGATTTCTAAACCTAGAATCAGGACATGTTTTTATTTGCTAAAACTTAAAATACAAAGATATGATAAATTATGTCCCTGCTTACTTTCTATAAGTATAATTACAGATCCCCTAAGAAAAAGTATTAAATTGAATGTGATCAAATCTCTCTACATCACTAGGTAATGTGCATTTCTTTCTCTATATTTTACACTAATCAGAAAAACACAATACACTGTCTATTTTTACATAGACATGTAGCCTGGATTTTCATCCATCTGGCAAAATCTAACTAAGTAATTATAAACAAACACAGCCTTTTCAATAGCCAGTAACCCCAAAAGCCCCATTGATACTGAATTGGTTAAAAAAGGGGGTTGGTAGAGTAATGTCTGTCATTTCTGTAATGATTCAGCACAGTGTGTACTCACGCTGGTAAAAACGTTGGCCTCTTTTATGGCCTGTAATATGTCCAGTGACATTACAACAAATCAAACTAGTCCTACCAGAACTGACATCACTACAGCTCCATTTATACATTACTCCTGTCCAGAGCAGACATGTCTTTGACTTTTCTCCAAATACCCCCGAACCCTGAGAAGTGTTGGACATTGGTTAAATTAAATAATCAATCTACTATTTAAAACATATTTTGACATTTTGAGAAATGAGAGTGAGACTAATACCACTCTTATGTCTGCACAGTAAATATGAAGCTACAATTTGTTAATTTAGCACAAAAACTGAAGTGTAAAAATGGTAAAATAACTTTATGAGTTTTGGGACATTTTGTGTTTGAGTATTTGCCTGTAAAGAACTTCAGTTATTGAATTTCAGAGGCATTTTCACAGACCAAGAAAAATTTATTTAACTACTGCTGGCCAGTGGGATCACCAGCTCTCCTGCCAGAGTTGTTTGCACCACAGCAAATGAATTCCATGACACGTGTCCAGGACCACATTGCCTGGATACATTTTTCATCTGAACTTGAAGTACAGTGTGCTCTCACAGGTAGAATGCACAATCAATTCAATTCAATTTTTCAATTCAATTTTAGCCCAATATCACAAATCAGAATTTGCATTAAAGAGCTTTACCATATTTACAACATACGACAGCCTCTGTGCTTACACCCTCGATTCAAATAAGGATTAACTTCCCCAAATAAACCTTTTAACAGGGGAAAAACTGGAAGAAACCTCAGGAAGAGCAACAGAGGAGGGATCCCTGTCCCAGGACGGACAGACATGCAATAGATGTAGTGTGTACAGAATAGATTCGCAACAGAAGACCATAATATATATAAATATAATTAACAGTTATAATGTGCAATCAACTGCACACATATACTGTATCTCCAACCATCACTTTTCATCATTTTGCTTTAAATGCATATGCATGAAGGAGAGGGATGCACTTCAATGACTTGATCCAAGGTCTGCATCAGATGACAGCCAAACTATCTTCCAGGTTGGTGCTTCTGTTTGATAAATAACACAGGTCTCTAGGCGCAGCATGCATCTGAAAGGATGTGAGGCAGGTTTAGTCAATCTGGTCTTCTGTGTTCTTCCCTCTAACTAGAATTTTCCCTTTTTTCTCACCTCCTTTCTTCTTCCCTCATTTGGTGCTTTCATTGGCCCCCTCTCAGCACATCATCTCTCTCGCTCTCCCTCTCCTTTTAAAAAAAAATCCTCTTCATCACCTGCATCTCCCCCACATATGAGATCTTCTCTGGCTTTAATCTCTGTCAGACCACTTTTCCCCTCTCTTTTTTCTCTCACAGTGATGCAGAGGCCACCGCCGCAGATTTAAGGCAGTGGGGGCTATAGGGAAGTCTGTGATTTGTTACTTTTTAACAGTGGGATGGCCCAGTGGGCCCACCCCACAACTCCATGTTGCTACTTATCACTTTGATCATGAAGGTGACACGTCATATCATCTATATAGCCTCTATTCATAAATTTGGGGATTCATTATAAAGAGAGAAACTGTTCGGATCCGTTAAATGAGTCCAAGCCTGAGCATGTCTCACTAATGAATTCAATGTATTTTACATTAAAAACTACAAGTTTGAATCTAAGGTGGCTGTGAGTTTCCTACAATAAATTGTGGTGTTGTCTTGCAGCAGAAAAAACATGCAATTGTTTCATGTGTTCCAACATAAAATATGGTTGAATGTCAGTTTAAACTAGGGGCAACAACACAATATTTTAGTTATGATAAAATCCTGAAAATATTAATATACATATATGTATATATATGTATATATACTGTATACATAATATATGAAAGAAAACATTACCTTATTCCTAGTTAATTATTTTTTATTTCACCATTTAATGCTACTTAATCCTACACCTTAGTGTTTACTCAAGCTACTTTAATTTGCTCTCCTTGCTTTCCCTTTCAGTTCTCTTTTCCTCATACACACACTGGCTTGTCCCACCATTTTCTGTTTCTGTATGTTTTTACTTTCTTCATCAGCAGTATTTTTTATATAGTCGCCCAAAAAATACAACTCACTTTTTTGCAATTGTAATTGCGTGTGGAGAAAGCTTGTTGTTCACTTCCAAGCTTTTACTAAACAACGGCATAAGTAGGAGAAGTAGGAACATGTGGGGTAGAGCGAGGGGAGATTGTCCACTAGTTAAATCAATCGCGGATGGCGCTGTTAATATACCTGGGCGGCCCGACCATGTAAAGTCAATGTGTGGGAAACACTGCTTGATCTTTTGTAACCAAACCACTTCCACACTACTGAAGGAACTCTCCTTTTTAAAACCAACTCCTCCACTAATGCTTGTTGTTGCTGTGCATAACAGAACGACGTCATTACGTCAACACACCAGAATGTTGCCATCATTATGATATATTTGTATTAATTATATTAAAAATTATACCGAATTGTATGAATATATGATTTGGCGCTATATAAATAAACTGAATTGAATGACTGGGATTATTGTGAATGATATGATATGGCACACCCCTAGTTAAAATGAATCTAAAATCTAGGTAATTTTGGTTAAAACTGGTAAAAACAAAAAAACAAATAAAAACTCCTTATCCTCATATGACGTCTTTATTGATAAGGACTACTTAAGATTTGTATGTGGCAGCATTTTTGCTTATAGTGACTGGCGTATCAGCCCTTGAGGTTAATTGGAATCAATATTGTGGTTCATACATAGACCAGATTTAGGCTGCATATGTAGCATTCACTGGTACTGCCAGATTAGAACCCAAAAGCACGGCAATGAGACAATCAGAGTTGCAAGGAAAGTTCAGTTTATCAGATTTCAGACACGGTCAAAACTGGGAGATCAGTCACACAGGCAAACACATCTGAAGAGAGGCAGGCAGGATATCAAGGTCCAAAAAACAGGCAAGCATGGTCAGAACAGATATCACAGGCACAAATAGAACTGGTAATGCTGGCGAGCTAAAACACATTCATCAAAATACTAAGTGAAGTTAAGATAGAATGAAGACACAGACATTAGTATCAGTCCTTCCTCCCGTCATCTGTCCTCCTCCCTCTGCTGCTGCTGTGATTCACCTGCAGCTACCGCTAGTAGAGAGAGGCTGGTTTGTCCCAGCCAGCAGTAAGTTTACAAGAATCTGCTAAATTTTAAGATACGTGGCAAACTAAGCTAAATAGTTAGACTACATACAAACTTCGCTTGTTTGTAACAATCTGCTCTTAGCTGAGCTAGCGCGCAGTGCTTGTGTAAAACATATGAGAGACTCCAGACAGATGAGATTACTACATGTTTACATATTTTTGCTCAACTCGAGTAATCACTGTCTCCACCGTGGCTCTCTGCGTGCGCATAAAGGGAACATGGAGAGCTTGAAAAATGTGAAGAAAAATTTGTACATTAGCATTTTAGACAATAAATAAATAAAAATAAAAAGTTAAATTTGTGGTGATGAATGAGGAAAAAATAGCCCCCGTTAGCAGTAATGTAAGTTACACATTGTTTGAAAGTTTACAGCAGCCACCAGTGCTATCAGTTTATGTGGTGCAACATGACGCTGTTCTCTTGCAGCCAAGACTTTGACATCAACACCGCTCTCTTTCTCCAACTTCCATCTGCATTGCCAGAGGAGTAAAAATAGGCACAGAATACAGAGAAGCGGAAGTAAGGTAATAAAAACTGGAAAACACTGATAAGACACATCTGTGGGATTAAACAAGACTCTCTCTGGATGCTAAATGAACACCCTCACCCCCATTAGTGGGGTTCACCAAAACATTCCTGAGTAGGCTGGGACGTGCCCCTCCTGCGAGGATGTCAGGTTGTGAAACACAGACACACAAACTCATACATGTTCCCTCCAATTCTGCCAAAAGATTCTGAAAAAAAAACATGTATTTTACATTTTCAGAGTTATACCCTCTGGTAATGCAACTGATTAAATATGCAGCTCTTTCATGTGAACACTGGTAAAGCTGGATAAAAAAATCCTGGGTTTAACAGAGTCATGTGATTACCATCTTTATACAGGCTTTTCAATGTTAGGTTTAACCAGTTATCCAACATCGCTAATTCTAAGTTAAAGGAATAGTTCAACCTTCTGGGAAATACACTTAACTGTTTTCTTGCCTAGAGGTAGATGAGAAGATTGATACCACTCTCGTGTCTGTATGCTAAATATGAAGCTACAGCCATGTAGCAGGTTATGTGCAGGATTATTTCTTGGCCTCAGAGCTCCAGTGATGTCCTGGAGTCTCATTGTCACCGTTAGGTACCCAAGAAACTAGATGAGACTCCAGAAAATCGCTGTCCCTGACCAAGAAATAGTCTGGCACAGAACACCCCATAAAATGTTGAATTGCCATTTTTACACAGTTTTTGTGTGAAAAAACTAATTGTAACTTCATATTTACTGTACAGACATGAGAGTGGTATTAATCTCACTCATCAAGAAAGCGAAATAGAGGATTTCTCAAAATGTCAAACTATGTTTTAAATATTAGATTAATTATTTAATTTAACTGATGTCCACGCCTGCTCTAGCTTCCTTACAATGGCTTTGAAAACAAGGTGCAAGAGCAGCAGTTTGTAAGACCAAAAACCCTTAGAATGCCGCCAAACATACTTATTTATAGAGCATTTATAGACCAGAAGAGTGCTGTTGAAAGGAATCCCTTAGTGGAGTTCCATTAAAGGAACTCAAACTAATGCTGAGTTGGCCATTTTTCTCGTGGACAGGTAAACATTTTACACAATTCACAACAATTTATGTGACACTTCTCATCTTTGCCTGATCTATTGCTAGTGGAAAAACTAGTCAACCCCTATTTTTTTTAAAACTTTGCTTCTTTGAGTTTTTTGTGTATTTTATCATAATGTACTGTTTGGTATGTTTTGTATTGTATTATGTAAGATAAAAAAAAGTGCCATGTGGTGGTCAGTGTGTTTATTCGCTCAAGCTATCACACCTCTCACTTAAAGGTCCAGCATGTAGGATTGAGTGGCATCTAGCGTTGAAATTGCAGTTTGCGACCATTTGAAAACCACAGGGATCATCCCCCCGTTTCAAGTGTGTAGGAGAAACAACTGTGGTCGCGAAACACATGAAAAACGCGAAACGCCCTATCTAGACCCAGTGATTGGTTTTTGCATCCTTGGCTACTGTCAGAGGGGTCAAGTAATGAAGCACAAATACTTCATTAACTTACTGAAGTAGAAATGTTGGTATCTATATTTTAATGGGAGTAATTACTTTTCAGCCAACTTTTTACTTCTACTCCTTACATTTTCACGCGATTATCTGTACCTTCTACTCCTTACATTTTAAAAATAGCCTCCTTACAACTATTTAACTTCGGCTTATTTTCATTCGGACTTGTCAACGTTAAAAAAACAAAAAAACAAAACCTATCCAGATAGATCGTGCCATCCAGACAGAGCGAGTTTGATTGTGGCTGGATGGGAAGAATAAACATATACCAATCAACATTTTAATATATCATTATAGTCATTATGGCCTTCAGAAAAATGTTTTTTTGAGGAGGTTGGGTAGTGCCCCTGTGGCGCGGCCTAAGCTTTTGTCCTTAAGGACATTTCTGGCCTTACATTACTTTTACTTTTATACTTTAAGTAGTTTTGAAACCAGTACTTTTACACTTTTACTTGAGTAAAAAGCTTGAGTTGATACTTCAACTTCTACAGAAGTCTTTTTAAACCCTAGTATCAACGTCTACCTGAGTAATGAATGTGAATACTTTTGACACCTCTGGCTACTGTAGAAACATGGCAGTCTCCATGGTGGCGATCCACTCCCTCTGTAGATAAAAACGGCTTATTCTAAGGTAATGAAAACACAACAACACTATATATGAATATTATATTCCATTTCTGCTCCTCCTAAATGTTACATACTGGACCTTTAACCACATAGTCAATCACTAATTTCCATCCCCCATTATCAGTCAAATTAGCTGCACCTATTCTAATCAAGTTTCTGCTCATTTGTAGAATCTTGTATAAGTTTTCACATACTAGACCTTATGACATGAAGTAATGGTGGCTACTTGACAGGCTCTACTCCTCAGCATGAATGTAATTATTGCTCAGGTTCCATAAAACTCCTACACTGTTTCTGGCTGATTTCTGGCTGTCAGATTATCTGACAGATTACTGATACCGGATTTACTGAGATATGATGAGTGAAGGACATAATGTATATTTGGCGTCATTAAATGATGTCTTCTGAAAATGTGTTCTGCAGAGAAAGCAGATTACCCTACTTTACATAGACCAAAGGCATCACTTCTATTTACTGTATGATGAACATCTGACTTTTTGCCAAAGGTCTTAAAGCACATGAATAACTGGAGTGTGACTTTGTGCAAAGTGCTGAAGTTCACTGATGCAAACTACATTTTCTGGCACAGAAACACCGAAGACTTGCAAATACTTAACTGGAGTCTAACCCTTTAATCTAAATCCTTTAAAAATTGCATTTTTCTTTTTTCGCAGATAATATGACCATTTATTATCCAAAGGCCATAGAAAATAGAAAGTAGAGTTACATTTACTTGAATCACATATCGAATGCATTTTCTGTATGTTGAACTGCTTTAAATGAGAGTGATTTCAATTTAGACCAATCCGACAACACTTCACTGTGAATTCTAATAGACTTGCAGACTAGGATATAATTATAACTATGCATTAAGTATTTTTTATTTCCTCTCTTATTTCGATTAAGATAAAAACACATTTTCAAAGTATTTTCCTCTTGACACATACAGTAAATCACTCTGCCTCAAAGCTTAAAATAACCTCTTCAACTCTATTCTAATCAAGTTTCTGCTCATTTATAGCATCTTGTATAAGTGTTCACATACTAGACCTTATAACATTAAGTAATAGTGGTTACTTGACAGGCTCCACTGATTACAGCTAAGCACGACTGTAATAATTGCTCAGGTTTCATAAGACACCTACACTGTTTCTGGTGGATTATTGCTGCCATCGCTGGTCTACACTAAACTCTCCCTTGATATTAAATTTAACTGTCAGCAAAAAATTAAAAAATGCCATAGACCTCTGAAGTCACACTGAAAGGACACTTGCTGCAGAGAGACTCACTTCAAAGATAATTTCATCCTCCTTAAATCAAATATAAGAGGAAATACAACTGGATCAGTGATGAACCAGCAAAGAAGACAGAACCAAGAGAACTTCAGAAACGTCCCCCTTTAAATGAGGCCAGTAGTTAGCACTACTACTTGCTTAATGGTGTTCTCCAAGAGCTGTGTAAAACCAGCACTTGAATTTGATTAGCTCAAGTGAAAGGACTTTCTCTACTCTAGATCACATTTAGTGGCTGTAAGAGCTTTACATCATGATTAAACACATCCACGTCTTTTAAATTCAGCAAGTTGCAATGACATCTATAGCTCTAAAAACATCATAGTAGATTTTACCAACTGCAGCTACAATGATTGTAGTCATAACACCATTTGCTGTTGCAAGCTGTTTGTTTCTGGCAGAATCTTATAATTAATATTCAGAGGAATAGGAAGAGATATACATTTAAACCAGTAAGGAAGAAAGTTATCAAATGTGCCGCTAGTAAGAAACTCCAAAAGGATCTGGAAACAGGGTTTGTTGATGGTTATAACCCAAGTTTGACACTTGACCACTTAAGATCCATCTTGAGATCCTTAAGATCTTGAACGCTGCTATAATCAATATTTTTTATTAGCAATGGACCAAATGTCTGTAAAAGTGTTACTTTTTGTTTTACTGACGCAAATTAACTGTTTTAATCATTAGCATTTTTTAGATGAAGCATGGAGCTTTTTCATAGCAAGAAAGTTCTGATAAACCAGCTGTACACTACATGCCCAGCACAAATGACAAACAAACACAGTTAGAGACGGGCTGGTGAATATAGTGGAGGATATAGCAAGCTAAAGAGACAGATATTTCCCTCATAAGCTGGTGGAGACCAAAACAGATCTAAAAGGAGCGTGAGTACCAAATATATTTTGACGTGAATATTGGACTTACATTTGCCAGGGGTCCAGAAACACAACTCCAAATAATTGCTAATATTGGGCCGCATCTGCTGGATGTGTAAATAGGCAGCTCTGTACTAATACGTTTTCCATATCAGCTTAAAAGGTAATAATACAAGATGTCAGTGTTGTGTTTATAACTCGTTTCTGCTGCCCTAAAGCGGTCAAACAAATATCTTATTGCAGCTTTAAAGTTGAGGACCATCGTGGACATGGTTATAAAAAAAACATAATGTCGACTGGTGGTGGGAAACAGGAAGTGAACAGCTGTCAAAGGGTGACATTTTGTCAGCCTTTGTTGACCCATCCAAAAACCTGATCTCCCGCTGCACATTTTGTGGCTCAATAACATCAGTTTGAAATACTGCAGGGAGTAATGGAACACGAAGAAGCAGCCACAGTGAGCAGTTGGATGAAGAGCTGCAGGTTACAGGCTGTACACCTCCAACTTCTCAGCGAAGTAACCAACTCCTTTCACTGTGCCGCTGTTCGCAGACTCATGCTATGTGCAGCTGAAAATCAGATCACGGTATCTCACAGAATGATAAAGGACAATTATTGCCTGACATCTTTGTTAAGAAGACAATAGTTTGTTTTGCTGCCAGAATTCTGTGGTATTAAACTGCATTTGCTTTTACCGCCAGTAACTAGGTGTCATGAAATAAACCATGGCCGAAATCTTGGCCACCCTGGTAGCTCACCTGGTAGAGCCACCAGGTCTGAGTCTGAGTCCTACCCTCAGAGGCTCGGGTTCGATTTTAGCCCAGGGCCCTTTGCTGCATGCCATCCTCTCTCTCTCCCCACTTTCCTGTCTCTCTTCAGCTATCAAAGGCAAAAAGCCTGAGGGAAAAAAAGGATGGAAATCTTAAGGATTTGTCGTTGGAAGTGAGTTTATATTGGACAAACATGCAGACTAGGATTTACAACCCTGTATCCCTTAACCTAGCCCTTGAAAACAACTATCAAAAGTTGTAATAAATCCAAAATGAAAAGCATCTTGTGGAGAGATGCATGGTTAGCAGTCAGCTGCAGAGGGAGAGGTGGAGGAGTGGCTCAGGTGAGCAGTGCCAGGGACAGCTGATTCTCACAGCTATGTCTTGTCCACCAATTATGTTCTCCCCTTTAATTACAGTAGCGTACGGGACCTGAGGATGCCACTCACACATGGACTTACCCAGGCAGCCTGAAGAACTTTATGCTTCGTTGCATGGATGGTGTGCAGAAAAAGAGACCTCAAGGAGTGGCAGAAGTTGGGCAAATCAGAGGCGCAGTTCGGGTGGTTTTGTGTTTATTGAGCAGCATTGTGTGTGTGTGTGTGTGAGCAGTCATAATAATAAAGAAATGTTACCTGTGAACTGTGTTGCAGTGTCTTTCTACAAGCCAAGGGACTCACAGTAGCAAGGTCCTGCTACACATCTTTTAAGCTCAAAGTAAGCAACCAGGAGTAAAAATCTCAATTTCTGCACCAGATGTTAACAGCAAATATGGTTAAAATGGACCAAACCTTTTTTCTGTAGACTGATATCTGAGTATCCGTAACCCTAACCCTCTCATATATGTACAGTTGATAAAAACTACAACCAGCTTAGCTTAGAACAACAACTAGAAAAAAAGAAAAACAGCTACCCTTGCTCTGTCTGAAGGTAACAGAATCTGCCTAAAACCCACAACTAATGTTTATTTATTAACTAGGTATTGCTTGTTGGCCCGCCATGATGAGATTGCATTTTCACTATAAAGTTGATTCCAAAACAATGTGATGCCATGTTAATGATAATGAAAAGGCTGGGGAAGCTGTTTTGCTTATTGCATTTGAATATTGTCCATTTTATAGCAGGTCAAGTCTTTGAAAATGAAATGTCAAATACAGTTTTTATTTTAATTTTCAAATTGTTAGAAAATTCAATATACATTTCATTTTGACTTAAACATTGCTTGCATGAATGAAATCAGGTTGCATTCTTTATATTTCATTTTAATTTTCAGATTTGAATTAACATTTGAATATTGTCCACTGTACAGCGGCTACTAAATTAAATGTCAAACAGCTTTTCCATTTTCATTTTAATATAGTCATAGAAAGCCCATACAAGTATTTGAAAATAAAAATGAAAATTGGATTATTGCATTTTCATTTTCATTTTTACTCAAATAACACATAATTATAATGCAATTGTGGAATTACATTTTCATTTTCAAGTTTACTTTATCACTGGATTATGTTGCCTATTCGCTTCCACCTACCTTTACACAGAGCCAGGTTAGCGTTTCCAGTTTTTATGCTAAGCCAAGCTAACTGGCAGCTAGCTGTAACCTTACGTTAAACAGACAGATACGAGAATTTCTTCTCATCAAACTCTGAGAGAAAATTCAATTTCAAAATGTATTTCAATAAATGTCGACGTATTCCTTTAAACATTGTTTATTTGCTTACCGCAATCTTTCCCTAACCTGTGTAGTGTGTTATGGCTGTTACACTGTATTTTACTGTGCTGGCCATCGGGAGCACAGGGAGAATTCCCTGTGGGCTGGCAAGCTGATTGGCCTTGAGTGTCAGACCAGTGTAGAGAATGCTAAATGAACTGGGTAAATCAAAGAGAAAACAACAAAATGCTAAGTGCTATAAAATTACGGATAGCTTCACGAGAAAAGGACGTTGTTTGTGTTTAAAAAAGAAAAAACATACTAGCAGGGCTGCCAGCACTGCATATCACAACTACCTTTCCCAAGTTGATTCTATGTTTTAAAAAACGTAATCAAGCTATGTAGAAAAGCAGGAGATGTGAATGCATGGAGGTAATTTGGAAAATAAAGACCTGTATACTCTTTTCTGTCAGGTGTAAGTATCTCCATTTACTCAGCTACCAAAGCTTCATGATGATAAACATCAGTCCAGGCAGTGCTCTGAGGACATTTACATTTAGTCATTTAGCAGTCGCTTTTATCCAAAGCGACTTACATATGAGGAAGACAATGGAAGCAATTATAACAACACAAGGTAACAAAATGCATAAGTGCACCTAAAACTAGTCTGTTAGAGCCCAGCACAGTATACAAAGGTAAGGATAGGATGTTTTTTTTTTTTTTTGGAAATGCCAGTTGCATATATTTTTTCCTGCTGCCTTTAATTATTGAAGTGCAATTGACTAACTCTTGAAACAAAAAAATCCAAACCCATCTCTTAAATTGTGCCAGGCGATGTTTCTAAGTTCCCTCCTGGGTCCCTGTGATTGTTCTATTTCACAACAACGTTCAAATGTAAATGTTAACAGGCAGTCGCCACTGGTGACCAAATATATTTACTGTTATTGGAAGTTCTTAATGTTCACCAGCCTGAAACTCTCACATGGATATTTCTTATTTTCTAATTTATTTATTTTGTATCGATTGTTACTGATTTTATTAATCATATTGTTTTTACTAATAACTGGCACTTTGGGAACAGCATTTTGTTCTTTTTCTATGTATGCAAACACATGAAGGTATGACAATAAATGAAATCTTGAATCTTGAACACTAAAAGTTAAGGATATGTTACTGGAATAAACAGTAAACAAAACACTTATAGTATATGTGGTCTGTTGTGAATGTGGAGATTGGCCTGGCCTGATGCTAGATTCCCGACCTGAATTATTATCCCAGTCCAGCCCTGCGTTCAACTACATCTCATTGTCTTCTTCAGCAAATGGAAATGGCTAAGGAGATAACTGTCACAAACTGTAAATATGATTGGGCTTTGCTGATATCCAGTATTAACAGACACCTGCCAACCAATCACAATTATAACTGGAAATAACAGACCACAGAAAGCATTATTCTGCCAGAAAACACAGAGCTTTCAACAAAGATGTTGATTGTAGCATAGTAACAGCCCAGGAGCCCTTCTAACAGCTTCAAGCTAATCAGACAGAACATGGACCTTCCATTTACCTTTGTTTTTCAGCGCACCTGTGAAAAAACGTATAAGCTTTGGTATGACTGTTCCCTGTATTCCCAAAGCTTCTCTTGACTGACACTTTCTGGAGGCCAGGCGCTGATCACTGTCAAGCTGTGTTTTCGCTTTGTTTGGCATTAAAACCTAGTACAAAGGACTGCTGAGAGGTTTGGGGGATTGTTGTGGTTAATGGGTTAGACATGAAACAAGAAAGTCAAGTCAAATTCCACTTGATGTCACACCTGTAATTTCCTGCTACTCTTCACTGTGCCGTTTCAAGTATGGATATCAACAACTATGCAGTTTAGTACTTAAGAGTGATGCGTTTATTGTATGTACTCAATAAGTAAACATGTCAATGTGTCAAATTCCAGATTTTATTTAAAATATGCAAGGCAATAAATATACAAAAAACACAAATAAACAAACAATGTATATATAAATACAAATACAATGATTTTCTATTGTATAACACAATTTATTCTCTCTTCATTTTTCATGTTTAAAATAATTAAAATCTTGATTTGTTATGATTCTTGAATTTATTCTATGTAAGTCAAAACTATTTTAAGTAGTAACTTATAATAATTTATTAATGCAACCGCA
>CM022472.1:9211391-9279848 GCA_011952105.1 Coreoperca whiteheadi | reverse complement strand
GAAAGAGACCAGTGACTGTAAAGTAGTGGTAGGTGAGAGTGTAGCCAGACAACACAGGATGCTAGTGTGTAAAATGACTCTGGTGGTGAGGAAGATGAAGAGGACAAAGGCAGAGCAGAGGACGAAGTGGTGGAAGTTGAAAAAGGAAGAATGTTGTTTAGTTTTCAGGGAGGAGCTGAGACAGACTCTGGGTGGTCAGGAAGTGCTCCCAGATGACTGGACCACTACAGCTAATGTGATCAGGGAGACAGGTAGGAGGGTACTCGGTGTGTCATCTGGAAAGAGGAAAGTGGACAAGGAGACTTGGTGGTGGAACCAGGAAGTTCAGGAGTGTATACAGAGAAAGAGGCTAGCAAAGAAGAAGTGGGACACTGAGAGGACTGAAGAGAGTAGACAGGAGTACAGGGAGATGCAGCGTAAGGTGAAGGTAGAGGTGGCAAAGGCCAAACAAAGAGCATATGAGGACTTGTATGCGAGGTTGGACACTAAAGAGGGAGAGGTGGATTTGTACAGGTTGGCCAGACAAAGAGATAGAGATGGGAAGGATGTGCAGCAGGTTAGGGTGATTAAAGATAAGGATGGAAATGTATTGACAGGTGCCAGGAGTGTGATGGGAAGATGGAAGGAGTACTTTGAAGAGTTGATGAATGAGGAAAATGAAAGGGAACGAAGAGTAGAAGAGGTGACTGGTGTGGAGCAGGAAGTGGCAAAGATTAGCAAGAGTGAAGTGAGGAGGACGTTGAAGAGGATGAAGAGTGGAAAGGCAGTTGGTCCTGATGACATACCTGTGGAGGTATGGAAGTGTCTAGGAGAGGTGGCAGTAGAGTTTCTGACTAGTTTGTTTAACAAGATCTTGGAGAGTGAGAGGATGCCCGAGGAATGGAGGAGAAGTGTACTGGTGCCAATTTTCAAGAACAAGGGAGATGTGCAGAGCTGTGGCAACTACAGAGGAATAAAGCTGATGAGTCATACAATGAAGTTGTGGGAAAGAGTAGTGGAAGCTAGGCTAAGGGCAGAGGTGAGCATTTGTGAGCAGCAATATGGTTTCATGCCTAGAAAGAGCACAACAGATGCAGTGTTTGCTTTGAGGATGCTGATGGAGAAGTACAGAGAAGGTCATAAGGAGTTGCATTGTGTCTTTGTAGATTTAGAGAAAGCGTATGACAGGGTGCCGAGAGAGGAGCTGTGGTATTGCATGAGGAAGTCTGGAGTGGCAGAGAAGTATGTTAGAATGGTGCAGGACATGTATGAGAGCTGTAAGACCGTGGTGAGGTGTGCTGTAGGTGTGACAGAGGAGTTCAAGGTGGAGGTGGGTCTGCATCAAGGATCGGCTCTGAGCCCCTTCTTGTTTGCTCTGGTGATGGACAGGCTGACGGATGAGGTTAGACAGGAATCTCCATGGACTATGATGTTTGCGGATGACATTGTGATTTGTAGTGAGAGCAGGGAGCAGGTGGAGGAGAATCTAGAGAGATGGAGGTCTGCTTTGGAAAACAGAGGAATGAAGCTTAGCCGCAGTAAGACAGAATACATGTGTGTCAATGAGAGGGACCCAGGTGGAACGGTGAGGTTACAGGGAGCAGAGGTGAAGAAGGTGCAGGACTTTAAGTACTTAGGGTCAACGGTTCAGAGCAACGGAGACTGTGGAAAAGAGGTGAAGAGGCGAGTGCAAGCAGGTTGGAACGGGTGGAGAAAAGTGTCAGGGGTGTTGTGTGATAAAAGAGTATCAGCAAGAATGAAAGGAAAGGTGTTCAAGACGGTGGTGAGACCAGCGATGTTGTACAGCTTAGAGACAGTGGCACTGAAGAAAAGACAAGAGGCAGAGCTGGAGGTGGCAGAGCTTAAGATGTTGAGGTTCTCTTTGGGAGTGACGAGGGCGGACAGGATCAGGAACGAGTACATCAGAGGGACAGCTCATGTTAGATGTTTCGGAGATAAAGCCAGAGAGGCCAGATTGAGGTGGTTTGGACACGTTCAGAGGAGAGACTGTGAATATATTGGTAGAAGGATGCTGAGGTTGGAGCTGCCAGGCAGGAGGTCTAGAGGAAGACCAAAGAGGAGATTTATGGATGTAGTGAGAGAGGACATGAAGTTAATTGGTGTGAGTGAAGAGGATGCAGAGGACAGGGTTAGATGGAGGCGCATGATTCGCTGTGGCGACCCCTGAAAGGGAACAGCCGAAAGGAAAAGAAGAACTTATAATAATTTATTAATTTCTATTATTGTTGTTGTTTAATTGTTGTATTCTGTTGTACATTTTAAAAATGCTAGATATTTTATGAATATAATGTACATAAGGTATATAGTACCACAAAAAATAAACAACAACCAAACATATTTTATTTTAAATGTGTGTGTACTTAGTTTTTGACAAAATGTGTGTTATTACCTCTACCAGTCTTTTTTTTTGTAGTTTGTTTGTCTGTTAGGTAACAGGATATCTTAATTACTTAATACTTAATTAGCCTACTTAAGTAATTTCAGATTTGAATAAAATGTGGTTCAGAGTTAATCCCTGGCCAAAAGAAAAAACTATATATTAATCAATTAATTAGCTGCAGTTCTGCTTATCACTACTTGTATTTTTGAAACAGATTGTAATTTCTAAACACTTTCTATCTTTTGATTTAAAGATATTTCTGGAAATTGTGCAGCGTGGGTGGAGGTATGCTCTCTCTCCCTCTCTTTCATGTCGCTGTGGATTCTCAGTGCATGTAATGAAGCTGTGACATCATTTTTAAGCATCAAGTATGTTTTGTGGTTAGGAACAGGCAGTCAAAAAATGTGGCAGCATAATGCCAACCCCCTCCCCAACCACCTCTGCCCCTGTGGGGAAGTGAAGCACCATGTTGGCGAGGATGACATTTCATGGTCCGGGTAGCATTATTGCAATATAAAAACAAAACATCCTTGACTTTTTACGCAAAGGAGCCGTAGAGAGATGAAGGCAGAAAAAGTGCAGGATGCTGTCTTAACACAAAGTTCTTAACACTCCATTGAAAAGCAGTAAATGTGGTAGGAAGAAGTATGGTTGAACAAATAACAATAAACATATGGTTGTTTGGGTGGGAGATAAAGTATTTGTCACCTGACAATGTATAATACAATCCATCACAGTTAACAAAAAGCACCAATATAATGTTTATTAACTATTCTAAACTATTTATTATAACTATTTGCTTATTAACTATTATCATATTCCCTATATCAGGAATGGTGACATTAAATGTAGTAAAGATACAAGCAGTGTAGTTTTTTAAATTCATATGATGTTTCAGGAATCTTTTTTTCCACTAAGTAGAGGGTTAGCACAAACACAATTTAATTGATTTAATGATATACTGATGCTTAAAATTGACTGACTTGGGAAGGGGAGAGAGAAAGAGAGAGAGCACGTGATTACAAAGAGGAGAGAAGTAAAAACTGAAACTTGACAATATCATTCGATGCCATTCATTTATTAGTAAGGTATGGACATACACTGCAGACTTGAGTCAATGACAACCTGTTAATTTGGTTTGTGTTGTAATTAATTACATCAGAGAATGATGAGTGGATTTTGGTTTAATGATGTGAAATAGCTTAAATGTGCTACTTTTTCTGAGACAGCTTTCAGTAAAAGTGTAGTATTGCTGTAGCAGTGAAGGGTAGCTTGCAACATCTCGAGCTACAGTTTCAAAGTATCTTCCTAAACACCGATAGCAGTATATTACAGGATTGTGTTATATAGATGAGGTGAGAAAGTCCTCAACTGGCTATGATGAATTCAGGATGCAGAGAAATGGCACAATTGCAAGGAAGTAATAAATATACAATGCATTCAGCAAACAGCTGGCTTAGCTTTGCATAAAAACTGGAAACAGAGGGAAACAATTAGCCTGGCTCTGTCCAAACAAAAACCACCTACTGGCACATCTAAAGATTAACACGTTATATGTCATTAGTTTAATTTACAAAAGTTGAAATGTAAAAACATCATTATGTGGTTACATGCTGGACTATTTCATGACTAGAAGCAATGACTTCCTGAAGTCTTGTCATCACTCTGGAGTTGCCAGGTATGAGTGGTATCATTCCTCTTGCCTAACTCTTGGCAAGAAACCGAATAGTATAACGTATATACTCCCAAAATATCAATTAATTATATCTCAAAGTAAACATGTAGAAAAGAGAAACTCTTTATTAACTAAATCCCAGCCAGACCACATTCTTCCCAGGAACTAGACTGCCTAGCTCTCTGCCTCTGCGATAGAAACGATTTATGACTGTGGCATTGAAGTGGGTGGCACAGCATGGTGGCAGATGTAGAGCGTTTAATTTAGACTAGCCAGATCAAAGTATCAGCAGAAGCACAGAAAGGTGTGTAAAAGTAGGGTTATAAAAGAATGGGCTGGGTGTTCCATTACTTTACCAAGTCCAATTTCTCATTAGCTTTTTGTGTTGTTTGTGGACCCCCATCTTTGTTTCCACTCCCTGCTGCCAGTGCAGACTTTAAACTACATCAGTGGTGATATATTTCTAATTTCTGACCAGTTTTTGCCTGTTTGTAATTGACGAGACTTTATGTATTAATCATATTTTGTAGCTAGGAGAGTTCCAAATTAAACAGAGGCTCTGTTTGTTCTCGTGAATTTACTGTAAGAAGTGTAGGATGCTAGAAATCTATCTTTCCAGCCAACTGAGCTAAGCCATTGGGAGACACTCTGGGGTTGGCTGCCCCCACTTCCTCTTGGAAATGGAAAAACCCACACTGAGAGTCAAGATAAAGAATGGGGAGCAGAATTCACATACTGTATCTCAATTCCCATTGGAATTGGGCCCCAGTGTGCATGAAGCACATTTTGGTCCATGCATAACTATTAATTTTCAGAGAATGTATTAATTTAATTTACAATACTAAGAGTGTCAGCTTTTTTAAAGCCCATTTGATCTTTCAGCATATCCTCATTAGCTGCATGCTCTCATTGCTACTTGTCTTCAAAGCAAACTGATTGAAACATCGTAATGCCAGTGCAGTTTCCCTTGAATGAGAAAGAGGATGGCTTCAATCTTCCACACACTGTCAAGAGAAAAAGGAAAGGATTCCTCCGGGAGTTCAATGCCTTATTCCAGTCAATATATTGATGTATGTTTGAGACTGATCCAAGGGTAAAATCCCCTAAGAGACAAAGGTAAGAAGAGAGGGAAAGATGATGATGTTTATATTAATTTGTCCTCTACTTGGTAAGACGTGCTCACTTCCTCTCACCCGTTCATGAATAATAAATGCCCACAAAGCCCATACTGACCTCTTTGCTATTACGTCAGATGATGTATTTGTTTGAATACCACTTGACCTTGTCTTAAACATCATCATTTTGCTGTGTCATTAACACTTATATGTACATGTACAAGGTTGCCAAGTCACAGCCTGGCACCAGCAGCTGAATTGCTGCACAAAAATGCCTACCTGGAGATTGGGCTTCAGGGACTTTTAGTCCTGCAGGTCAAACAGCCATTCAATCATAACCTTTCGGCCTCATTTCATCATCAAACTTTATTTCAGACTCATGGTCCATTCAGAAGACACAGATATAATATGCAACATACATTCAAAATAGAAGGAAAAACATATACAAATAGATAAAAATAGAAAATGAATAATAATAAAAAATAGACAAAAAACTAAAAAAGAACTAAAATACAGCATTGCAGATACATTTGTAGATGAGCCTCCTCAACAACACCTGAAAGGTACTGACCCCTGCATTACAAAACAGGTCACTTGCCATACATGTACATGTACATACATATCATCACTTTTTTTGGCGTTATACAACACATCGTATTTCACCCCATATTCAGAGCAGATATTCAGTAGCTGCTGAAATCCAGCGCTGCTGGGAGAAAAGATGCCCAAATCATCAGCATTCATACAATGATTAACCAAGGTGTTTCCAATCATACAACCTGTTTTACATCTTGATAATTGGTTGGATAACTCATCCATGTAAAAGTTGAAGAGAGCTGGTGAGAGCAGCCCCCCCTGACGTACCCCATTACTCACCCCAAAGGAGGCAGATACTACATTACCCCATTCAACCTGCATACTCTGGTTGGCATAACAGTAAGCCAGGATTCTTATAATGCTGTCAGGGGCATCTCTTTGGCTCAGTTTTTCAAATAGCTTAAGTTTTTAAAATAGCTTAAGACTCTGTCAAAGGCCTTAGAAGCATCAATAAACCCAATTATCATGGAAGAATTCTGCCTTATGTACCCATGTATTGCCTCCTTTAAAGCATAAATACACAAATCAGTACCAAACTTACCTTTGAAGCCAAATTGATTATCAGTGCTACCAATAAAGGGACCTAGACGATCAAGCAAAATCATTTCCAGTACTTTAGACAACACACTGGCTAGGGCTACTGTCCTATGATTGTCCAAACTCCCAACCTTGCCAGCCTTGTCCTTGATGACCGGCACAAGAGTAACAGACAACCTAGATTCAGGTAACAGCAAAAAAAAAGGCAAATGGCAAGCAGTACTGCCACCTTAGGGCTAGCAAACTTAAGGTGATCTGCTGTATTGTGGTCTAACCCACTCGCTTTCTTATCAGATAGCTGTGCTACTGCCTGGCAGACTTCATTGGTGGTGATTAACTCTGAACTACTGTTAACAATATTTGTCACTCTGTAGGGGTTTACTTTGTGCCAAATGTCACACTTTGTTGACAGTAATTTAACTGAAGATGTCTTAATTATTTCTCAAATGTCTCTTCACCGAGCTTAAACCTGCTGTGCATAACATATAATCTCAACAACTTCCCGTGAACAAAGCATTTAATAGCTCTTGGTGTAAATCTGACCTCAAGGTGGACCTGTTCTATTTCACACAGGTTTTGTGCTCTAATGAGGCTCTATTGGCTTAGCCACACATCTCCACATCTCTCTGCACTGAAATTTGAATTTATGTGCTAAATTGACTAAATAAACCTTTTGCACATTAGGGCTCACAGTACAATGTTTTGATGCATGAAAAGATTATGTTTTAAGAGTGCAGGTCATACCTAATATGACAAAGCAAGATGCCATCTAATGATTAGACACATGCACCCAGTCAATAGTGTCACACAGATGTCAGGTACTGCACACATACAATACAAAGGAGTGTTTATTTGCAGTCTGACGGTCCAATATTTAGTTACTATATGTGCAAAATATACAATTTTACAATTGCCATACAATACACCTAATAAACAAGCTCAGACACAAGAAAATGTGATTAACTGTAAATAAATAGGCTTACGACGTGATAACAGTAAATCTTTTAAATGTAAATATTAAAAAGCTGGGTAAAGTAGCACTCTACCGTAGACTCCTGCATTTCAGCATGTAGCAAGATCCTATGGGTAAAAGATAATTTACAGTAATACATCTTCTATTCACAACACTATAAGAATTGTTTCCTATTTTCTTTCACATCTTAAATCCAGCTCCCGAGAACTACCCACTACCTATCTCACCCGGATCCTGAATAAGCCCTTAAAACTTTTTTTTTAAAGATTTTTTTCACTAGTATGATTTTTGTTTGAAATAAGTGAGCTCATACCTGCATCCCAAAACTGTACTGAATTACAAATGAGGCTACACAATATCAGTAATTTGTCTCCATGATCAGTTTTTTCTAAACGTTCATAGCTGTCTTATACAAAATAAAAAAGACTGAGAGCTGAGCACTTAGAAAGCATGGTCACGGAAAACTCTTGATTTTCATTGGCTGGAAGATGTGGGTACATTTTTAGCAATCGGACAGTATAATCAAACTGGACACCTATGAGGTAAGTGCATGGTTGTTTGCACTTGTAAATTATTAATGTGGCAAACTGTTGTGATGGACAGTAACAGTGAGGCTTATAGTAACAAAAAATATTGGGACTAGTGTTATTTGGTTAACCACTGTTACAAGTAACAACAAAAAATATGAACAGCTTCTCAGTGAAAACCACCCAAATTTAATGACAGTGTATTTTATATTTGTTTGAAACTGAACGTCCAACTAGAAGAAAGAGAGGACTTTTGAAGTAACCTTAGCTGGCAGCCTGCTGGTCTGAGGGATTGCTGCAATGAAAATGTGAAAGGACCAGAGAGCACATGCAAACAGAAAAAAAAGAGATGAGGAGAGGTCTCGGATAAGAGTGTTAGAGGGACAGAGATACAGAGATGGAGAGTGTCTGTGACAGAAGGATTGGAAGAGAGAGGCAGCCTGTGTGTGTGAGAGAGAGAGTGAACGCTCCATAATCTCATATTGCGCTGGAAAGTCAGTTTTAATAATAATGTGTAGCAGGATGCAATGCTCTTCTCTGTTATTACAGGTTGAGTATGTTCAAGATTTTAAAACAATCAATCAAATTTCTCTTTCTTTCTTGATTTCAAATTTTACTTCTTACTCAGGCTTGTGAACCCCTTCCAGTCTAGCTGAAGTGCATAGCAATGCAAACAAAATGCCATAGCCCTCCCACAGTTATTCCTTACTTTAACTCCCAGATTTATCCCTGGTTATCCCCTCCTGACAATCACAGGTCAAATCAGGTCCTTGTCTTCATCAGTGTTGTGTTCAGTACAGAATATAAGACATTGTGAGTGATATAAAATCAGATTCCTCCTCAATGGGGCTCTCCAGATAGTTTTAAACCTATTTGCAAGAATGTGGACAGTTACAGTATCACCTGGGAGAAAAAAAAGAAAACAACTTTTGACCAGAAAGCTGGTGTGACCTATCACGCAGACTTGATGGACAGCTAAGGTGAAAGAAGGCCTAGTGGAGAAGTGGCAAGAAGGTGGAGGCACAAAATGAGAGTGTCTGTGAGAGAGAAAGAGCCTGACAGAGATTAAGAGATGAGCGTGTACATGACATAGAAAGTTAAATGTGATATGTAACTGCCTCTGGCAAGATCTTAATAATGTGTAGTGCATCATGCACTGTTGTTTTCTAATCTTGTATGAGTATGTTTGTGATTAGACAGCAGATACTTGTTGAAATTGAGTTTGATGCATCCTGATTTCAAACTTGGTAGTGGGATAGGTCATTTTATGAAGTCTATAGGAAAGTGACAGTGATAATAAATGCTTGTGTTTCCTGTTCTGACAAACACAGTCAAATGAGTTTCATTTCTTCAGAAAGTGAAGTGGTTAAAACTGTAATTTCTGGTGCCACATGTATGTCTTCTGACAAAAAAAATAAATTATAAAATGTCATGATACTGCAACTTGCAGCCTTAAATCCAGGAGCCACAAGAGTATGACCTGCAAATACCAGACTTGTTAGTAATACCTGTGGGTGAGCTGAAATGCATGAGATAACAGAATGTGGATGAACAACAAGAGGTATTCAGAGAGAGCTAACTCATAACGTTGTCATTTAATATGTTCTGCAGAGACACTTTCAGTCCCACCTGACAATGTGGAATACAAATGATTTCATCTGGTTAAAATTCAAAGCTTCAAAAAAAATAATACTGTAGAACTTGATTATTAGAGCAGTCTTCAAGGGACTTTGTATTTAAAGTTATATTCAGACAAGCACTTTAGCTAGCAAAAATAATTCAATTTCTCTCTGACAACAGAAAACTATATCTGAAAAAGCAGGTTCATATTTTACTACTACTACTTTACTACTAATAAATTCCAATATGCAGTCTGCTATGTTGCGTTAAAAGGAAAAGACTGAATCAGAAAAGAGAAAGATAAGTTAGTGCGTTGTCTTTGTGTGTTAGTTAGCATGACATCTCAAACACAAACATAGGTGTAAATTTATAGGGAGACCGGGGGCTATGCCACCCCTAATGATTTCCTATAAATTATTAATTCCCTTAGTTATTGATGTAGTGTCTCATAAAATGTATGAAATGAATAAAAACTGTGGCTCACACATCACATTCATTGGCACTTGACAAATGCAGTTAAAGATATTTCTTTCAATTGTTTTTGTTACTTCTGTGTGAAAACATTCACCTTGTATGTGTTTGATGTTGATTTTGTTTGCCCCTGCTGGGATTTGATTCCACATTTACGTATTATAAATTGGCATTCATCTTTGGTGTACTTCTACTTATAATGAACAGATACAACCTGAGGGAGAAAATACATCAGACTGGAGAAGTAAGTTTCAGAACATTAATGAACTTGTTGAGAAACAACTTTATAAAATGTCTAAACTGCATACTATACAGAAATTCTAACCAGGTTTTGTACCTAAAACATAACACTGTTAGGATTTATAATATGAACCAGTTAATTCAGCAAATTTTTACTCAATATGTAGCATTTCTTTGTGTAAGAGCTCTCACACAAGAAGAGGATTTGGTTAAGAGGGGGGTATGGTAACAAAAATATTTGGGTTCCCATCTGCATCATTGAATATGTAATTTATCCTTTTTTTGGTTTGTTTTTGCAAAACAAATTTCATATATCTACATCCCCTGCATCCCTCTGCATGTAATGTGCATTTATAACCAATTTCATGCAACATTTTAGGGCATTTCACCAATAAGTAGCAATGCAAAAGGCTGTATGAAGACGAAAACACACTGCTGCCACGCGGCGACATATGACACATGTCAAGTTGCTAATCACGTTGTGTTTCGTGATTTAAGTCACTGTGTACTTTTTCTGTATTAAACCAAGACTATAAACCTTCTATAACCATAAACAAGTGCTGCCTTTTCCTAAACATAACCATAAAAAAGTTGAAAAAGACTGTAGTCACCACAAGCGCATAGAGCGGCAGAAAACAAATCAAATATGTTGTAGTTGAACAAAGATTTGATTGGCTGAGTAGCATCACGTGAGATGATTTACTACGTATGCAATTGGTTTGTGCGTTTCCTGCTAAATCAGTGCCGTAAAGGCTAGAAAAGCTGCGCCGGTTAAAATCCAAAGGTCTGTCAAAATGTTCAACATTCAAGATTAAATTTATTTCTTGGTCTTTCACCCATGTTGCAGCTATAAAAAAAGAAACAATCATACCATATATGAAACAAAACATACAAAGGTGTTAATGAATCATAAAAAACGGTTCCTAAAGCAACTATATACAAAATAAATAAATAAAAGCAAAGACTGTCCACATGGATGTTCCAGGTAAATGAGTTGTTAATAAAAACACCACGATATTTTTATGAGAAGACCTGTGAAATTGTTTCGCAGGCTTGTGGTTGCCAACACCCCTGGGGTCAAACACCATCTTCTTGGTCTTTTTAACATTTAAGACATGGTAGTTGTCATCACACCATTTAAAAAATGTCTCTATATCTGAATATCTAACTATCCATTTTCATCAAAGCTAAGATGGCAGTAACTGAGAACTTAGAGATGTAATTGTTGGGGCTAAAACTTCTACTCTCATTAGTGTATAAGGTAAAAAGGACAGTTGAACTGACACAGCCCTGGGGGGGTACCTGTACTCAAGGTTCTAGGTTCTGAGAGAGTACCATTAAAACTAACCTGATTTTTATGGTTAGTTAAACACGCTTGGTACCATCTAATAATAAGAGGGTGGTCATTGAGGTCATTCAGCTTCTTAATTAGAAGAATTAGATATTCTCAACATAAGACAGAAGGGGAAAGAGAAAGTCCTGTTAAATATTAACAAATCGCCTACTGGGTACAAGCAACTCATGCCAATTTCTCTGTTGTTGGCTGCAATAATCAACACAAGTCTTAATCTAGGAAGTGAAGAGCATGTAGATTAACTTTATTTTTGATGGAAATGTCCCCACAACAACAGAAACTGCTTTCTCAATGAGGGCCAGAACAAAGCAGGATTCGCTTCAAAACTGAAGCTCAAGAATGGATCGATAAGGACTTTAAACCTGGAACGCACTACCGATATTTTCACTGCAGCACCTGATTTGGTCTTAAACTGTGGCTCTAGCATCTATTGTACACAAGCTGGAGCTGTGTTAGAGTATTTAATACTAAGGGACAGTCAAGAGAAATTTTGTGAACATTAAGCCTTCTTTAAAGCCATTTACCAGAGTAGTAGGTTGCACCCTTGCACTGAACATTAATCTAGGCAGCAAATACTAACTTCAAAATGTATTTGGCAAGACAAATTAATATTGTGTAATTGTAATTTCTAGAAGATAGGGTTGTGTCAAGCAGGTTTACATTATTTTGGCTAATAAATTCTCATTTATTCCTAAATTACACCTATAATTTATTTATTTATTTTACTCCTGTAACAAGAAACAAGGCAAACTGCTGCGTAGAAAACAGTAGTTTGTCATGCCATGTGTGTACAACAAGGCCCATGTGTCTTTCAGATTTTCTTCCAACCAAACATTCCAGCAGGTTATTTTGCTGAGGATATGTCCTCTGTGGCTGAAGGTATTTTAATTAGCTGCAGTGTTTGGTTGGAATGACAACCTGCATGCACGTCCCTTGATGCCTCATGGTTTGCGATGCACTGGTGAAGAACAATGAAAGGCTATAGCTCTCTGTGTTCCAGCACACCCCAAGCTGCCAGATTAAATCAAAGAGCAACAATGTTCAAAGGAAGGGCATGCCCCAGTCAAACCAATCCATCATCTGATGCAACAATGGAAGTCAGATTTATGTTGGCTAAACATTTATTATTCATGCACCATTCATAAGGAAGGCAAGTGAAGGGGAAATAAACATATATCTTTCCATTTTTTCAGTTTATTTCTCTCTTAGGGAGAAAGCTATCCCCTCCATCTCTCCCTCACACACACAGACACAAGCACACAACACATATACTCTCTCTCTCCATAAAGCAGTCTCAGGATTCGTCAGTATATTGACCTGCAGAGCAAACCCCCTCAGGAGTTGTTCATGCTTTCTTCTCTGTCTGAGCAGCCTAATGATAACTAAATCCTGACAACTCAAACAAGATGAGCTGTTATTGTACTGTGAATTTCTCTTACACTGTTAAATTGTTGTTGCATTATAACGGTTAATGCTGTATTTCATTATTCTTGACTTTGACAGCAATAATTAAAACATGATGATGATGATGATGATGATGATAATGATGATGATTGAATATATGAATTCAAGGCAGATGTGTTGTTCCTGCCTTTGAGATAACTCCTGCTTCTGTCCTTATTATGTACTAACGAAGCATCTGGTTTGTATCTTCTTTCAGTCACATTCTTGAGGGATAGTGCCACCTTCATTTGTGGTTTCACTAACCATAATCTTAGTCTATCCATATGTCCTAAATCAGGGTAAATTCCCAAAGTAAGCGAAAAGGTCTGGAGTTATCACACTATCTCAGAATATAGATCATTGACTTTATGATGTCTTTTTTATAGGTAGCTCAACAGGGTTGTGACTCAAGGAAAGAGGTTTCAGTAAATTGTATCATATCAAAAAGTTTAAAAAATCTAATCGAAAATTGATTTTAATATTTTTTTTTAGTGTCAGGTTGAGGAATATTTACTTCAGGAGGTCTTTCTTAAGATTTTCAATTTAAAGTTACCCCACTGAGACTTTACAGTGTATGTTATAGTCTGACTGGCAGAAAGCATTCAACACAGTGGACCATTCAATACCAAAGTGTGTGATTTTGAAGGCACCATACCAGAACATGTGGGGTGCCACAAGGCTCCATTTTAGGTCCTCATCTTTTTCTCAACTATGTTAATGATAGACTGGCTGCTGCAATGGGTGAGCCAAAATGTAGAAAAACTGTGTCGTTTTCTGGACTGTTAATGAAAAAGTAACCAAGTATATTTTCAAGTTTATCCAGTAAAGAGATAATACCACTTATTTTTTTAGGCATCCTAGTTGTCTATGGGTCATTCTGTCTTTTCCTAATTTTTCCAGTCTCTACACTGTTGCTATCCAATGAGGGCAAAATGGAAAAGTAATGTAAAAGACGCATCAGATCTGTATAACGAGCTACAATGAGTTATCAGCTGGTTTGTAATATTACTACACTATTATTGGGTCAAAACTCAAGCAATACTTGTAGTGTAACAAACAACTTTACATTCAAAACAACACATTTGGGCTTGTGAGCTTTGACTGCTTCAGACCTTTCCCTGCTTCATGCACCTTGGAGGCAGGTGAAGTTGTGCCAGAAATCCCTACTCTTCCTCTATATTATTTGTGCAAGGCAGGTGTTCTGAGTCAAATAATCAATCAAACAAACCAAAAAATGAATACTGTACAGTACTTGGTATTTTGATTACCTTGTCATTAGACATTTCTGTTGGATGCTGAAGCAACCTTATTAGACTTTTAACAAGTGTGTTGTGTGTTGCTACTTGTTGACACTGAAGAATCAGAATCAGAATCAGAAATACTTTATTAATCCCGAGGGGAAACTCTTTGTAACAGCAGCTCACTATCACGTCAGTGCACACAAGAATGGAAGTACTAATGGAAGGAGCAGTCCTTTGCTTTAGCTGTTATTATTACTCACTCTATAAGAGCATCTGTTTAATGGCCAAGTTGGCAGTTGGATCTCGAATTTAATGAAACTGTTTACTTGTCTCTAATGTGAAACTGAGTTTGTGTAAATTACAGACCACCATAACTCAAAGGGCATAGAGTGCTGGTTGTGAGTGGACAGCAATTTTAAGAATCCACATGGCACATGGACCACTTCCATCACTGCTTTCCACTCTCCAGTGAATGCACAACAAAAATGAGAGAGCTAAGCAACAAATGAGACTACAGGGGGACAGACTAATATTTTATCAAAATATAATATGGTCGGCAACAGAAACCTTCAAAACCGTTTCCTTCTGTAATGTTATGTATGTTACAGAGATAATGATAAATGCTTTTGTAACAATTCCATAATAGCTGCTTATCCTGACTTTTAAAAAACAGCATATAGCAAGTATTATATATAGTATATAGTATATTATGGTTGACTATGGTTACCAAAAATTGCGACATTATTGTTTTATATAAGTGCACTGTAATTTGGTCTTATACGATTCTCAAACATAATCAGTCCAATAGATTGCAACATATTGCAATATTTCAGCCCCCGAGAATATGAGGATTTTCAGATTTTTATTATCACAACATAATATTTGAAAATGTGCCTTCTTATTTACCTCCTCTTTACTGTTGACAGGAGTAATACTTCATGCTGTGACAAAGTTATGTTGCTCAACTACTGTACATCTACATCAGGCCTCAGATTATTTTTATTTTATTCTTTTTAATTGATTTATGTATTTTCTATCTATTAGTAATATTATTATTATTGCTTTGGCAATACTCTCATCTGAATTTGGTCAAGGAAATAGAGCCCTTTGAATTTGAATGTTTCTGTAAAGTAGATTTATTTTTAAAGTTTAGAGTTACTGATGTATGTTCCAATAGTTGCCTGAAGATACTCTGTGGAAATGCCACTTTAGTTTTGAAGAAAAATACCCATTATAAAAGGCCAAGATGATCAAATGTCTGAAGTGTAGGTTTTTGGCAAAAATCATATATTATAAGTGGTTTAGTCTGATTTGCCACACACTAGGCCAGTTTTGGCAACATGAATATGTATGCTTTAAGTTTGTTATTAGTGAGTAAATGTGATTTGGATTTGTAGCAAGGATTAGTTATCGTTACAAAAAACTAGTGCACACTATGCATGTACTAACACTCATAAATCAGTCAATTAAGGGGCACAGGAATGATTAGCATATTAAAAACAAAACAAGCTTAAGCAACTAACTGTGCCATATAATGACTGATTCCCCATCAGTGTTTATTATTATTAGGGGATTTTATCATCCAGCAAGTTTGTTAAGTAGTCAGTGAAAGAATTTCAAGCTGTTTATTCTCTGCCAAAACAACTGAATAAAGCCACTTATACATTATCTCACACAACAGTGGTGTACATAACAAGACAGTGTTGATTTATCACACTCATTATGGCACATTAACCGGACTGAGACAATGACAAAAGAGCTAAATGAGAAGGAGAGAGACAGGATTAAAAGGAAAGTTACTGGAGCAGAGCTTTAACAAGTGATAAATCATAACCTGCTCTCACATCTCCATTTCCTGTTGACATGTGTCACTCTTTAATCTAAGGACTCTTTGGTCTAAGGATCAAATTAAAAGCAACACATGCCCCAGCAGGGTCTGTGCCACCCAAACTCTTTACCGCAGTCACCGTCTCTTCCGCTACAGAAAGAGGTGAGAACTAGGCATCCTGGCAACATGTGCTCTGCAGATTTTGTTTTCATTATTTTTAAGAGAAACAACCCAAACAGTAACTATTAATTAATGCATCAGAGACCTGACTTGAGAGAGCATTTAGAGACTCTTTCACAGTGCTTCATAAGAGATATGACTGAATGTGATCTATGTCAGATCATAGCACAACAGTCGAAACTAGTTTGATAAGAAAATGCCTAACCATTCATAGTTACATCTTATCACGTGTGACAATTTCCTATTTTTCCTAGTGTAATACGATTGTAAATTGAATATATTTGTGTTTTGGACTGTTGGTCGGACAAAACACGACATTTGAAGATGTCACCTTACACTTTAGGAAATTGTGATGGTCATTTTCTACTATTTTCTGACATATAGAATACTATTATTAACCAGTTAGTCAAGAAAAACAATGTGCAGATTAATCACTCACAAAAACACAGCCATCATTTTTTCTGAACAACGTATTTGCAGCATCACGCATCTATTTAAAAATTAAAAAAACTACAAGTGAAGTTACATGAGAATAACAAGCGCTACAGTTCCACAGTCTCAACACTGACCTACTCATTATGCTCCAAAACAATTTTCTGGAAGCAAAACATCTTGAAGGTGCTGATTTTTCTCTCAGACATTTCCAATATTCTGTGGGGAAGCATGTAGCTTTTAAACAAGCGATTGGACAAGTCTTAGTTGGTATAAATCTCCACTATACATGTGCATCTACCAGAAGTTGTTTATTCGTGTGAGTGGTTCTCAGATAACATGCCCACAGCTTCCACTAATTGAGGGAATTGTCTATCAATAAAAATAATTACTTACAAGTATATGTTAGACAGAGAGAATATTTAAAATGTAAACTGAACTGCAAATTGTTTTCCAAAGTTTTATTTATTAAACCAGTATAATCCAGGACATAGTGGTACAACAATTGTACATAATTTTGTGCAGCTGACTTCATCTTTACTGTTATACCTTAAATGCCCTTAATGCATTTAATGAGACACTCATTCCAGAAGCAGCTGTGTGTTAACATCTCTTTACACCATGTCTCATCAACACTGTATCGTCAGCTAGCTCCTTCCTTATCACTGTACTTTATCCACATCTGCCAGCCTGAAGATAAGAATTGTCATTTTCAGCCCATTAGAGGTCTTGACACTACCTGCCTGATGGGAGCCTGTTGCTGGACAGACATTACCTTACGGCTACTATGTGTTTGGTGAGTGACCTTCATTAAGATCTTACAGCTAAACAGTCAAAGTATGTACTGCATTTTTACATTTAAAATGACATTATGTTTGCACAACAAAGTGAAAATCTCATACCATGATTTAGACTAATTATATCCTTAAGATGAAACAATGCTGGGAAAGTTGCTGAAAGATATTCATCACTGTTAAGGGCAACTTGTTCTTCATTTATCATGATTCCTTCATTATTAAAGGTTAAATTGAACCATCCCTCTCATAATACTCACTGATCTGGGCGTAAAGCTCTAATTTACCATATCTGTCAATTAAGGATGCAAGAAAACTTGCCCATGCCTTCATTTTCTCACAACTGGATTAACACCCTGTTCACTGGCCTGCCAAAGACATCAATTAGCAAACTTCAACTCGTACAAAATGCAGCAGCTAGAGTACTAACAAAGACAAGAAGTGTCATGGTCTGGCTAGTTTCCTCCTTGTTTTTCCCCGTTCTTGTGTTCCTGTGAGTTCCCTGTTTGTCCCCCACATCCCCGCCACTGTGTATGTGTGTGTGTGTGTGTGTGTGTGTGTGTGTGTGTGTGTGAGCGCACACTTGTACAGCCATCTTTGTGAGGACCAATTTGCGCTTTAGACCTTGGGAGTGAGAACGTCACTTTTCAAGACACCTTCAAGGGGCTGGGTTATGACTTGGTTTTAGGGGAAATGTTACAATTAGGTTAAGGTTAGGGTAAGGGATAAGGGTTTAGGCATTTTTGTTGTGATGGTTAAGATTAGGGTAAGGGGCTGGGGAATGCATTATGTCAATGAGAGTCCTCACAAGTGTAGAAGTACTTGTGTTGTGTGTGTGTGTGTGTGTGTTTGTTTGTCTGGGCGTGGCATTCCTGTCTCCACTGCCAATCACCACCCACCTGGCTCTCCCTCACTACCTGCTGCACATCTGAGGCTCATCCACTAATCAAGACTCTGCAGTATATATATAGCCCAGCTCTTCACTCCAGATCGTCAGTTATGCGATGTGGTAACAGAACGGCCAAGCGATGCTTCTTTATAATATTCCTTAGTAATGCATTTTGGATCCTTGCCTGACATGTGTTTCTTTGTGCTCATGTTTGCCTCTTGCCTAAAGATTCTTACCACCTGCTCTGCTCACTGCCACGCCAAACGATTCCTGGATTCCACGTGTCTGTCTCCATTGCCTGCCACCATGCTGGGACAATGCCTCGAGTTATGTTACAGTCCTCCACTATCCTCGACGACCGGATCATCCTCTCTCATGCCAGAACCATAAATAAACTGTTCTCTTAACCTCTCTCTGAGTCGTGCATTTGGGTCCAGTATGAAACATTTAGGAGGAGCTATTGGCAGAAATTGTATTATGTTTACAAGTATGTTTTGATTTGTGTATAATCACTGGAAAATAAGAGTCGTTGCATTTTCATTACCTTTAGAATAAGCTGCTTTTATCTATAGAGGGAGCGGGTCCCCTTCCACAAAGGCCGCAATGTTGCACCACTATGTTTCTACAGTAGCCCAGTATGGACAAACAGCATGGGGAAGCTGTGGCTTTGTGGCAGAGCGTGTCTTCAACCAATCGGAAGGTCAGCGATTCGATCCCACCTTCCCCCTGTCCACGTGTCGAAGTGTCAGACTGTTTTACCTATCTTATTTATGCTACTGTTGTATTTTATTCTGACTTCATTTAATGGCTGTATCCTTTTATTGTCTTGGGTTTTGCCATAGCTCTTGGTCCTCTAATATATTTATTTTATCTTATACTTTTGTTGATTCTCATTATGATTTTGCATGTTTTATTTCTTCTTGTACCTCAGTATGCTGTTATTTTTTGTGTTTTTCTGGTTTTTGTTTTTTGTGTTAAGCACTTTGAGCTGCATTTTATGTATAAAAGTTGCTAAATAAATAAAATGCATTATTTGACCTGCTGGATTAAAAGTCAGGGCATGACGAAAGTCAGTTGGATTCATCGTTTGGAGGTCATAAATGTCTCTAAAGAATTTCATAGCACCCCATCCTATAATTGTTGAGATAGTTTAGTCTGGGATAAAGTGGTGAACCGACAAACCGGCACTGAGCATGGTTCTATGGAGGAATGTCAGAGTAGCCGCCTGAAACACTTCACAGTTCTTTGATTGTCACCCATTTGATATGTTTTATTTAAAGGTAGGGTAGGTAATGTCTTTCTAAAACATTTTTGTCAAATTTGTTGAAACTCTCTTTATATACCAATACAAATCAAAAAATGAAATGCTTTGAAAAACAGGAGAAAAAAATCAAGTGGTAGTCACAGTGCTGGCAAACCACTACCAATACCACTCTACCATGGCTACCTGGCCCTGCCGCTACATGACCCGCCTACGTGCGAGCACCCAGCCGGCACTCTCATACCTGACGACGCAGTGCACTATAAGCTACCAAGTTAGTCTCACAATTATGGCAGGGAAAGAGCAGTCAAAATTCCCAATACCATCTGTACCTGCATCTGCAGTCAGCACTGGCAAACAAGGCAAAAAAGGAAGACAGATTTTGAAAAGGCTATGATCAAAAAGACATTGGATAAAGAAAGACGCCAGAGCAGAGTCAATATCGGCCCAGCTTTTCAATGATGGCAAAAACTGATGGTTTGGTGGTACCATCCCAAAAAGGAAAACAATCACTCTTGCGCACCTTCTCTGGATCTGTTCCACATTGGTGGAATGATCTTCCTACTCCTACAAGATCAGCAGATTCTGTAGCCGCATTTTAAAAGCACCTGAAAACGCATCTCTTCCATCAACACCTAACTGACAATCACTAACTTCTTCTTCCTTTCTATCTCTTCTCATTTAAAAAAAAAACAAAAACCTTCCTATCCTTAGCTTTGTATACTGCGCTGGGCTTTAATCGGACTAGTTTCTGGTGCACTTATGCTTTTTGTTACCTTGTGTTATTATAATTGCTTCCATTGTCTTCATCATATGTAAGTCACTTTGGATAAAAGCGTCTGCTAAATGACTAAATGTAAATGTAAGCGTAACTGAGGGACCTCAAGGGGCTGAAAAATGACACCCTATTTTCTTTTTTTCTGCCGGACAGGTTATCTAACTTTTTAATTTATTCAGAACGTTAGCTAACATGTAGCTCATTCATGTGTTTTTGTAGATTTGAGAAAGACACATCAATTTCCACACAGGCGAAGCGTGGGTTTACATGTTTTGGAGCATGGCTTTGGAAGGAGCTCCGAAGGGAGGCGGTGGGACTTTATTTGTTGGATACTTTCAAAATCTATCCATTTCTTGCTAGTTTCTCAAACTTACCCACCCTAGCTTTAACAATCACCACAGCTCATTTTTTGCCAAAATGAGAGACATCTCTGCCCTGTGATCTAAATTAGCTTATCACAAAGATTCAGTGCACCATTGAAAATAAATTGGGATATGTGGGAAAGGGGATTGGAAAGCCTTAGGTATGAATGTTCTGGCTTTTTCTCATTTAGAATGGTCAACGTTACAATAAAAATACTTACTTTTCTTGAGTTCACAAGTTCACATTGAAGAGTAGAGTGTAGGTTTGATCATACCTTTAAACATGAATTACACAGCTGCAGGCTATACGGGTAAAATGTCTGTCAAATACTTTTCTATTGTCTTTTTGTCTGACAAAAACAAGAACCATGGGCACAATTCAATACTTTACTAAATAAATGTAACTGCACCCCATCAGTGATGTTATGATACATGAGTTAAACAGATATGAGAGGGAGAGTGGCTAACCCAGTAATTAAAACAAGTAAAGAGAGGCATAGCTGTTACGGTTGGACATAATAAATGTTTCCATCCCAACTACATGCTCTGTTGCATTAGAAGCTTGATCTAATGTGCAGTCATTAATGGCCACATTAGTGAAGGAGAAGCAGAAACATTCAATGGTGTCAAGTGCCTCCTTTTTGTGTGTTAACTGAGCTGTGTCAGTGTGGTTAGTTACTATGTAAGGGTGTCTTTTCCTATATGCAAACTTTGTCTCTGTTTGGTAGTGAAATGAAAGTTTAGCAGGCACTGTATGTGCATACTTTGACACTTAAAAGGTGGCAGAAGGAGATCCCCTCCCTCAGTTAAAGTTAATGAATCATGGAGAGCCTACCTACATGCATGTTAATTAGGACACTTGGTCAAGTCATTTTATTGTTAGCTGGTAATTACCATCTGGGTCATAAAATTTCAACACAGAGCACAATCAACTAGCTTATGCTTGGGCCTACGACTAAGAAAAATGTACTTTTGAAACACCATAAATGTTAGGTTCTTGCAAGATTGAGTGTCAGCCACAATGTATAACTAAAATGAATCCGTTTAATGAACTATGCGTTTAATTGCTATGTGCCATTTGTGGCCTTGAAAAGATGACACCCACACAATCTTTCTGCACATGAAGACCGCCAAGTGGGAAGTAATAGCAGCTGTTTAACACAATGAGTGGAAGGTGGTACCCCGAATAGACACAGGGAGGTGGAATATCTTAAACTTGTATCAGAAAATATCAACCTACTTCACATAAATCAAAGGCTTATAGTGTGTACAAAAGCCAATAATTGTGTTACAATGCATGAGATTTATATGCAAATACTTACCTCCTGTGTGTAATAATTTCTTATTTTTTTCAGCAGTTGAAAATATTCAGTTTAGACTGGAAAATGATCCACAAGTTTTGATAATGGCTAAACTACTTAATGCATACAGTGATGGTAGCTCACCGGGTGTTACATTGCATTTGGCACCACTGTATGTTCACTGTAATGTAAAGACCAGTAGTCAGTCTTAAAGCAGTAATTTATAGATGTTTGGCCACTTGGGAGCAGCAGAACAAGCTGTAAACACAACTTTAATGTTGTAAAGTAAAGAAACTTTAAACATATGAAGTTCATATGAGGAATTTGAAAGTAAACCGATGCTATTTACACAACCAGCAGACATAGAGCAATATTAGCATTGATTTGGAGTTCTTTTTGTGTCCTCCTGATAAATGTAAGTTCAATATTCACTCTCATTTCAGCTGTGGTTTGGTCCTGGGCTGTAAAGTATACCCCTGTGGGGCCCACCTTTTAACATTGCATAAAAATACATATAACCCTGTATAGCTTACATTAAAAGCAAACAAGCCACACATTATGATGTAGAATATATTTTAAGAGGCAATAGTAAAATCTATATTATTTAAAATATTTGCTCATTCATATCTTTCTCTGTCTATTACTATTAGGTCCCATCCCTGCGCTCATGCACTCACAGGTGCAGAGGCACGTGGCTGTGTTTTGGATGGTTAGTAAAATACTTTAGGGAGTTTCATTCCCAGATGTTCAGCCATTTGGGGATGATATGGAGATGATATTCTTTGTGGATGTTGTTTGTGAAGGGTTGGATTTTTCTTTTTATGGATTTAAAACTGATGACGTTTTGGAGCGCGTTTGTGCTTTTTGTCATCTGGTTCTCTCACATCCTGGCGAACTGCTGAGTCACGGCTAAAATTTTTAGCAGCTGTTGTTTTGTTTTGTTTTTTGTTTTTTTTAAAAATGTTTTTGTGTTATCATATTATTATATTGTGTGTTAATGTTAAAAGCTGTGCTATATCAGTAGGGAGAGGTTTAAACACTGTTAGCCCGCAGGTTGCGGCAGTGTTTCAATGATATTTCTATAGGGAGATTAAACTTTTTGATTTACTAAGGAGCTGCTGGTGTTTTGGCGCTCTGATTGTAGATAGCGGTTTTATTAGGCAGTGCAAAGGTTTAAATATTTTGTCTGTGAGTGTGTGATGTTGGCCTGGTGCAAGCCGTACTTCATATTTAATGTTACTTGTTACTGAACTCTGAAATATAATAGCTTCTACTGTCATGGATCCAGACTGGGTACTGAACCACAATAGATCAGTTGATGTCTTTATGCACTGGATGCATCTTTAGACTGAGCTGAACAAAAACAATGAAGTTGTGGGCCTTAAAACCAAAACAATGAGCTGAAAGAGTCTAAAACGTTGAGCTGAGGGAAACAGCAGAGTTAGGTGACAGAAATCTGTCTGCATTCGAACCACATATCCAGTGGAGCCAGAGGAAATAGTTAGGGCACCTGGTAAGGACGTCACAAAGTGTTTTCCCTCTGAGGTGTACCATGCTCGCTGAATGGAAGGAGACTTTTAGGCAGACACACAACAGCTGGAAACAAAATAGTGACCTGGATGCTTTGCATGGATTGCAGCTCATAGTAAAAGACGAATGAACAGATGTGGTGTCAGGGAAGAAGGAAGCAGAGGTAGTGTGATTAAGACAAGTTCAATTGGGTCATGATATAAGCCTCTCAAGATAGGGGTGAGATGGAGGGATTATCCAACACGACGAGAGCAGCTAATCAAAGGAACAGTCTGGAGACTTCATAGTAGGAATTTTAACAGGGACTGAAAATTTAGAGGTATGATAGAGAGTAATCCTCATGGCTGGATTAAATAACTATCTGTATATGTATTTCAAATGTTATGACATGGCCCCTAATTTATTTCACATAAGAGGAGATACTATAGTACTTTATAAAGGAAAAGTGTGAACACACTGTTTTAAGCAGTTTAAAAAAATCAGTATAGCAGCATTGTCTTCCATGATTACATATAAGCAAGAGAAAGATGTTTGTGTTATGAAGGTTTTCTCTTACATAAATATTAAAATATTTTGATCTTACAGCTCAAGTGGAATTGATAGAAATGTATTCAGCGATGGCGCCAAGGGAACATTTATCATTTGAACATTCATGGCGACATCTACTTGGAATTGTCTAAGTCATTATAGTCTTTAACGAGAGTGAGGTGTTCTTAATAGGATACTATTTATGTGTGTAACAAATTAAAATAAAATGTGAATAATTAATCTGGATATCCATATAGCTCTAAGCATAGTGGTTAGAACCGAACAAGAACATTTTATATAGTTATTAATTAAAGACAGATTATATATAAATTGATCCAGACAGAATTTGAGGCTACAACCTGTATTGAGTCATAACTGGTGGAGTTTACCAGTTTTCTGAGCAACATCAGCTCTCACAAAGAAAGATACACAGTTCAGATGAGAACTTTATCTGTTTGTTTCTCTATCTTGTATAGGCCTCAAACTATTTTAGGACAATTGTTTGTTTTTTACATACTTAGTTGATCATTTAAGAATGATGGTTTGTACCACATGATCATTTGAACTGTAGGTGGGCCTGTCAAGTTCAGTCAGTCAGTCATTTTCCACCGCTTGTTCCCGTTGGGTGTCACGGGTGACTGGAGCCTATCCCAGTGACTTCGGGCCTTAGGCGGGGTACACCCTGGACAGCGGCCAACTCGTCGCAGGGCTGACACTTAGACAGACAACCATTCACACTCACATCCATCTACTAGGGGCAATTTGGAGTCATCACTTTTAGGTTAATTGATGACTCCAAATGCATGTCTTTGGACGGTGGGAGGAAGCGGGAGAACCTGGAGAGAACTGTGTAGAACCCACGATCTCCTTGCAAGGAGGCAGGAGCACTAACTGCTCTGCCACCGTGCCCTGTCAACTTTGTCTGTATAAATAAATAATTCATCATTACCTTCCAAAAGTCATTAACAACCATCTCATGATGGACCACAGAGGACTAATTTTCTGTCTCCATCACGAACATTTCTTTTCTTGCTGTTACATATGAATATTCCATTAAAAAGTAATGTGTCTGACTCAAACAGTCAGTCATCATTTTCTACTGCTTGTTCCCGTTCGGGGTCGCGGGTGTCTGGAGCCTATCCCAGTGGCTTCGGGCCTTAGGCGGGGTACACCCTGGACAGTGGCCAACTCGTCGCAGGGCTGACACAGAGACAGACAACCATTCACGCACACATTCATCCACTAGGGACAATTTTAGAGTCACCAATTAACCTAATGCATGTCTTTGGACGGTGGGAGGAAACCGGAGAACCCGGAGAAAACCCACGGTTACACGGGGAGGACATGCAGACTCCACCCAGGGAGGTCGTGGTCTGGTCCGGGATTCGAACCCACGATCTCCTTATTGGGAGGCAGGGGCGCTAACCGCTCTGCCACCGTGCACCCCCCTGACTCAAACAGATGACAATATTTTAAAGTACCAGCTGAGAGTTTCGACACAGATGGCATTTAAAATCTTTTGCAATCAATTTCCACCCATGTCCAACGAAACTGCTTCTAAAGCCGACACTGTGAGAAGAACCTTGACATAAAAAACTTGTGGTGTATTTCAAGGTACATTTGAATGATGTTGCCACTTATTTTTCCATCAGCTTCATTTGGCGTTCTGCCTATGTGGACTTTAAAATAGACACCATACAGCCAAACAGAACCCCAAATAAGTAGCAATCACTACCACCAGACTAAAAGCTTTTGCCTTATAAAAACACATTTCTTCCCTTTCTTAGTGGTGTGCTTTCACCTCCAGGGACAAACACGTGCAACAAGAAGCAACATATCAGAAGCGTAATTCATGGTTATTAAACAGAAATTCATCCTCCCGGTATTCAGCCTCTCTGATAAAAGTCACCATCGACCAGATAACATTAATTCTGTTAACAGAATAAACCTTTAAAGAGAAAGGTTTATAGTGCAAAATCCAACAAATAAAATCTCTCCAAATGAAGAAAAATGAAAAGTTTCTATAAAATGTTGTTGTTCCAACATCTAAACCAATCTATTAGGTCACATTAGGTCAGACATTTCCTGTCATGCGCTGAAGATTTGCAGGTGATGGAGAGCAACTGAAAACACCTGTGTAAGTGCATGGCCTCTTAAAAAATGTTGTTTAAAATCCCATCCCTTTTTTTGCCAGTGATTGATTAGATATTTAACCTGACATAGTAATTTTGCAGGATACTTCTTTCGACTTTATATATTTATTTATACAATAAGTTTCAGTAACCTCCTCCAGTCACCTGGAAAGAAAAAAGATTTTTTATAGAATTCACAGTTAATAACAATTTCTAATTAGTTAGTTAAAATGGTCTTAAAACATTTGATTGCAAAAGGTGGAAGGCTGTTTGTGTGAAGTTCAGTTTCGATATGATTTCACCTGGGTTCCTAACAGTGGTTCTAAATGAGATTACCATTTGTTGAAAGGGGCGATGGTTGGGAAATTCCATCACTCTTGTGAGTGTACTTTTTTTTTTTCCTGTGGGGACTGAACAAAATTGCAACCTCTTGCCAATATTGTAAGCATTGCAAAAATAGCAAATTTGTTGAGGAACTGATCTATGATTTGGCACAGTTTTTTAAATTAATGTTTTCAAATCTTTTTCTGAGTTATTTTCTAATAATTTATGCTACATTTAAAAAAGTGTACAAATCACTATTTTACATTACAGCTATTACTGTTTCTTAGCCATCCATGTATGAGCGCTTCTTCAGATTTGTTGCAGCGTCTCTGAGATACAGGCTATAAATGGGATGCAAGCCATTTAGGAACCATTTGAAGTGATCTATTCAAGCTTTCATGGTCCCTTATGTCAGACTGTCCCTGGCTGTGCTCAGTTTCGCATAGGAGACCAGTAAAAGTGAATTACACCATTTTAGAAATATGCAAAGACCTCTGATGAAGGGTTTCCAAGAGAAAGGGATTATCCTCCTATGCTCCGTTTGAATCCTTGGGGGATGTACAGCGTATCGACCCCAATTCAAACACACACATTTTTACTGTTTCATTCATACAATAAATTATGCCAAATTTGTGATAAAAAATGACCAGCTAGAGGTTATATAAACTAAAAGCCAATACATCAACTGTAGTCACCACTGCAGACCTGGGAAACAATTATGTGTCATAATGTGTTACAAAGTTTACAATCGAATTCCCAGTTTTTCATTGTTTGTGAAAGACAGAAATACATGCATTGACGATACTATTTTTGCTGTTGTGAGCGCACTGGATACTTAGATGAAACCACTCTAAGCAAGCATTTAAAACGATTTAGTTTGATATTGTGCACATTTTGGAAACAAAGTAATCAAAAAGTAACTAAATATATTCTAATTATATTACTCAGCTGCAGTGATCCTGAATGCAGTGTTACTGATCACATTTACATGTGAGTAATCTGTCATTAATGATAGATTACTTATTTACTTACACATTACACAATCAAATACAACTGTAACGTCATACTAATCCATGTAATGAATATGCTAATAAAAGTCATACACAGTATATAACTTTTTCATTTTGTAACAAACATACATGGTCACAAAGATCTGTCCCTCTTGTCCCCACAGTACATCATCACAGAACATGTACTAATGGACTGTTAGAGCCCAAAAGAAAATTTTAATTAATATTCAAAAACGCATTTAGGTTTCCTCTGTCGTGCAGGGACGATGCTTGAATATATATAATAGAAATATGTAACCTCATGTCCAAATAGTCTTTTTGAAAGTAACAGATTTCCACTCACATCATCTTCATCACTAACTCGGTTCTGCATGGCAATGCCGAAGTCTTTCTTGGGGAAAATTAAAAACATACAGTACATGTGCTCAGGCACATACACACACACACACACACACACACACACACACACACACTTTCTACAGAGGCCCAAACCATCTGTTAGGGTTTCTAAACACCTGTGTTGGCAACCACCTGCCTTGGAAACATCCTGGTTGGACAAGTTTCATATTAATTCTGTAATTGACTGTGCCCTTTGTAAAATCTGGAGCAATTTGAAACTCTTCCCTTCACATCTGGGAGGTCGTTAATGAGTTTCTGACTTGAAACAACTGTAACCTGCTCTGCTCTGTTAATTTGAGCTTTTGCGTAAAATCCTCTCAAAATCCAGATATTTAAACTTGCAACTATAGTACATTTAACTGAGGTTAGAGGCTTGTGCCAGTAATCGTAGTAGTAGTCTACAGAATCGATTAACTACAGTAAATGAAGTGGAGTAGATAGCCGGATGCTCACCCTGTGTCAGAATTCATCTTTGTTATTTCTATGACTGCGAGAACAACTGCATTCCAGGCAGTGAATTAAAAAACCAAAGCACTGATGTCATGCATATTTAAAAAGTGGAGATGCTCATTTAATGGTGAATAGCCTGTCATGCAGTTATTTGATTTTGTCTTAGATATAGAGGATAACCGAACAAATCTTGATTTTATTCTGTATTTTTGTGGCCATCAAACAGAAAATTAGTGCGTTTTCTATTTTCACTTTCACAAGGCTAACCTGATCAACAAGGAAATCAAAACCACCAAACAATATTTGTGTACAGTCTGTACATTGTTTTCAACTTTGGAATAACCGCATCAAAGAATGAGCATGCAACTTAAGATTGTTTTTTAGGTTTTTAAAGTAAGACACAGAAACCAGACACCAAATTGAAACATTCCTGCTCTGTTGTCACAAAAGTATGCAAAATGTTTGATTTTCAATGGAAATAGGAGTGTGATGCTGTCTGACAAACATGAAAATGAGACATAGCCTACAGTTTGAGTGTCTAACTCAAAAGGAAGTGGGCGGGAGCTAAAGATGATGCTATCAAGTAAACAGATTTTACATTTGCATCTTAAATGAAATAAATTTCTGATTTTGAGTCCATTTTGGATGAAATTGGGAACTATGGCGCCATGTTTGCAATACAGCGTTTTCATGAATTTTCTGCAGCTCTTATTTGCACCTTTGCACTGGCTTCTTTGTTAAAATAATTGAAACTTGTAGTCATAGAACAGACCTATTCCATAGATCTTAATTCAACATTACTATGGAACAGTCCTCTTCCTGTTACAAAAACAAAGATAAACAAAATAATCAAGTTGTGTTTTGATTCTGTGACTGTAAACTGATGATACATTTAAAGTTTATTACTTGATTCTGTTTTATGATAGGGGGAAAACGCAGTCATATTCTGCTACTATCACAAATGAAAGAAGACATTTATGAACACAGTAGAAGAATTATAATTAATTAAGAATTATATTTTATTGTTAGTCATATCCTACATAAAAAAATACTGAAATAATGGAGTTATCTCACACTTTTGTCTGAAATGTAAAAAATCATTCTTGCTTTAGGAACAGTGTCAGTTCAGATCTTTCTCATTGTCACTGCTTGATCACATTTGTATCTGCGGCAGACAGCAGACAAAGCTCACCTGATGGATAGAAAATTGAAAATGACTAAATGAAAATATATGCACATACTAATCTATTGTACATTCAGATATGGGATGTAATCCTTCTCTCTCCCCTGTCGTTTTAGGCTGGTGCACTTAACATACAATGTTGTCACGAACTGACCAAGCACCTATTGTAAATCCCTGCAGTTAATTCCATTTTAATTCATATTGGATATGGATACTTGAGATTCCCAGTGGGTGTTGCAGTTGACAATGTAGGACTGTCGTCTGGCACACTCTTGTCAAAGTATTGTTGGTGGCTGTCATCCCGAAGATTAGAGGATGAATAGAATGATGAAGGATACATGCCATTTCCCAGATTAGGATTGACCTGCTTTAAAACATAATGGTGATTTCTTATTATCCGATTACAGCTGCCAACTGACCCAAATTATTTAGCTTTCTCTGCATTAAATGTTAAAATATCTCCAACAGTAGCATGAGAAAGAATTTGATTTCCATTCATCTAAAGAAGCCTTTATATTATTCAATTCAAATCAGCTCCCAAATCTGAACCAATTTATTATTAAGGGCTTGTACTCTTACAGCCTGTATTTGTTTTGCACATGTTGTTCTGTAAGCTGTGTGTTTGACTGCCCGTCTGTCACAAGAAAAATCTGAACTATACAAATCAAATCCTCAGACTGACTTCAGTAACGTTTGGACTCCTGTAATCTACCTTTGAATTCAGTTAATATTAGTTCTACTGTTTCTGTGCTGTTCCTATTTTTATCTATATGGATATTTCAGAATATTTCAGAGGAGGCAAACATTTTACCACCAGCTATTGTTTCATAGTATTACTGTGTATTATACAGTGCATTTTCTACAGTGTTCTACAGTGAAGCACATAAGTACAACCTAGAATTACAGTTTAAGAGTAATATGCATGGAAGAAATTGAATATTAATTAAATGTGTTACAAACAAAAAAGTCAATACCATCTGTCTGACAATAGACATCATATTCAGTTGTGTTTCGTGTTTAGTAGCAAAACATAAATTGCAGGCAATTACCAGCTCATGATACTATAGTATCTCATAACAATAAACCATCTGCACCACCTGTTAGTCTATATAAAGCTACAATTAATAATTCCCCAGGATTGGCCAGATGAAAGTGTCTGGAAAACTCCTTCTTTGTCTTCTTTGCTTGCTGAAATTGAGAATTCAAACTGTCAACATCCAAAAAAAATAAAATGTGCAGCCGCAACCACGGGTTATTCAAGGTGATACAATGTTGCCACGCTTCCTGTAATCATTGCAATATTTCTTGCTAAATTCCAATAACTGACCGTTAGCTTGCTTGGCTGATGCAACACTACATTCCTATCTTGTTTTCCCGCTATGCACTGTCTGTCTTACTTGCAATATATGACACATTTAAACACTGGGGCAGCCAGATAGAGCAATTTCTTCTTCTTCAAAAAACAAATACATTTAAATTACCAGAATCCAAATTGAAACCAGATACTTTGTCCAGGCCTGCTACACTCTGGTCATGTAGCAGAGCATGACTACGAGCTTACATCCCTGTGGTGGACATAATTTACAAATACTGGGGATTTTAAAGGTCCTTATAACCTGTTTTCTCAATCAACTTCTTATTATGAGCTATTGGTTCTACATGAACAAACTGTTTTCTGCCAAAGTTAGCTGATTTCACCTGAGAGATTGTGTGTGTTTTTTGTTTTGTCTACGGACTTAGCTGGCGATGTCATGCACTTCCTTCCACCTATAAGGATTTAGCAACATTTGAATCAAACTTTGATGACAGCTGTGGTCTTATTAACTCATGTTGGCCACTTTCCATCAAATCTGATCCAACGACACCCACACATTCTTGATAATTTAAGTTTTTGAGTGTCAAAATATCCATATTATTAATACATTAACATTAAAGGTGATTGATAACATTGATAATGTCCAGTCACTAGATGTCGCACAACACCCCCCTCTTCCATTCCTTTCCAGTGGTTGCCACTTCATTCAATAACGATGTCAAGTGATGAATCTTTCCTGGTAGAGTACTGAATTCATTTTGCAACATGAAAGTTAGCTATGCATTAATTATGGATTTAGGTTATGTTGTGCGGTGCTATTTCAAGATCTGCCAACATTTAGGTTTCAAAATACGTACGTTTTTTCGGCGGAGACTTGGATCTGTGTATTCATAATAAAGTTTGAGTGCCACGCAAATTACAACAAAACGGGAGGGCGCCGGAGAGGTGAGGCTGAAATACGGGAGAAAGTGGCGAAAATAGGGAATGTTGGCAGGTAAGATTCAGGTAACATTGTCTATGGTAATCTTAGGATATGGCTAATGTTAACTAACTTTAGGTTGTCATCGAAGCAGTAGTGTAATGCAGGGTATAAGCAGGTACGGGGTATATACCTAGGCCTATTTATTTTTCAGTCAGTGTTGCATATACTTCTAAGTTAAATCCTCTATGATGCGCATTTTCGTTAAACATTGTTTGAGGGAACTAACGTTATAACGTTAAGGGTAACTTAGGTAACTAGAGGCAACCGTCACTAATGCTAAAATGTCTAATGTTAAGTGCATAATTTTCCCCCTCTGTTGCCTATTGTAAATGTAATGCATTTTGGTGGTTGGGGCACACATTATACATTTGTATGCGATGCTCATTCATTTAATATGGAATGGCATACTGTTGAATAATTAGTCGAGGTGTTGGTATCTGGCAGCGTGAGTTTATGATGTAAGAATCTGAGGCTGAAATGTGCATAAACCCGCCTTGTTGCTTACTGCTTGTGTGCTGTAAGTGTTTAATAACTGCGTGGAATTTTATATTCAGAGGTATGTGTATTCAGAGGTAATTTTGCATTCAGAGGTATATTCAGAGGTTAGCTGTTCAATCCCCCAGCCATGCGTATCCTTGGGCAAGACACTGAACCCCAAAAAATGCTCCCGAAGCTGCGCCTTCGGTTTGTGAATGTTCTCATATGTAAGTCGCTTTGGATAAAAGCGTCTGCTAAATGACTAAATGTAAATGTTTACGTAAGCAGGCTTGTGAACCGTACATCTATATCCCTTGGGCTGAATATCTTGCCTAGTGTTTAACACAGAATTACATTGTAACTGTGGCGGAGCAGACTCAGGGGCGTTGCAGTAGAAATTAGGCCTAAACTCAACTTCAGAGCACCCTCACTAAAATGTCGAGTGAACCCATAGCACCAGCAAAATAAAATATCTGGTAGCCCTACATTTATGTGCTCATGTTTGCAAGGGGTCAGTTGACGGCACAACCAGAGCACACAAAGGGTGCCAAGAGTTAATCTGAATGTGCTGAGCAGACACTGAGTGCATCCATTGAACGGTTGGAGCCTTGATCACTGAACCACCCCATCAATTTGGCTGTATCTCATTACATGTTAAATGGAAGAAAAAAGAAAAGAGAGTGTGTAAAACCCTTTTCAAGAATGGATTGCCTTCTCTTGGGGAGGTCAGGTAATTTAAATTTTACAGCACCACTCCGTAATGTTAATCCTGTCTGAATCAGAGAGGTGGTGTCCCCCTCTATCAACGAGACAATTTCAGACCTAAATGCGGACTGTGTTTAGGTAAAGTTCAACTTTCGCTGAACTAAATGGTGATCTGATACCATAATAACCTGGCTATCTAAAAGTAGTCAGCACTATCTAGACCTGAACTGTCTACTTAATAGTGATGGTTAGAGCTGTATTTAGAAACAGGAAAACAAATATGACATCACCACTAAATTAATTACACTGTTGCTCTGGTGTTTTTAAGAAGGGTTTATTAAAATAATTCAAGTGTTAACAGAAGTTCTCCAGCTATTCATTTGGGTGCACTCATTTAGTAATTTAGCGATAACGCCAGCCTTAATATCACCATAGCAACTCCACAGGCGGTCATGATACTTACAATTTGCAATACCTGATATTTTTATCACAACCTGTTTGCCAAATAATACGATTGTATTATTTGCATGCAATGCAGACATTCAGATATGTATCGTCCTTTCTTCGGTTGTGATTTTTGAGGCTATTTGATGTCTGAAATTATGAATGAGGTGATGAAAGACCCACTGATATGATATGGCAAATTCAACAGCCAATTTTGCAGAGGTTGTAGGAACAGCCCCATTTGATGACTCACATTAGAAACAACCAGGATTGCCCAGACTAAAGACTACCCAACAATGTGCAGTCTAATCAGCCAGTTTAAAGAATTAACACATATTTGTTATTTCCCTGTGGGGATACTCGTGAGAGACCCCAGCTGAGCACTGCTGTGTTGTAGTTTTCCCCGGAGAACAAGAGTGTCACCTCTGTGCAACTGACAGTGAGGCTTTGACTGTTGTCTGTGTCTATGTGTCGAAGAGAGTCTCTGAATGGGGTCCTGGAGGGGGGAGAAACAGCCTGCCTGATCTGAACCTGCGTGGTGTTTTGTTATTGGACTTCCTTGCCAGTCATGGATTGTCCATAATAAACACCATGTTTATTATAGGTAGTTCACAATTTTACCTTTGTACCAGAACATAAGGAGATGAATTATCACCTTTGAATTTATATCAACATTTCTGCAGCCTAGGATATTTCTTGGATACAGACATAGTAATAGACATTACTGTGCACCATTTGTTACGACCAAGTACTCGAAAATTCTTAATGAACAACTGACCAAATGTATTTGACATAAGTTATTTTTTGAGGTAGGCATTTTTATGTGCAGATGTCTGAAGTTTATAAGAAGATTAAATGCTGATAACTTAAAGCATGAATGTGTGAATGTATGTCAAGCATGGTGCTTAGACTCCAGATAGACACTGAAGGTAGTGTTTCTCGAGGGTATTGGTAGAAATCCAACTACACACACACACACACACACACACACATACACCTTAAGAATCCTTTAATCCTGTGATATGGAGGAGAGGATTTAAGCAAAAAGAATCCTAAAAATAACCACAAAGTGCCAATATAGGGCACTGATATGATACACCATTGCCGCATAGTCATCAAAGGTGACAGGTTTCATCCTAAGGTAACTTCTACCAGTCTCATATGGTGTTTAATTAGTCTCAAAAGCCGTGCACATAAAAACCATGCACGTGCATGTGATAGGAATGCACAGAACAGTATCCACAAACGAAAAAGCATCCTCTTGAGGGAGAATTTTTGCTCTGCGTGCATAAATGCGGTCCCGTGCACATGGAGCTGTGTGAGGCGCTCGTTCGACCCCCGCTACGCGCTCGCAACTGCTCATTGTTAGCTCATCAAGTTGACTAGTGTTGCCAGGTCTGGCTTTTCCCATGGAATTGGGCTACTTTGCCGTGGGTTGAGTTGCATGAAAATTACATGAATAATATTGATAAATAAAAATCCATATTTTAGATATGGACATGGGACACGTCTCTCTCACACACACACACACACACACACACACACAAACACACACGCATGCACAACGTGCCTAATGTGCTCTCCGCCCGCTGCCCATGTTGTCCAGGCACACATAGTTTGTGTGTTAGTCAATTGGTGTACACCTTCACAGAGCCATATTTTATTTATGATAATATACTGTAGTCTAATTACACAAGGCCATTTTAGGATCTAGGTAAAATTATTGTTAAAGAAAAACTGCTGTTCATGCTGGTACACTAAACATTTATGGTGTTACTCTGAAGATATTACAATATATTTGGCAATGATAGCAATGCTGCTGGACTTTAAATGCACTGTATATGGTTTGGCAGGGGCAAATTTTGAGTCCTGGTATTGGGCTGGTTTTGACAGTAGCATCCAACAGCGGTTTTTCAAGTTCATTACAATCCGCTGACACCATCGCTCCAGCGCTTCAAATGGACAATGAATAACCAGGTATCAAGCAGATGTACTCAAACTTCAACTGGTAGGGTACATTTGTTAAGCCCCAGTGTGTGTTTTTGTGCGATGTGCATAGTTGACATTTTAAAACAAATCTCAAATAATGTGTTATAAGGACCCCACAATTTATTTTTGAGTTTAAATCAATTTAATTCTCTTGTGAGAGAGTTTTGAAGCAGAAGTTTGCTCGATTTTACTATCTCTACCCTTCAGAACACCCATGCTTATGTCCATTCAAGCGTCTGAATAGCAACTTCACACCAATAATTTCACTTCATGTTTACTTATCTTGATATTTACCTCCCTATTGGGTTTTCCCCAACAAAATGAGCTCCATAAAAAAATAAACATTTCCTATTGCATGTTTTATATTAGACTGAATTCGCCTGTGCAGGTGACCAAAATAAGATGTCGTTATGTGTTTGTCAAGGCGTTACTTTATTTTATGTTGGAATAAAATAATTGTAAAATATTTAACCGCAAAGTAGGAATTCCGTTTTGATACATTATATCATAATGGGATGTTTGCTAAAATCGATTGGACGCGGCACAGCTTTACCTAGAAAATTTCAGCCGCCACTGATTGGTGCTATATTTTTTTGTAGCAAATGTAAACTACATGGATCATATATGCCACTGCTGTTGATACAAATAAGCCTATGTTATATTTTGGTTATGCACAATTTAGGCTACTTGTGTAAAGGGCATTGTAGAGATGGTCATTCCTTGCTTTACCTCTTTTTTTCTCCAACATAATCTTCTTGTTGATTCTGCTGCTAATAAAATAGACAGGTCAGAGACTGTGGGTGTTGAAAGTGACCAATCAAAGGAGCAGAGACATCAGCCACTGTCTATTCCATCCCCACCCCAAAGTCTCCAAAGTCAACTTGACGAGCGAGCTTTGGTCCCAGTCCTGTGCAAGCGGGACAGTATTTGTGCACGCAGAGCAGAAATGCTCCCTCGCAGGGAACATTTCTGCTCACGGATACTGGTCTGTGCACTTGTATCACATGCAGACGCCTTGTTTTATGTACACAGGTTTTGAGACTAATTAAACTCCATAGTCTTATCTCAGCACCACCACCACCACACATATACCTATTAAAGTATTAATGTCACACCAGCTACATCCAAATGACTGTTAACAAATTCAGCGTGGGATATCTCTCCGACCTGTATGGTGAGCAATGGTTGAGAGTAATTGTTATCCATTATGTGTACACTGGTTTTTAGAGAAGAACCAGGTTGGGTTGTTTTTCTGATGGATAATTGGAGTCTCCTCTTTTACTTTCAGAGTTCACTCTGAGTCACCTGCATGGGCGAACAGCCGATAAGCAACTCAAATACCATCTCCCTAGCTGTGTGGTAATTGAGCTGCCAACAGACATCCAACCCACTTGTGGTTACTTGTATGACAGTCCAGCTCCGTATCTGCACTGGGTCTCAGATGGGGAGGCCATGTCACGCCACTCAAAAGGAGACAAGTCGAATCCTTCAGGTAAAATCTTCATTGCTATCACACTCTATCAGTTTTCTCACTGTGGTTGGTGACATAAGAAATGGAAGTACCATAACAGAATTCTGCTAATAGCTGAGTGCGAGTAAAAATGTCAAGGCTCTAGCACAGTATTTGCCAACATGCTCTTCCACCATTTGGGAGCATTAAGCTAATGCCAGTTTTAGCCTCTTGCCAGTACAATCGCATTGCTGGCATGACTGGCTGATATTCTCTAAGTAAATGGATGTAATGCATCGATGCATGAGAAGAGGGTTTTCTTCCTCTGCCTCAACTTTGGTGTTACTGTGTTGTAGAATATTCACTTCTTACCAGGAAAAAATAGGTGAAAAGACAGGAATGCAAAAAATAAAAAGGTGATTTTTGGATGGTTGCTATGCTACGTGTTTTTTGATAATCGCAGTTATAGTAATATTAGTGCCAATAGTCTTACAACATGTCTACACCATGTCTTTCCACCATGATTTTAGTCCGATTTTGGATGGAACAGTATGAAAGCGTATACTGCACTATATTAAAATGAAAATGCAATTCCACAGTAGTATTATAATTTTCCACATGTATGTGTTATTTGAGTAAAAATGAAAATGCAATTATTCAATTTCCGGCTTGTGTGGGCTTCATATGACTATATTAAAATGAAAATAAATAAGCTGTTTGACATTTCATTTTCAAAGTGGTTCCCTGTTGTACAGTGGACGATATTCAAATGTTGATTCAAATTTGAAAATTAAATATAAACAATGTAACCTGAATTTGATTATGCAAGAAATATTTAAGCCAAAAAGACAACAGCATTTGACATTTCATTTTCAAAGACTTAACCTGCTGTACAGTGGACAGTATTCCAATCCAATAAGCAAAACAGAACCCCCTGTATTTGCTTTTACGTTTACATGTCAACATGCTCTTTGTGTTCAGTGTTCCTGGGGCTCCAGCCTCACAAATTACTGTACAAAACACAACTTTTATAACTTTATACATTGATTTTGGTGAAACAAGTTAATCCAGCCATGAGTGTCACCGACGACATCACAGACTGTAGCCATCACATACTGACTCCCATTATAAAGTCTGAAAAATGTACAAAAAAATGACACAATTTTAAATGTGTTTTTTCAAAATGCATACTAATCTTCATTTACCAAGTGTGCACATGGCGGAGCAGTGGGACAAAAAAAATACGAAGATACAGTAGCTTACATGGCAATAATCAGTGCATGCTGCTCAGCAAGAAAATTGTATTAAAATAAACATTTTCGACTTTCTGAGGCAAAATTACAAAGTAGTAACTCAAGATTTTGATTTAGGTGATGGCAGCAAAATCCTGCATGTTTTTTGTATATTTTTAGTGTATACAAGTACTCAAACAAACTCTCAGGGGTTGCTGGTAGATGCTTGACAGGCATGCCTAGTTAAGTAAAATGTAAAAGAGATGTTTATACAAAGATACAGTATACTCATGGACAGGAACATGTTTGGCACATGCATACTGTTTATTAACCTTGCTTGAAATATGTCAGATGAAAGCCCAAACGCCTTCTTTATAGAATAAGGATTTGTAAGAACTTTGGTCATTGTAATGCACGTCCAACTCAGCAGTGCTTCTGAATACTCAGAGGTATTAAAAACTGCTTCAGAACAGTTTAAACTAGAACTATACAAGCATACTGAATAGCTCAGGAAGGATGTGGTTGGAAGATATATATTCAGTGGGTAAACACAGTTAAATCATAAAGCCGTGGTGGGCAATTTCTGTGAAGTAAATGAAGGTGTGATTAATTCAAGTATCCTGGTTCCTGCTCTTGTGTGATTACCAGTGGGCCATGAATCATCCACTGTACCATCCTGCACCTCAGTCTCATCCAACTGAATTACAGGAGGGGAAATTTACTAATTAACTGTGGGTTAATTGCTCTAGCAGTGGATGCTAGGAGAAGGATGTGCATCATGTGGTAGTACATTTTCTTTTAACTTTAAAGGGGCTTTAGATAACCAGCTTTGCCAGTGTAACTTTCAGTGTACATAACTTGCTTTTAAAGTTTGAGGAAAATCTGGGTGTCATTTTATATACTGAAAATATAAGTGTGGAAGAATAGTGTGCCTGGTTTCAATTTCATCTTATACTTATACTTGTATTACTGTATTACAGGCATTAATACATGCTTTATAATGACAAATAAAGAGCCAACATACTACTAATATGCATGCTAATAAGCAACTAGTTAATGGTGAATATATGTACCATAATATGAAGTGTTACCGGAAGATCAAATGCAAGGGTGTGCCCTTGCTCTGTGTAAGCTGATGGTGAGATTTTGGAAATTTGGAATCTGGCTTCCTCTCTCTCTATCTATATCTCTCTCTCTATAATTTCACTAGGCTGACACTGCCAGAAGATTTAGAACAACTATAGCTCTAACAGTAAACCAGTAGTAAAAGGCAGTATTTTAATGTAAATGACAATATAATAAAATTAAAAATCTGTGGAATAATGCATTTTTTCATTTTATCATCTTCAGTTCAGAATTGTACTGCATGACCTTTATGGTACAACATAGGAGCATGGATACAACACCTCTCATTTCTATGCCACTGCAGATGGTATTAGCTTTTTATCTGAATTCCATTTGTGAGTTGAGGGGGAAAATCACGGGCCGTTCCATATCACTTCTGATATGGAAATGTATCATTCTGTGAATGTTTCGGTTGATGAAACAGAGATACCTCTGTGAGTGTGTGGGCATGCTCAGGCAGATTTTTGAGTGCAGTTTGTAGGCAACATTACATTTTATGACTGACGAACGTGATAGATTGCTGTATTATTGGAATTCCTCTGGTCTGCTAACATCCTGTAATAACATGCACAAAACCCTTTGGAGACAGACGTCTCGTCTTTCTGGTGATTTCAATCTTGTTTCCGCCTCTGCATGTCTCCTTTCCAACACTGATTCAAACATCCCAGCCTCACCACGGTAAATTAAAAAGAACAATACAGTGATTCTGTGTAGATGTCCTATTACATGAAAAAATTATGTCTCAAACCAATCCATTATGTGTCTAATTCTCCTAATCTATGTGGTTCTTGAGATGCAGCAGAAATGCAAACAAATAAAGAGACTTTAGTTCTTGATTTGGTTTCTAAGTTTAGTTTCTTGGCGTGAGTGCCTGTATTTTAAATTCCAACAAATATAGTCTGGTCAGTGTGATCTGAACAGACTTTAAATACAACACAACTGTTGTACATTATCCAGCACACTGTGACTTGTTTTTTAGTCTAAATGCATTGGTTTTGAGCCATGCTTCAATAAAAGCTTTTCAAACTTATTTATGGTGTTGGACTTCCCTGATTGATTTTGTCTTGTTCAAGTGTATTCATTCATTTGGCTGCAGCTGCCAAAACACATTTTCTCATTATTATTTTACCATAATCAATAGAAGAATAGAATCAAATGGATTATCAATAGAATTTTGTGTTCCCTTTTTCTACATCACTTTCCGCAATTATTATCAAAAAGACATATACATTGTCAGAGATGCTGCTGCCAGGTAACAGCGTAGTGTATCATGAGTTATACGGCCAGTGTGACTTACAATTCACTGTAGTAGTGTCCCGAAGATTATGCATGGCACAGATGGTATTCTCATCTCAAACACGTATGCATTATCATACTAATGTTTTCACCTACACTGCCAGGAAAGATAAGAAATGCTGAATACATTTACAAGGGAAAATGCAGCTCCACCCCTCCAATGTTAATAGTGTTGAATATGAGACCATATAAACAATGTTGAAGTACAGTAGAATAGTCAAATCATACAACACAAGTATAGTTTTTGAGCTTCTTAGCAACAAGCATAATAATAGTAACATGCTTTGTGTGTTAAAACGTACAGATAAGAAAATAAATGTTAGCACAGAAATACATTGCTATTAGCCCACTGGCTGGCCAGTGTTTTTTCTATGTGGCGTTTGCCTGTTCTCCTTGTGTCTTGGGTTTTCTCCTGCAGTCCAAAGACATGCAGGTCAGGTGAACCGGAAAATACCTGTTCTGTAGGTGTGAATGTGAGTGTGAATGGTAGTCTGATTATGTGTTTTAGACAGCGACAGACTGGCAACCTGCCTCTTGCCTTAATGTGTGCTCCAATAGGACAAAGCGGGTATAAATAATGGATGGGTGCGTGATTTAAAAACAACTAAATATCTGACATTCAATAATGAGTCTCCTACACGTAATAATTTTACCTTCCTGTAGCCTGCCACTGGTGAAATAAATCAAGGTGGAATGAGCAATGTTACATGTATTCAGTTAAATGCAACACGTTTGACAGTTGAAATTATCAAGTATTTACCCTCACATAATAATTTGCTTACTACCCCCCGAATACTTAAATGTGTCCTCTATGTAGTCCCAAAAGTGACAAAATGTAGTAAATAGTTATCAGAGAAGTAAAAAACGTTACTGAATACATTAATAAATATCACTGATATTTAAATTGGAGTGTAAAAGAAAAGAAAGCTTTGTTTTTTTTAAATCTCCAATCAGTTGGTTAAAAAAAACAAAAACCTTTTTGTATTTTCCTTTTACCACCATTCACTTCATAAAATAAATGAAAACTTTATGTATATCATTTACTCTTCTTTTTAGCCTTCACTATCTTTCTTATATCTTTCCGTGGTTGTCCAGGGCAATGATTGAATGGGACATTTTAGGCATATTTCCATGCGTTACAGATTATTGCAATTTATTATATTCACAGATAGTTATAAATCTAACTTATTTCACCTGGCTGTTGCACACAGTACGTCTTCATTTTGTACATCATTTCTACTACAAACACCTCACCACCTGCTGACAAGAAAGAGGTGTGTCAAAGGCCATAACAAATCCCTCTAAAACTCATTAGGGGGGATTTTGTTGAGAACTGTCTTGATGAGGAACTGACAGGGAATTTCATTAACATCAGTTCTCTTTGACAACGACTTACTGGATTAGAAAATTGTCAGTGAGTTTTACGGTGTATGTGCCATCGTGAGGGCTGAGTGGGGTGGATGGAGTGGATGATATCCAATTAAAGAGAAAAACTGGTGGTGAATGTGGATGAAATGATGAAATTCTGGTGAAATATTGTAGTGATGCTAATATATTCCAGCAAGCAGGAAATACAAAAAACAGAGGTAGAGCGGTATCTGCCCAGTTTGTGAAACAGACATACTGACAATTAAATCAGTTTCCAAACCAATTACAGTAACACTGATGGAGGTATGTGGGTGTTCAGGCTCTGGCTGCTATTGTGACCATATACTGTACGTTAGGGACACAATAACTGTCTGGTGACATAGAATAGAATGGGAGTAGATTTGAATAGAATGGAAGTAGAGTAGAACTGAACAGATAACCTTGGAAGTACAACATTCCGATAGTCCCAAGTTTTCCATAAAAAAAATACAACATTTCTGAAGTTAGAATATCAAGTTAGCATTTGAAATTTTACACATCATATTTAGAGCAAAACTCATGTCAAAAACAGAACAATTTTACTTAAATAGTGACAGATTATTTTCACCCAGGATAATTAGCAGAACTGAATTATTGGGGTGGGTGTATAAGGCTTATGTGAATATAGAAGTTTATTCATTTGTGCTACTAACGGCAAGAGTAGTTTGAGTCCCAGTGACTTATTTAGGCTTATGGGAAGAGCACTGGGGGTTAGGGTTAGGTGCACATGGTGAAAGTAAATTTGAAAATTATTATTTATATTTTAAGTACATACTCAGGGAATATAGTAGATTTAGGAATTTTTACCAAAGAGTTCCAGTGTACAGCAGGGTTGGATATTAGCACCCGCCACCAGCCAAACACGGGCGATTTTGTGTGGTGGCGGGTGAATTTGCTCAACTTATCAGCCACAGTGGCGAGTACATAAAAATAGCGTAAAGGAGAGATTTGTGACCTTTCACAACACAGATTGAATCGCGGGTCTACTTGTTTTACTCGGATACTTTAACGAAGCGACACGGAAAAACAATGTGGCGTGTCATCGCAGGGGTTCAAATTTAAGGTGTTGAGTGATTCAAGACGTCAACTCATGCATTGAGCAACATGCAAAAACAAATTCCACCTTTAAGGTTGCAGGTAGTTGCAACAGACAGCCTTTGAGCGGCAGTCTCTAGCTAACTAATGTTAACTAGTAGAGATGAAAAGGCAGCAAAACATCCTGCCATTCATGATTCACTCTTGACAGTTTCTTTATTTGTGATGTATTTGCAAAAAAATGTAGAAAGCCTGCCTGTTACATTGGCATCTACAACGCCTGCAAGAAATGAAAGCTTGGTCACCGGTAGTTAGTCTGTTGGTCAATCAGTCCACCATTTTGAACCAGATTTAAATATGTAAACAACTGATACATTAACACCTTTTCTTTTCTTTTTTACTAGCAGGATTGGCAAAAACAATTTTAACAGACATGTCAGGTTCCCAAGTAATGTATCATAATGGCTTTGTTGATCCACTGACTTTTCCTTCTTGCACCACCATGAGGTCCACATTTGTGGTTTTGAGTGAAATGTCCCAGCAACTGTCAGATGACCATGAAATCTGGTAAAATCAGTCATGTTCCCCTGAGGTTTCAATTTTAATAACTTTGGAGATACCTTATCTTTTCATCCAGAGCCATCATCAGGTAAGAATTATACTTTTTCCAATACTTTGATTCATGACCAAATAACTGCAAAACTAATGACATTCCCATCAGCCTCAGATGCACTTTTGTAATCTAAAATAGTTAGCAAGGTAAACCTTCATCCTTAGTCTTGTTACTACATGGTTACTGCACTTCAAAATGCCTGCGTTTGTTTTAAAGGCTTTAAAGGGATCTGTCCCCAGGCCATTATCCAGCCCTCCACACAAGCCAGTGCTTTCTACTCTGCCACAAATGATCACTCTTCTCCCTCCTGTACTTCAGTGCTGTAGTGACCCTCCTCACTCCAATCAGAACATCAGTCACTACCGATCTTGCATCACAGAATGAGAAGCTTTACCTTCAAGGAGTACCTCACATTGACCCCTTTCAATGCAATCATTTCCCATCTCTTCTTCCACTGTTTGGTCTTTATGAAAAATACCCTTTCATTTCTCTTCACTTATTTCTTTATTTCCTGTCTTTTCTTGTTTTATTTTCTCTTATGTGATTGCTCTGCAGTTAAATAAACCTAATGGACCTACAAAGGGGAGAATGGGGTGGAACTCAGTGTGTGGGTAGGCCTACTTGGCAGGACAAAATAGAGGAGTGGGTTTGTGGGCATTTTTCAGAGATTAGAAACACAGAAGAAGTCCATTAATCCACACCAAAGCCATCTTCCTTTTTCCTCTGATCCACAGGTGATTTCAGTTCTGCTGATGCTCCCAGGTCACACCAACCTGTTCTCATTCCTATGTCGTCAGATACCAACATTTTGTCACACCCCTTGGCATCTCATACAGACACAGAAGGTATCCTTTAGCTTCTGTATGAGACGCACTGGGCTTTCAATTAACTCCAATGTAAAATCATCCGCAACAATATTAGACGCTCAGAGCAACTACTCCTGCCATTCTTTCACTCCAATATTAACCTGACCGCGGCGGTATAAGACGCTGTGAGCGTCAATCCCAGAACCGAAGACCCGCCGCCAACCGGTGTTTTTTCCTCGCTGTTAATTCCCATGTTAAGGTTTTCTTTCAATGATATCCTCAACATTTATCAAAACTAAAACACGAAATTGTCCTTGATAATTCACCAATAAGATTAATATTACAGCCATCAGTTTAGATTATGTCTCCTTTGATTCTGAGAACTAAAGTTTTTTGTTGTCAGGTTTGGATAGCAGAAGGCTAGGCTACATTACCCATGATCCTTAGCCATCGCTGCTAGAGGAATCTCTAGGGAATTGTAGTTTTAGTGTTTTTTAAAGGATTGGAAGTTGTAAATACACAATTGCAAGAAAACTGGGCAGTTTAAGTGGAAGGTAAGCACATCAGGTAGGTCATTCAGATTATCCTGAAGAGACAAGGTCTCTGAGTCCCAACATCTCAATACAGGGGTGCCAAAGGGCTCGTTGCTTGGACCGCTACTCTTCTCCATCTACATGACATCCCTCGGCTCGGTCATTCAGAAGCATGGCTTTTCCTATCACTGCCATGCAGCTGACATGCAGCTCCACTTGTCGTTTCAACATGACGATTCAACTGCCTCTGCTCGCATCTAAATATGCCTGAGTGACACCTAGCTTTGGACGAACCATCACTTGCAGCTGAACCTCGACAAAACGGAACTGCTTGTTATCCCAGCCAACCCAAAGATTCACCACAACCTCTCCATTCAACTAGGCTCATCAACCTTTACACCGCCCAGCATGGCCAGAAATCTGGGGGTGGTAATTGATGATCAGCTAAACTTCAAAAGCCATGTTGCCAGCACCACCCGGTCCTGTAGATTCATCCTCTGCTCAGATAGAAAAAGTCTGATTTTCCTGATGTTGTAGTCTACACAAGTCCTAGTCCAGGCTCTTGTTTTGTCCAAGCTGGACTATTGCAACATGCTACTGGATGGACTCCCTGTTTGCACGACCAAACCTATGCAGCTGATCTAGAACACGGCGGCAAGAGTGGTCTTCAATGAACTGAAGAGAGCGCATGTAACTCCTCTCTTCATTAGGTCACACTGGCTCCCTGTTGTCATCCGCATCAAGTTCAAATCGATGCTCTTGGCTTACAAGACCACCACTGGTTCTGCACCATCATATCTTCGCTCGCTAATACAGACCTATGTTCCTGCCTGATCCCTGCGCCCTGCAAACGAACAACTTCTGGTGGTACCATGCCAAAAAGGAAAGAAATCACTCTCGTGCACCTTGTCTGGATCCGTTCCACATTGGTGGAATGATCTGCCTGCTCCTACAAGATCAGCAGATTCTGTAGCCACCTTTAAAAGCACCTGAAAACACATCTCTTCCTTCAACACCTAACTGACAATCACTAACTTCTTCTTCCTTTCTCTCTTTTCATAAAAACAAAAACAAAAAACCTTCCTATCCTTAGCTTTCTATACTGTGCTGGGCTTTAACAGACTAGTTTCTGGTGCACTTATGCTTTTTGTTACCTTGTTTTGTTATAATTGCTTCTATTGTCTTTCTCACATGTAAGTCGCTTTGGATAAAAGCGTCTGCTAAATGACTAAATGTAAATGTGAATTTGTGTAATCAGATTTGAAATATGTAATTGTTAAATGGTTGAAAATAAATTTAAACCATACTTATTTATTATCCTGTGCAATTAATTATATCTATATTTATATTGTGTTTCTATTATATACTACTGTTGGAATCACCTATTATATTGATGTTTTTTTTCGTTCCTTCAATAATGGCTATTTTAACAGATTAAAAACGGTATAATTATACACCAAATGAGTTTAAAGTAATTAAATTATTCAAACTTCTGTTTAGTCGATGTCCTCAGAGTGTTGCATGACAGGGGAGAACACTGTTGTAACCATTTTTCCATCAGTCCCTTGTGTGCTCAGCTGCTATTCCGTGATCCAATTCCAATAGTGCTAACCCGAGACTAACTATTTCTATTTTGAAGTTTTGCTTACACATGCCTGTTAATTCCAGCTTGTTACAGGCATTATTGTTCACTTGAAACAGGAACCTGTTCCTATTAAAATATGCACAGATTTCCAATTTATTTTACCAATTACTGTTGATTTCTTAAGTTCTTATTTAACTGTTTCTCAGAAGTATCTTTGTGTCTTTCTGCCCTTTCAGTTGTCAGTCTGGTTGAACCATTGTACAGCTTTTGTTCGCCATGTACAACACACCCTTCATACAAAATAACATTTATTTGAAAGAAGAGTAAAAGCAAGAAAGACCATTCAAAAATATCTCAACCATCTGACTGTACAGAATCATGACAGGCGACTCCAAACTTGTATATAGGCTCATGATGCCCCCTTTTTTTAAGTTGACATTGAACGTCTCTTTGTTAGATTAACTGTGTGCACAAACATATTTCAGATGACAATGGTAGGCTACAGCTACAGCTTGAAGAGATCTGTGTGTGTGCCTTCACCAACTAAAACCACTAAAATACCATTTGCATTTGCTATCAGGGTGGACTGAAAAGTCAAAATGAAAGCACAATTGCACTGCCTTAACTTACTTGCATATACACAAACTCAGCTGCCCCACTCCATCCACAATGCTAAAAGGGAGTTCTATTGTAGCCATGAAATTACAAAAGTCACAAGTGCCACCTTTTTTGTTTTTACATGTGCTGGACTGTATTAGCACTTCTGCCAATACCTAGAGCCCCAAAGTGATTCTTTAAAAATATGTATCTTGGGAAGAACATATAACATAAAAACACAAACAAAACAAGATGTTTTGTAAGAGATATATTCTTTTGATATCTCTCTAACAGCTTCTTCAAGAGCTTTGTGAAAGAACACAGAAGTGCAGTGTTGACATCCTGTCTAAAAACCCCACAAATAAACAAACAAAAAAACACAAAGAAACATCTTTGTGTGGGCTTCTCTAGTGGCTTTGTAAGAGAGCTACAATAGAGGTGTGAGCTGACATTCTTGCAGTGTTTCTCTTTGGGGAATCAGCTAATGAATCCCTCCATAACTCTGTAATGTGGAGTTGCAGCTATTGTGTATAGCTTCATAAAATCCTGCTGAAAAGACAGAGGAGGTTAGAGCCGAATCAATCCACACACACACACACACACACACACACACACACACACACACGCGCACAGACACACACACACACACACACACACAGAAGCACACACAGTGAAGCTCTTAACAATGTTGTTGTGACAAACTGGTTTTAGTGTAAATAGTGTGCAGAAGAGACACCCAGAGGAATAGGCTGAGAGGCTTAAGCATATCTGTGGAACAAAGATGGTTTAACCAAATAAATGCAGACGTGACGGACACAACACCCTTTATATGATAGTGTCACTGACAAGAGAAACCTTTTTATATGATGTCTTTATTTGCCTCGCTTCTTCAAATTCGCAGTGTATTCTTATTTGTTCATCATTTGCTCGCAGGCACTCAGGAGATGGGTAATGGGCTGCACAAACTCCTACACACACCTATAGCCCACCAACACAGATGTCTTCACTTATGTTACCTGATTGGACCTCTACTCAAGAAAGTGTTACCTTTTGTTGCTCCTGTTACGCTGGGACAATTTACACCATTAAGATTTTTCCTCCAACTTTATTTGGTACATACATAATCACACATCATCCTGAAGGATAAACAAGTAAATAGAGAAAGGGTACATAAATATGAGAATGGTTTGTCAATGTAGCGCTTCAAAGTAATGTCTCATCTTATTCTTGAACTGGTGTATGCTGGGTTGCCCTTGAGATTGTTTGCATTTATGGATATAAAACATGGCATTTCTCTCCATATTATTCCACCGTTATTAATATTATTATTTAATTATTATAATTAGTTCATATAGTCATATAATAAACTAATCTAAGCAGATAGATTACTAACTTCCTTTAATATGTGTCTTTTAATCAAAATAGGGTTTTATTTGTGAGGAACACTGCCAAATTTAGTTTTGTCCAACAGTCTTAAACAAGAAGTATACAAAATGAGGATGGATGCCTCTTGACTTTTGGGATTTGTTGTGCCTGTTTACAATGCATGCAAGTGTTTGTGTGAGTGAGACAGAGAAAGAGAATTTAGGAGGAATTGATCTGAGTATCAGTGCTGCTACTTAAAGAAACATCAGGGCACAATTTAATATTGATATTAAATTTGATATTGATTTGATATTAAAAATTTGATACAACACCAAATAACCATAATCAGTGTACAGTACAAAATACAGACCGCAGCTTAAGAATTACTGTCTATTTATTGCCTTCAAATGGATACTACAAATACATTTTTTAGGAGCCTAGCCTGTATTTGGTGGCTCTGCAAGGCCTGCCTGAGGGAGAAGCTGTATTCTAGGTGGAGGGTATGAGACGGGTCAGATTAATTTCTGAACCAGCCTGCAGGTTGACCACAGACACCTCAGGGCCTGAAGCGGTTGGTACTGCCTGACTCCTACAACCTGTCTGCACCGGATGACATCCTCTTGCCTTTTTCCAGAAATGGAACTTACATGGGTAGAATTGATATTGTAACCCTAGTTCTATGATCACACAAGGAGCCCACTAATGAGCCTCTACAGATTTAGGTACTCGCCACAAATTTACAAACTGTACCTACCCAAGAGTGGCACCGGAGCTGAGTGGTTAACATTGCTGCCTCACAGCAAGTTGATGCTGGATTTGATTTTGCCAGCCTGTTGGGGCCTACTTGGAATTGCACCATATTACTTACAATTTCTTAACATATACTCTAGTTTCTCAAAGGTGACACATTAGCATGGCACGGGTGGTACTCTCATTTCAGATACTGTATGTAAGCATTAACATTCTTCTCTTTTCACCTACAAAGCCCTGCGTTTCCACATCCAATACTAAATACCTTTACAGGGGAAAATGCAACTCCACCTCCCCAATGTTGATGGCATGGAAGATGAGAGCATATGAATAATGTACAAGTAGAGTAGTATTCTCACATCATACAACACAAGTATAGTATTGAGCCTCTCAGCAGCAACAACTATAGTATTAAGACTCAAAGTTCTTGAAGTGTTTGAGAAAAAGCAAAAAAAAGCACAAAAGCCAATAAATGTTAGTAAAGAAATACCGCTCTGTGTGGAGTTTGCATGTTCTTAAAGTTTCCATTGTGGAAAATGTGCTTAATCTTGCTGAGAGAAAGATGAGAAGGCCGAAACTACTCTCATGTCACTCCTTTAAAAATGAAGATGGAGCAGGTTAGCATAAAGATTTGAAGCAGGGGAAAACGGGTAGCCTGGTGCTGTCCAAAGTGAAAGCATAAACTTCCTACAAGCCTCCTCTGAATCCCACAAATGAATAGAGGTTGGTAGTAACGGGTTACATTTTCTGTTACATGTACTCAGGTAACGTTTTAAATAGCGGTTTTAATGCAGCATACTGTTTTCCCTTACTTTAGTAGACTTTTAGGGAAAGGCAATATTTTTACTCCGTTACAGTTGGATACATTCATTGCGCTACTTTAATTAATTATTAATTCATTCAGTCATTATTATTTGCATTCATGATCAGTTAAGAGGCAGGTGGTCAGCTGATCCTAGCTCTGCTAGCGCTCTGTTATTCTAACGCAGCCACACCTCCACATGACTCTGTTCAGAGCAGAATAATGGCTGAAGCTACAGCAGTAATATGGTTTTGAAATAGCGCAAGCAGCTAATTTTTACAGCGCACAGTGCATTGGGTTCCGGTTGTGAACTCTAGTCTGAGTATAGTACATCAGAGAACCATGCTGTCACTGAGCTGACAGAGATCAGTAAGTGTGTCTGTTGTGTTAGTGCTAATAAGTTTGATAATACATATGCACACAGTATATCTTGCTTCAAAATTATACTACTTCTGCTTTCTGCCATAACAAAAATATTCAAGCTAACGGTGTGCGAGGGGTGTGCATTTAACTGGTCATGCTCATTCGTGTAGACTGATGAAGAGACAGAAAAGTAGAGAATTTGCTTATTGGTGTACTAAGCTGTAAGGGGCATTCACTGCCACTAGATGTTACACCAGAGCACCAGCATCTCAGCCGTAGCACCAATTTGTATTGGTAAAAACAGTAATTTTACCTCGCAGATCACTGTAAAAGACACTAAATAAAATTCACCAAACCGTCTGGATTAGTCTTTCCACTGTTCCATCAATCACCAACTCTGGTTTGGTCAAAATAAACCCTTAATGCACCAAAGACATTCTGGCTCTATGCCTCAACTGGATGCCACAAAACAGGCTGCAATGGCTGCTATGGACAAATGTGCCCGTCAAAGTACGTCGACTAAAAGTGCTATTTTTTGCCACTGATAGGCTCAATATGATATTCGAAGTGTCTGACAAACATTATGGAAAGGATCCCTATAGACATTGAACATTTTTGTTAAACAGTAAGATATTTTTTGTTTTCCTAGGAAACCCGTAATTTGCATGGCCCTCAAACTATATTATGAAGAATACACGGATCCAAGTTTTGGATGTTTGTCTGACGTCACCCAAGTTGCCAGATCGTCTATGAAACTCAATCTAAACACTATAGGCAATTTCAACCCATCTGTTATCGCAACCTGACAATCCAGGTCTCAGAGCCAGCTGAATTAATTTTAGCTGTTGTCAAAATGTCAGGGCAGGACAGACAGACCCCCTCCCCGCCGCCGCCACTAAAATAAACTCCCGTATTTTGATACCTAAATGTTGGCAGGTATGGTTACACACCTAGTAGCTACTAACAATATTACTTTTCAAACAAACCAAAGAAAAAAGCAGATAAAACTTCTTGCATAATTTAGTTAAATGCAACCACAAATTAAACCGTTTCCATTTAAAAACATATCAACAGATAAATAGCCACAGTCTGATGGCTGCTCTTAGTATTCAAGCATGATTTTCATTTGTAATTTAATTAATATTAAATTTTACATTTCCTGAGACACGCTCATTTCGTTCTGCTTTAACAAACTAATTACTGGCTGAGCAGCAAAAACAAATTCTCATTAAGTTGTGTCCCATGCCTCCTCATTTAACCTAAATTGTAATTGAGCTTTGTTGGCTGCCAGAGAGAGAGTGAGAGACTTAGAGAAAGAGAGACCAGACTATTTTAAGGCCGTTAGCTTTTGTTTGGAGAGAGAATATGGCTGATTCTCATACAATTTAATTTAACGATGGAGGATCCAGGCGAAAACAGACCACTTACACAGTTAGCTGAAGCCCACTGAGGTAGATATCAACAAATTTTATAAGCCAAACAAACAAATTTCTGAATCTCTGAGTTTGTTGGATTTTTACATGAAGAGTTTTTATTTCCAGTGTTAGTGCTGTATTGAAGGCAATTCCATTAGATTCTATTTATATACAGTATATATCAATATCACAAATTACACTTTGCCTCAAAGGGCTTTGCCATCTGTACAACATATGATGCCCTCTGTCCCTGGACCCTCGTTTCAAAAAATTAAAAACTACCCAAAAAACCCCATTTTAACAGGGAAGAAAATGGAAGAAACCTCAGGAAGAGCAACAGAGGAGGGACCCCTCTGTCGTGTGTACAGAACAGATTCACAACAGAAGATCATAGTGTATATACAATCATAAGGACTAAAAATATGTTGTGAAACATAGAGGACGGATCCAAAATCAAAGTGCATACAGTTATGATGAAAATGATGAAATTGTAGTGAATATAATTATGATGAAAAGTATATATTAACAGATGAACATGACATTGAAAATCTGCCATCAAAGTGTGACTTGTGAAAATCAACAGTATGATGAATTCCTTCCTGACTGACAAGTGATGTGTTGCTTTGCTACAGTTAAATCAGTTACATAAATTGGATCAGTGAAATTAATTGGAGAGGCTAAAAAAATCTGCAAGTGTAATTTCACAAATTACAATCTATTGATGCCAATTAATTCTTAAAATTAAATGAGAAAATATTAATAAAATGTAAAAGTTAATTCACCAATCATAACAGTGAAGTATGGCAAACGGTTAAAAATCAGTAAATATATTGTGAATAAAATCTATCCACCTCTGTCTCTTTTTGCTGTATATAAGCTTCACTCTTCACACTCATTCAGATGCTTAAACTTGTCTGAGGGTAATTGACATACTCTGTGTGTAAGTCTTGTTCCAAACCCCTAGGAACACTATGAGGCCTTGTGAGACTTTTACATACATTACACAACACGCGGCTGAAAAAACAAGATGACATTTCCTAGTGCCACAGACATTCAAAAGACTCCTGCAATTATGAAAATTTGAACACTTAGGTCCAGTATAAATTTAAAGCCACCTACTGTTCTGCTGGGCGGTCAGTCATCTCAGCCAGAGAAAGACACCAATGAACATGCATTATTAGCACCCAGGGTAAGAGTGGGAGGAAGCGTTTTTCAGCATATGTGCTTGGTGAGCGGCGTTCACTTGAAGGAATAGTCACCATATTAGGAGTTTTCATTAATTGTTTAATACGTCCATAATCTATTCTTGTCTGTCACATTATCATCTAATGTATTTTTGGGTTGCAGCCAAACATTCTCAATTTTCATTTATTCTCCGCCCCTCGTTTTCTTTTCTTTGGGAATTGTTCTTCAGGCATTATAATGTCAAACATGATGTCCTGGAGGACACAAGACATATACATTTTGTCATTTAGCAGACGCTTTTATCCAAAGCGACTTGCTGATGAGAACATTTACAAACCGAAGGCGCATCATCGGGACCATTTTGGGGTTCAATAACTTGCTCAAGGATACTTTGACACATGACTGGGGGATCAAACCGCCGACCTTCCAATGGGCAGGCGACCGCTCTGCCAACAAACCACAGCCGCCCAGAGCCCCACAGCCGAAAGTGTTGCAAGAGGCCCTGGCTGTTCTGTATTGACAACCCAAGTCGAGAAGCAAAATTTGGGATAACGCCTTAGTGCATATATCTTTTTAGTGCTGATATTCTGCTGTATTTTATGATGAGGAGATAACACATTTCCTAAACAGATACATTTTGCTTCACAATACTACAGTTAAGCAGTTGGGAGTCCAATAGTCAGCTAATGTTGCAGTGGTCATTGAGCCAATGCTGTTTGTCATTAGCCTGGAGTTAAAAGTTAATATACTCGCTGAGCTCACTGAGCCTGCTAGGCAAAGTGTAGTCCATTCCTAGGTAAACAAAATGTTATTTAACAAGAATTCTAACGTTTACTCACAAACCTCTAAACCCTCTATTTTATCTGTGGCAACTTTAGATTTATCATTTAAAACACATTGTAGATGAACAAGTGTTTAACCTGCAGCCGGAATAAAAAAAACCCCAACAGATTAACAAAAATGTTCGAATAAAGCAATAAAATATAATTGGATCATTAAAGCTGCATCTATTGCTTTTTAATGTTGTTGGTTGGTTGGTTGTGTTTTTTTGTTTGTTTACTGGGCAACCACACAAAAGATTACAGCAGTTAGTCTGCCGTTTGGTTCTGGGCAGGTAGGGTACAGTACTTGAAACAGCTGACTGGTGCACCCGTAATCAGGGTTGATGAGAGGAAGCCGTAAAACCAAAACAAAGAGCTGAAAGACAACAAAATGCTCTGTGGAGTGTGTCGAGTCAGATGATTAATCTCTTTGGATTTGTCACTGTGACCCCTTTCACATTGCACATAGTCATTTGTTCCTTGATTAATGTCAAAATATTGATTAGTGTGGCTTTAAATATTCTAACAGGTGTGATATAACATGTATAATCCAACAGGTATTACCTTATTCACAAAAAATGTGAATTACATCATAAATAATAAATTAAACAGTAACTCGTTACAGCGCCTCTGTTTTTACTTGCCTGGGTCAGGTCCTCCTTGGTCTAGAATGCGCCTGTAAGGCTGTTGAATTGATATCCTTATACTGCAATGTACGGAAGCAACGAAATGTGTAAACAATTTTGAAAAAAAACAGCAACACAAGCTATAAAATCCCAAAACAAAATCCATCAACACAATTTTGGCACAAACAAAACCTCATACTATTGACACTGAAATATGGCCTTTTCTTTTGATATTTTACCTTATACAATAAATATGCTAGTTTGTGACTCTATTACCCACTGACATAAGCTAAGAGGTAACCCTTTTCTCTCAGTTTTGACCTTTTTACAAAGGCACCATGTGTACCACGTAGACAAACACTCTGGAGGTTGTCAGGTGCAGTGGCATAAAAAAAAAAATTATTTGTTTATGTCCTTTAAAATGTCATTCCTTTCCTCTCAAACCTATTAACTGCGGTTACAATGGAACTGAATTCTTATCTATAAAGCCTCTCATGAATGCATCAAAGCCTCAGTGCATTCACTGAATAACAATGAGAGTTTTTACTGGGAGAAAATATTTCATCCAGATCTATGGGGAGAGATAAACAAGTGAATATTATACAGACAATAATGCCCCAAAGGATGATTAGTTGTAGGCTATAACGCACAGAAAACCCCTTGTGGGCATGGCTTACATGTTGTGGTAAAGCAAATCCATCATGGCTGAGGCTATATTCTCACAAATGACAATACAATTTGCCGTTGAATGTTTTGGGATTGTAGCTGTCAGAGAAAATGTTGGAAATCGAGAGTAAAAATGCAATGTTCAAGGGTAAAAAACACAAGTCTCGTTTTGTCAACCTTGTGTACAATGCTGTGGGAACATGTTTCAAGTGTGTGTGGGGGGGGGTGCTGTAGGGATGACGCAATACGTGTAAGCTGAAAAAGATCTGTGTAAATGACATATGCTGTACAATGTACATTGATTGTGCATGTTTTCTTACATGGTTTTGGCCCTTAAAAAATAAGTCTTTGATGAACATACAATATTTGTCTATGAAAGGAATAATAATCATGTAAGAACACACACAAAATACAGGCTACACAAACAACATACAGCAGCGGCTGGGCACTGGCTCGTAGGAAAGCTGATGATAAAACAGTTGCCACTGACACTTATTTACTCACAAAGCAGGCGATGATCTGATAGTAAGCATACACAAAGTATACACAACAACAGCTATGCACTGTCTATTATGAAAGCCAGATTTACAAAATGTCTTGATGATAAGAGCAACAACCACTGACATAGTTAGTATTCACAGGCAAAGCAAGGTCATCAGCTCATCAAACTAACCGTTAACAATAGGCTTATGTGCATTTAGGCCTACTGTACAGTGGCGATGCATGAAAAAGTGTTCTACCCTTACTCCAAAAGTGTTCTTGCGCTCAGATTTCACAGTGATGAAACTTTTCATCAAATGTGTATGTATATGTCATGTATATCCACTTGTTCAATGACGTCTCTGTGTGCATGCATGAGTGTAAGATGTCTTAGTCTCTTCTGGGACACGTTGCTCCTCAATCAGGTTTTTAAGGTGTTTGAGTGTAGAGAAACTTTTCTCCGAAGAAGCAACTGATATGGGTAGGCAGATGCAGAGTTTTATTCGTTTGAGAGACCTGAGGCAACCTTTTGTACTGTCTTGTAAGGAGCAGTCTCTTTGAAGACATCTCCCAACATCTGGAGCTGAAGCTGCAGTCGGCCTAGGTAAAACCCCATGGGGAGACAGAGACACTGTGTGTCCAGTACAGCAGACGGCTTTCTATTTTCCGCGTTGAGGACAGTCTTCTCCCTGAATGCAGCTACTGTCATTCCACCCAGGTCGAATCTCCTGTTGAGTTTGGATATGAATCAAATCCACTGCTTTGTAAAATTGTGTTCTCCATTTCACTTCCTACGCTGCCTGTGACAATGCTTCGGTCTCTCTGGTCTGATGATACTGGGCAGGGGTTCTGCTTACTCTGGATTCAGCTTTGTCATTTTAGACCATTCTGGGTAGCACTTTCACTATGCTACCTAACTCTCAACCCTCACTCGCAGTGTTGGAAAATAACGCGTTACTGTAATTCCACTACTTTTGGCAGTAACTAATTACTTTTTCAAATTAAATAACGCAATTACAACAACTGAAATTTAAATTGGCTCGTTACTCGTTACTTTTGTCTTACCTGAAAGAAGGGGCGGCTGTGGCTTGGTGCCAGAACGGTTGCCTGCCAATCGGAAGCGGTTCAATCCCCCAGCCATGCGTTGAAGTATCCTTGAGCAAGATACTGAACCCCAAAAATTCTCCCGAAGCTGCACCTTCGGTTTGAGTGGCTTTGGATAGAAGCGTCTGCTAAATGACTCAATGTAAATGTAAATGTAAGTGGACAACTGCAGAGGAAAGCAGACAAAAGAAGCCTGATTATGATCTATCGTCATCAGCTACTTGGTTAGCATACATCCGGCTTCATGCGAGTCTTCTTCTACCAAATCCTACTGTCTAAGTGTAGCCTACAGGTAGGAATTCTAGTCGTTGCTGTGGTTGGGAGTATTAATAACTCCTGTCAGTCATAATGAGTACAATGATAGATAGAATTTGACAGTTGTCACTAAACTATAGCTCTTCTTTTCCTTTCGGCTGCTCCCTTTCAGGGGTCGCCACAGCGAATCATGTGCCTCCATCTAACCCTGTCCTCTGCGTCCTCTTAGCTATACTGAATTAATATGATAATTGCCTTTTTGCTCTGCGTGTTTTTTTCGCCACTGCCACACAAGGGCCAAATAGGATGAAGAGAGCTTTGCCTTTGAGTGCCTGTTTAAGGAGTCCGGCTATTTTGCCCCTGATATCCCCTCTTACACTTCTGTCCTACTTCAAACTTTCCAGTGTGGCCAGTAAGACAGGGTATGATGAGCTGCAGTGGTGAATCGCTCTTAGTCGCACATACCATCTCGTTGGGCACATGCTGAAAATGGTGACGATGACATCTGAACAGCCAAATACTGATTCAAACAGCTGCTTGCATTTAGCTGATTATTTGATAAGCACAGCAATACTCTGCACAAAGTTTAGTGCTTCTGCTATCAGGCTCACCTCACGTGTGACTTCATGAAGTACAATATCCAGTGAATGATTGTAACAGTGCACATAGAGTACAATGAGTGCGGCCTTACTTCTTTCAGCCAGGCCTGAACACCAGACAAACGGCCTGACATATTGGAGGCACCATCAAAGCAATACCCTTTAAGATGAGAAACAGGAATGTTTAGCCTCACTAGAATGTGTTTCAAACATGTAAAGAGTGTCTCTTCAATAGTGTCTTGGCAGTTGTAAAATCCTTAAAAGCCATAATGTGTCTCAAGAGCATTGTCAACATACTGAAGACAGCAGGAAAATTGCTTCGCAAGGCTGATATCTCTTGTGCCATCAGCTGTCAGTCTGTAAAAACCATAGCCTGATGCATGAGATACCGCTGTCCTTTGAACAGAATGTGCAAATGATAATGACGATGATCCCATTTTGTGTTGTGATACCATTTTCTTGTGCTGTTGCGTGCCTGTTTGCATTAAGTCTGTGGTCATGTTGGACCTAAATGTAATTTCCAACCAGAGTGAAAATTTGGAACTTAAGACCCACTATTAACTGCTTGCTGAAATCAAAATGTCGTTAGAATATGAACATGACCAACATAAATTAAATGTAAGGGGTTTTTTGTTATTTATTTTTATTTATAGTTGAGAACGTGCAGGTCCTCTACCATCCGCCAAGGACTGTTCAGCACCTTCTGCACCCGTACTTCCCACGGCCTTGCTTTAATATGTCTATTTTGATTTGATACTAAAATAATGCTGTGATAAACAGCACCTATAAACAGTCTTTTTTTAATTTCCTCACACTGATCTTTAAACACACTGGATTAATTATCATTTTATTAAGGTCAATCTATTATACTCTAATGAACACAGACAAAACTGCCTCCTTGATTATGCCAAATTAGTCCAGCTAAACATAGCACAACCATTTTGGTCTTGTTATCCCTTCTGGGTCTAGTGGGCTATTCGTCTATTAGCCTTTACTGCATGTAAAAATAATTTAAAGTTGAATACGTTCAGATTAAATTTATAAAATATTAAACGCACATACACACAACATTACATTGTACAAAAAACATTCCATCACTGTTTATATTTTCATATTAAAATCGATGAGAAAAACCAAATCAGCCATGCTTTAATGTGCTTCAAAGAAGGTTTTCACATCCCTATTAAAACTAGCTTCAAAAAAAGCTTTTTTTGCTAACCCACATGTTACAATCAGAGTCAGATTGCACCTTAGCGTGTTTGGTATGTTTACTGAAAGTCTATTCTTCACTTAATGTGTACAAGAATCTTGGTCTCTCTTTCTTATTAAAATATTGGAACAAGACGAAACATGTTTGTATCCTTCATTAACGACCATCCCAGAGGCCTGTAGTGCTCCACAGAGCGTGCCAAATGGATCTCAGTCTTAACCTGGTTGTTTTGTTTTTCCCTACCTGCAGTGTCCCTGTCCTGCTGCCTGGTTACTAATTTCTTGAGTGCTGCTCAATACTACATCCACAAAGGCATGTGCAACCTGCTGCTAAACTGTGTTTGACAGACATCTGGCTGTGATGACCATGTTTACAGACTTTGAGAAACAATGAAAGATGTGTGAAGCCAAAGGTAAATTACTATGCTGCTTAAAGGTACCGTGGAGTTTCCACTTTATCTTCTCTCTCCCGTAGTTTTGTGCTTTCTCGTCTCTCTTCTCTCTCTTACTGTCACTTTCAGCTGGTATTTCTGAGTCTGGATCTGTGATTGGGGGCCACCTGCTGGGGCAGTGCTGCTGTGTCTGTGGTGGAAGAGAGGTGGTGTGGCGCAGGTCCTGCATCACCTAGAGCTGCTCAGTTGTCCTTCTGTATCTATCCTCTTCCCTTATGTTTTACAATCTAATTAATAATTATATATACTACAATTTCACCATCTTCATCATAATTGCATGTACTATGAATTCTGGATCCATCCTCCACACTTCCATTTTACAACCTACATTTTATCATTATAATTGTACAGTGATGCCATGGGGTCCTGGAGTACACCTGTACATCACTGCAGCAAGGTGAGAAGTTATATTACTGGAGGTCTGCAAAGATAAGATGGCCATGCAGATATTTTGGTTTAATTTGCCCAAGTTGTGAGATAGTCTCTGAGATTTCTGCCAGCACTCCAATTCAGTGGAGGTGAATGAGTTTGTAGCACTCATAGCAATGGGTCCGTACGAGGTCCGTAGATTATCCACCTCACATGGGTCATGATTTTGAAGCAGTGTGCTGACCAATACCTATTTCTAAACCTACCTACCCATTCCTTAATGTTGTCCATTAAGCAAACTAAATAGAGGGTGGCATCATCTGCAAAAGCTGAATTTGTATATAAAACAATGGTGTCTGTGATTGTTAACTACATTAAGTTTTCTTAAGAGGAAACCGTTTTCAGTGTTATCCTTGAAAATGTGTTTGAATACAAAGTGGCAGTGTAGTACAGAGTTGGACATTTTTAAATATGATTCATTTCTTGGCTGATTTAAAGGCCAATACCCAAATCACTATAACATGACTCAGCTATCTTTGACTGTCAGTTTGCAATCCATTGTGCATGTACACATGGCTGCTCCTGTAACGCCTCATCAACATGTTGACATTAACAATGGCCTTCACCCGGGATGTGGCTGACAATAACAGAGTGATATTGTCATTCAACTGCGCTTACTGGTAACTTTAACAAGCAGCTTATATGACGGTGCCCCAAATTGTATGCTGCACAGTTGCTGGTATGTATGGCTGAGGTAATCAAACATTTAGTAAATACATTTACTGGTCTTAATTTCCAAATTGACTTGAAAATCTGCATGAAGACTGCATTCCCAGATGGAAAAAAACATTATCAACACTTCTTATAATTGTCACCAATATTTAACGCTGCAGTTTCAAAAAATGTTGCATTCTGAAACACATACATTTTTACACAAAAGGTTTTCATGACTCAGACATTCTTGGACACCCTGTTAATGAGTTATGAAATAAGCCCATATAATAATGTTTGTTTGTGTTCATCAGTTCTAACTTCTAACTAAAATCTTGTCTGTCTACTTCACTTTATTGTGTGCCATAATTAGGCACAAATTCTGACCAAATAACAAAACTGAAGAGTAAACATCAGAGAGGCTTTGGAGAAATCATAATAAAGGCAGTTTTTTCCAAATTCCATATTTTTATATTTCATATAGATTATTTTATTGATGTTTAGGCATTGCTTGGTTCCTTGTTTTTTAGCCATGTGTGTGTGTTAAGAGAACATGAAGAGAATGTAAATAAAGTTAGATTTTAATGATGCAGGCTTCTCCAAACTGAGGGTAGCAACACAATTCAAATCTTCAAACGGTCACTTTTGGATCTTTCAACATTCGAATCTGAGAAGGCAGACTGGTAACAAGCAGAGACGTCAAAGTCAAAAAAGTGATAAATGGCTGCATGATAGCAGTGGTGTGGAGCTTATCTCCACTAGCCAGCAAAGCCTTTTTTATCACTCTTTTTTTAATTGCCTTGGTAGTTGAAGAAACCCTGTGAAGCATACACTACACATGGTGTGCACAAACAAGTTTAAAGTGGTATTTCACCCAGAATCTATAAGTTGCAGAGAGTTAGATGAGAAGATTAGTTACACTCTCTGTACTGATCTTCTCATCTAACTCTCGGCAAGAAAGGGAACATGGTTGTCTTTTACTTGAACATCTCAGAAATGTTGAGAAAGATTGGATGGGACTTTGTTTCGGTTTGTGGTACTGAATGTGTAATAATTTAAAGATTATCGCCAGGAGTAGTGTTCCCCCTTTGAGTTGCATACAATTTCAATTGGAAGGATTGTTTGAGTCACATATTATAGCAAGTACTGTAAATTAGTATTAAGTGGAATACTGAGATGTTTGAGATGGACAGCCATGTGATAAGCTTTCCAAGAGCAAAAGATCATGATACAATCAAAGTGTTCTCATAAATAAAATCACCAGGATAAAGGTCCCTCTAGGCCACCGGTATCCCTCCATCTCTCAATTCTGTACGCTCCTACCATCTCTAATAAAAGTATAATGTCCTTAAATTGAACACATTTTACAGGGCATCCCAGCAAATACTAGTTCAAATTGAACAGAATTAGAAAGGGTGGTAGGCGTCAGTTTGCTTGATGGGATTCTGTACACCAATAGAGGTGTAACAGCAGGCTTGAAATGGATAAACGAGTTGACATGGAGGGGTTGAAGTAAGTGACCTTGAGTTAATACACCTGCAGCAGTGAGAAGCAGACTTGACTAAGTGCAGAGGTACTGTGGAAGAGAACAGGTCACTGATAATATACTGTTTCTTTGTTTTATCATCAGCAGTCCTTGTTTTCTTTACCATTACATCATGAAGAACATATTATAAAAGCCGTGATTAAACAGCCAAAGTGAACTCGTGGCATGACTGCTATTTATGCTATTCTTTATGAGGCACTGTCAGTGACAGTTTTGACAACTCCTGCGCTCTGCTTCACTGCAGATTAAATCATCGGTCTCCATGTTATCAAACTGACAAGGAGCTGATAGGAGGTGCTTTTATTGCAGATGTTTAGAATAGCCAATGTAAAACCTTAATAGGTTTAGTCACTGATGTATGGTATGTATAAATATGGGACAGAGAGCAGCAATATGGAAATCTATTGGCATTAAACATCATGGAATATTTCTTGGTTTAGAATTTACTAGCTACATATGTTTGACAGAGCTGCCTGTTAGGATTATGTTGATTTATCACAAAAAGGAAGGATAGGTGCCCTTCTTACTGTATTTCACTTTATTTATCTGACTGAAAAGTCAACATCAAAAGTGTGCAAATCAGAATGACAAATACTTAATATCCTTGGGCACCCTGGCAGCTCAGTCTGTGGATATCAGTATGTGAATATGATTTGTTTAAATTCCAAGTTCTTTGTCTCTGAAAGACTCTCCCTGGATTGGGTATCGATATCCAGGGCCCCGAAAGCTCCAGGCTTACTGTGTGTCACCTGGATTTTAATAATTTAATTGAAAAGTTGTTGTAGAAATATGCACCACTAAAGCACAATAAAAAAATCGGGTGATAAATGACATAATAGGGGGCCTTACGGTGGGTCCTGTTTTATTATGTATCTTAATCTCATTTTAAGACACTCATTATTTCACTTACATGCTGTCAGCCCTGGGACGAGTTGGCCACTGTCCAGGGTGTACCCCGCCTAAGGCCCAAAGTCACTGGGATAGGCTCCAGTCACCCGCGACCCCTAATGGGAACAAGCGGTAGAAAATCACTGACTGACAGTTATGTGGTTATATTCTGCATATTCCTAAATTAATGTCTTAAATCAGATTACCACACAGCAAACCCGGGGCCCAGGCAGTATTCTACCTAGCAAAACTGTATGCGTTGTGGAAAGTGGAAAGAACTGTGGTTACTGAGGGCCCAACAGCTCATTTTTGCCCTACGGCCCTCTAGCAGTTTAATTAGGCCATGCTTAAAGAAACCTTGTGTGTTTTATTATTGCTTTGTGTTTTTCTTGAAGGTCTGGCACATGCAGTACAGAATTTAGCTAAATCCACTTGTATAGTTGTAGTTCCAAATGTACATCTTGGCATGTTTTTGTTTTATTTACATGCTGTTGCCTACAGAGTAACAACATTACAGCAATCATCATCGGAAATGTATGTAATGAGACTTTAAAATCAGTTTTAGAATCCATGTTCACCCAGGATATATTTCATAAGCGTTAAGGTGACTTTTGTCAGGGAACACCTCTGAGCCAAATATGTTACCTAATTACCTAAAACTGCAGAGCAAAAGTTTCTTAAAGAATCAATTACAGAAAGACTGGTATGAAATGAAGGTCAAAGTATTGTGTGTGAAAGGTTGCCTTTATGATGCCTTTAAGATAGACATATTAGAAGATGATTCCCCCAGTTTAGAAAAAATGGGGGAATCATCTTCTAATGATTTACAGACCTACAGTAAAGGGCGTGCTTTACAGCTTAAATGTAAATGTCTAATATTACCTCAGCCTAATGGGATGTCAGTAGTACCACACAGAGAATAAAAGCAAGGGGAATAGAGGGAGAGAGGGCAATTCTTTCTCATATAGATTATGTGAAATAGACAAAAATTATTATGCTCTGACTGTATGTAATGATAGCTGGAAAAAGTCTACTTAATTTATTTCATCAAATATCAGCTGGTGAATCTTTTCGTCTGTGCTACAAAGTTGGGGGGAAAAGGATTTGTGTTTTAGGGATAAAGGGAGTGATGTGATTAATGAGTAAGAACTGGAATCATGGACCAGTCTGAATGCAAATGGATAGTCTTCCAGCCAATCAATTCTCATTTTCTTCACTGGATGGATGGAATGCCCAGTAGTGGCAAATGATTTTATCTCATCGTAAACTAGAGAGTACAGTATATCTGAAAAACACATGCTTTCTAGACAGCATGTTCAGAGATGATAGATGGAACTGTTTGAACAAGTCACTCATCTGAATTCATGTAATTCATGTCAGATGTCAAGTCAACTGTCAAACAAGTTCCAGCCCTCAGGAAGCAAAGTAAACCATGTAAAATCATGTCAAATCCTGAGTATCTTTGAGAAACATTTAAAGTATGTTTTGGCACCTTTTTATGTGGATGTCCAGTCACAAAGCTGTTTCACCTTATTTTAGGTATGTAGTGAGATACTCTCAGTATTCTCAGTTAGGTATCATGATCAAGAGTAAACTCGTACTGAAAAAGGTACATTGCACTGGTATTGTTCGCAGCATATGTGCAAGCCAACAATACCAGTGCAATGTACCTTTTTTCAGTACAAATTTGCTCTTGATCATTGTACCTCACTGAGCAATGACATTGTCACTACTTACCTAAAATAAGGTGAAATGGCTTTGTGACATAGATGCTCCATTTTCAGTTACTTTTCTATCATTTCACAGGTTGTAGCTTTAAAGCCAAACTTCTTTTTGCCAGAGACCTCCAAACTGGTGCATTAATTGCCATGCTGGGGCATCCCACAAACAAAATAAAGGCTATCATCCACCCACATGCTGTGCAAACCATAGCTGCTCTAATTTGGCTAACGTTATGTTATAAAACAATATGAGTTTATTTATTGCTGAATCTTTAGTTGTGTAAGTATTCAGTTTCCTTCGGTCCATCAGTGTCCTGAAAGTAAAATTGGATATTGCACTGTTGCTGTGCTTTACTCTTAGTCAGTTTTCATTTTCTCTCCATCTGTTCTGTCAAATTTAGATCTTTACAATACATATTTTGCAATATTCAGCACTGTATTCAATTTTAGTGGCAGTGTGTGTAAATGTATGTGTGGCCAAGGGAGTTATCTATTCACCACATTTCCTTGTTTATCAGTTCATTATATGCTGTCATTTCAAGGATCATGTATACAAGACTCAGTAGTATTTATTGATGATAACTGCCTTGAAAGTTCAAGTTGTGTCAAGTGTGAGAAAGATAAGGAGAGATACGCTTTCATACCACTGAATGATTGCAGAAAGAAACAGCATTAGTCCCATTTTGAAACAGCACAGTAAAAAGTGAGGTTATTGGAATTGAAGTGATGCATGGGCACGTACAGTTTCACTCATCTGTGATGCTCTGAGTGACCTGACATTTTCCACTGTGAGTGAAGTTTTATATTTAACCATGGCAAAAACCTTGCCCTAACCTTGAAAGGTCTGGTTGTGTAACATTAAGTGAACTTAAGATGCCAAAAAAATCACATATGTTTCTTCAAATAGTAGGCAGTTAGGAACCTTTTTTGTCTGACACATGGCTGTTTGCTGCTATCACCAGAGATGACAGTTGTTACATTTTTATTTATTATTATTAGTTATTGTTGCTATGCCTGTTAAGTAATGTTTACAATGATAACGGTGGCAGATTCACGACCATCGTTTTTGTTGACTGAAATAACAACTGTGTGAGTTGGCTGGCTTAAGAATGTCTGCAGCTGACTTTTTCATTTTGCTACCTGATTGATTTGAAAAATAACAATATTAAAATGTTATAAAAGTTTAATTTGCTCTCACATATCCCTATACTATAGGAACACACTTTAAAAGCATATTAAATCAAACTGATAGACAGCTAAACTCCATTAAACCCAAATTTGATCAATTCACCAGCAGCCTCTCCTCTGTAACCTTTCAATGAATGTATGTGTTCTGCCTTGGAGGCTCAGTGTCAGAGGGTGGCACTAGTAAAAGCAAATGTTTAAGACAAGATGTAATCAAACAGGGAAGGTATAAATAAACCCACAGAGAAATAAAAAACACTTAAGTCCTGGTGATGCTTCCCCTTTCCTTTTGTTTCTATTAAAAATATGCAGTTATAATCACAGAAAGTCGTTTTTTTCACATTAAGATCAGTGATTATTCTACAAGCTAACCCTTCAAACACTGATTCTCTACCCACAATTTCACTCTTTAATACATAGACTATCCATTTCAGTAAGACAACATTGTATATTCAGAAGGTTATAAATAACATTATTTGGAAAGCTGGCTTAAGGCAACATAATTATAGGGCAGGAAAATAGGGAGAAAACTATGAGGTCAAAGATTCAAAACTTTTTTTTTGGCCCATAATAAAACAGCTACAATAATACTACACAATGCTTCAGTCAAAGTCTTAATAAAGGCCATTGAAAGCTGTAGATTCATTTTTAGTAATTCCTTTCAAAACCATTATGTTAACATAACCTTGTTCAGGATACACTCCACTCAAAAGTATTAAAATGAAATTGTTTCAATGGACGGACTTAGTTCGTAAAAACATGAGCTCGACATGGAAAGCATTAATAAAGTTATTTTAGTTCCATTTCTTCGGTTTTCATTAAAGTTTTCCCTTGCTGAGAGCTGTGATTAGAGACCTCAGTCGTAAACTTGGGTAAATGTCAAACTGTTGATGAAATTTGCTTTGGTTATTGAGCCAAATTTAAAAAATTCTTTCTCTCAAATGACTTTTTCCTTTTTTACCCACAACCTAGATCTTGTTCACATACAGGATACTGTAAATATACATTTTTATTTCAGGGATGACTATGGTCATCTTCACCATTTGTCTGGACGATTGATGCAGGCAGCACAGCACAAATTCACATAGAGACTGAATAGCTCTGTGCTCCACTGCAGTGCTGCTTCTGGTGATTTTTTATTAAATTAAGCTAATTTAATGAATCCCTATAATACTCATCGTCCCTGCAGAGTAATTATATTAAGTGGAGGTGAGGTGGAAGAAGCATTCAGAGTCCTTACTTAAGTAAAAGTACTAATGCCACACAGTACACAACAGTATACAAGTGTTATCAGCAAAAAGTAGTATAAATAAAAGTACTCATAGTGCAGTAAAATGTTCAGTATTTTACTATTATATCTGATGTTTCTGGATTGATATTACTGGTGCATTAATGTGTGTGTTGCATTTTACTGCTGTGGATGTTTAAGGTTGAGCTAATTTGAGCTACTTTATATCCTGTTGGGTAGTTTAATCTACAGCAATGCGTCATATTCTATTAGATCATCCTGTGTTTGTAGCGTTGCTGTCCTACGAGAACCACGTATCTCTAAAAAGTCAACTTTTCTTGAGGTCAGAAAAAAAGCCTGTTTCCAGCTTTTGACAATGCATTTTCCTGACAGTCCAAGGGAGTTTTCACTGGACACGAAGGGTACTAAAAATGGTAATCTGAAAGTAACTAAAGCTGTTAAATAAACGTGCAATATTTGCCTCTGAGATGTAGTGGAGTGGAAGTATAACGTTGCATGCGAAATATCACAAGAAATCATTGACAAAGGGTAAGACGAGCCAACAGCCAATTTTGTAAAGGAACGAAATGGAAGAAATGAACGTAAACTAGTTCATTTTAATCTGTGTGAACTGAGCTTTGAGTTAGCTCTGGTGAAGTATGAACTTGCACAACACTGCCTGTGCCAGTCTACAGCCTTACAAAGCATGGCAGTAGACTTTTAGACTTGTTTTTAAATTTATTTAATTTAATAAATGACTATAATACTTTTTCCCTACAGGGAATTAATTTAAGAGGCATGTGTATTTTGAGAGCAATAAATAACAAAATTAAAACAATAAAGGCCAGAATAAGGCAGTTAATAACCAAAAGGGAACAAAAGGCACTAATATCTTCAGAGTTGCTGGGTTTTTTGCCTTGACGCTGACCAACTGGCACCAGAAGGTTCCAGAGACAGTCTGTCTGTATGGTCTGTATCTCACTGGAGCCAAACTCACCACTGGTAACTACTGGTTTGACAGATTTCCCAGAATCAGCCAAAAAAACGTTTCTTTCCTCAGGATCTGTGGCTGCCCCCTTCTCTGCTGAGGCAAAATTTGTCACGGGTGATTACCTTAGTGACAGTGTTATCAGGCTTTACTCCTCCCAGAAGCCACTTCTGATCCAAATATTCAAAATCCATTTCTCACACACAGATCGCACACTAGCACATCTCTAGCACAGTGAGTGATTTCTCCTGCCCCAGAGAGGCTCAGTGCAGGAGGGAGGCGTGAGAGTGAAGGACTTTATGTTGGCTTAGCTCCGCAGGGGCAGAGTCCTACTAATCATCCGTGATCACAGACAGAATGTCAACATGCAACAGCAGCACAACTTATATTTCCCCAAAATGCTTCTCTCAGTCATTTGTTTCCTGTTGTCTCCTGTTACATTTTCCACTCATTTTCACATTTTTACACCCACACACACATTGTCATTTGCAGCTCGTGTTTTTTGGACAGAAATGTAAAACAATTTGTTCTTGGAAGACAGTATACATAAAAAAAAAAAAAGCAGAGGATTTTCTCAGTTTTTG
>CM022472.1:9162161-9193555 GCA_011952105.1 Coreoperca whiteheadi | reverse complement strand
TGTCACTGAGCTGACAGAGATCAGTAAGTGTGTCTGTTGTGTTAGTGCTAATAAGTTTGATAATACATATGCACACAGTATATCTTGCTTCAAAATTATACTACTTCTGCTTTCTGCCATAACAAAAATATTCAAGCTAACGGTGTGCGAGGGGTGTGCATTTAACTGGTCATGCTCATTCGTGTAGACTGATGAAGAGACAGAAAAGTAGAGAATTTGCTTATTGGTGTACTAAGCTGTAAGGGGCATTCACTGCCACTAGATGTTACACCAGAGCACCAGCATCTCAGCCGTAGCACCAATTTGTATTGGTAAAAACAGTAATTTTACCTCGCAGATCACTGTAAAAGACACTAAATAAAATTCACCAAACCGTCTGGATTAGTCTTTCCACTGTTCCATCAATCACCAACTCTGGTTTGGTCAAAATAAACCCTTAATGCACCAAAGACATTCTGGCTCTATGCCTCAACTGGATGCCACAAAACAGGCTGCAATGGCTGCTATGGACAAATGTGCCCGTCAAAGTACGTCGACTAAAAGTGCTATTTTTTGCCACTGATAGGCTCAATATGATATTCGAAGTGTCTGACAAACATTATGGAAAGGATCCCTATAGACATTGAACATTTTTGTTAAACAGTAAGATATTTTTTGTTTTCCTAGGAAACCCGTAATTTGCATGGCCCTCAAACTATATTATGAAGAATACACGGATCCAAGTTTTGGATGTTTGTCTGACGTCACCCAAGTTGCCAGATCGTCTATGAAACTCAATCTAAACACTATAGGCAATTTCAACCCATCTGTTATCGCAACCTGACAATCCAGGTCTCAGAGCCAGCTGAATTAATTTTAGCTGTTGTCAAAATGTCAGGGCAGGACAGACAGACCCCCTCCCCGCCGCCGCCACTAAAATAAACTCCCGTATTTTGATACCTAAATGTTGGCAGGTATGGTTACACACCTAGTAGCTACTAACAATATTACTTTTCAAACAAACCAAAGAAAAAAGCAGATAAAACTTCTTGCATAATTTAGTTAAATGCAACCACAAATTAAACCGTTTCCATTTAAAAACATATCAACAGATAAATAGCCACAGTCTGATGGCTGCTCTTAGTATTCAAGCATGATTTTCATTTGTAATTTAATTAATATTAAATTTTACATTTCCTGAGACACGCTCATTTCGTTCTGCTTTAACAAACTAATTACTGGCTGAGCAGCAAAAACAAATTCTCATTAAGTTGTGTCCCATGCCTCCTCATTTAACCTAAATTGTAATTGAGCTTTGTTGGCTGCCAGAGAGAGAGCGAGAGACTTAGAGAAAGAGAGACCAGACTATTTTAAGGCCGTTAGCTTTTGTTTGGAGAGAGAATATGGCTGATTCTCATACAATTTAATTTAACGATGGAGGATCCAGGCGAAAACAGACCACTTACACAGTTAGCTGAAGCCCACTGAGGTAGATATCAACTAATTTTATAAGCCAAACAAACAAATTTCTGAATCTCTGAGTTTGTTGGATTTTTACATGAAGAGTTTTTATTTCCAGTGTTAGTGCTGTATTGAAGGCAATTCCATTAGATTCTATTTATATACAGTATATATCAATATCACAAATTACACTTTGCCTCAAAGGGCTTTGCCATCTGTACAACATATGATGCCCTCTGTCCCTGGACCCTCGTTTCAAAAAATTAAAAACTACCCAAAAAACCCCATTTTAACAGGGAAGAAAATGGAAGAAACCTCAGGAAGAGCAACAGAGGAGGGACCCCTCTGTCGTGTGTACAGAACAGATTCACAACAGAAGATCATAGTGTATATACAATCATAAGGACTAAAAATATGTTGTGAAACATAGAGGACGGATCCAAAATCAAAGTGCATACAGTTATGATGAAAATGATGAAATTGTAGTGAATATAATTATGATGAAAAGTATATATTAACAGATGAACATGACATTGAAAATCTGCCATCAAAGTGTGACTTGTGAAAATCAACAGTATGATGAATTCCTTCCTGACTGACAAGTGATGTGTTGCTTTGCTACAGTTAAATCAGTTACATAAATTGGATCAGTGAAATTAATTGGAGAGGCTAAAAAAATCTGCAAGTGTAATTTCACAAATTACAATCTATTGATGCCAATTAATTCTTAAAATTAAATGAGAAAATATTAATAAAATGTAAAAGTTAATTCACCAATCATAACAGTGAAGTATGGCAAACGGTTAAAAATCAGTAAATATATTGTGAATAAAATCTATCCACCTCTGTCTCTTTTTGCTGTATATAAGCTTCACTCTTCACACTCATTCAGATGCTTAAACTTGTCTGAGGGTAATTGACATACTCTGTGTGTAAGTCTTGTTCCAAACCCCTAGGAACACTATGAGGCCTTGTGAGACTTTTACATACATTACACAACACGCGGCTGAAAAAACAAGATGACATTTCCTAGTGCCACAGACATTCAAAAGACTCCTGCAATTATGAAAATTTGAACACTTAGGTCCAGTATAAATTTAAAGCCACCTACTGTTCTGCTGGGCGGTCAGTCATCTCAGCCAGAGAAAGACACCAATGAACATGCATTATTAGCACCCAGGGTAAGAGTGGGAGGAAGCGTTTTTCAGCATATGTGCTTGGTGAGCGGCGTTCACTTGAAGGAATAGTCACCATATTAGGAGTTTTCATTAATTGTTTAATACGTCCATAATCTATTCTTGTCTGTCACATTATCATCTAATGTATTTTTGGGTTGCAGCCAAACATTCTCAATTTTCATTTATTCTCCGCCCCTCGTTTTCTTTTCTTTGGGAATTGTTCTTCAGGCATTATAATGTCAAACATGATGTCCTGGAGGACACAAGACATATACATTTTGTCATTTAGCAGACACTTTTATCCAAAGCGACTTGCTGATGAGAACATTTACAAACCGAAGGTGCATCATCGGGACCATTTTGGGGTTCAATAACTTGCTCAAGGATACTTTGACACATGACTGGGGGATCAAACCGCCGACCTTCCAATGGGCAGGCGACCGCTCTGCCAACAAACCACAGCCGCCCAGAGCCCCACAGCCGAAAGTGTTGCAAGAGGCCCTGGCTGTTCTGTATTGACAACCCAAGTCGAGAAGCAAAATTTGGGATAACGCCTTAGTGCATATATCTTTTTAGTGCTGATATTCTGCTGTATTTTATGATGAGGAGATAACACAATCCTAAACAGATACATTTTGCTTCACAATACTACAGTTAAGCAGTTGGGAGTCCAATAGTCAGCTAATGTTGCAGTGGTCATTGAGCCAATGCTGTTTGTCATTAGCCTGGAGTTAAAAGTTAATATACTCGCTGAGCTCACTGAGCCTGCTAGGCAAAGTGTAGTCCATTCCTAGGTAAACAAAATGTTATTTAACAAGAATTCTAACGTTTACTCACAAACCTCTAAACCCTCTATTTTATCTGTGGCAACTTTAGATTTATCATTTAAAACACATTGTAGATGAACAAGTGTTTAACCTGCAGCCGGAATAAAAAAAACCCCAACAGATTAACAAAAATGTTCGAATAAAGCAATAAAATATAATTGGATCATTAAAGCTGCATCTATTGCTTTTTAATGTTGTTGGTTGGTTGGTTGTGTTTTTTTGTTTGTTTACTGGGCAACCACACAAAAGATTACAGCAGTTAGTCTGCCGTTTGGTTCTGGGCAGGTAGGGTACAGTACTTGAAACAGCTGACTGGTGCACCCGTAATCAGGGTTGATGAGAGGAAGCCGTAAAACCAAAACAAAGAGCTGAAAGACAACAAAATGCTCTGTGGAGTGTGTCGAGTCAGATGATTAATCTCTTTGGATTTGTCACTGTGACCCCTTTCACATTGCACATAGTCATTTGATCCTTGATTAATGTCAAAATATTGATTAGTGTGGCTTTAAATATTCTAACAGGTGTGATATAACATGTATAATCCAACAGGTATTACCTTATTCACAAAAAATGTGAATTACATCATAAATAATAAATTAAACAGTAACTCGTTACAGCGCCTCTGTTTTTACTTGCCTGGGTCAGGTCCTCCTTGGTCTAGAATGCGCCTGTAAGGCTGTTGAATTGATATCCTTATACTGCAATGTACGGAAGCAACGAAATGTGTAAACAATTTTGAAAAAAAACAGCAACACAAGCTATAAAATCCCAAAACAAAATCCATCAACACAATTTTGGCACAAACAAAACCTCATACTATTGACACTGAAATATGGCCTTTTCTTTTGATATTTTACCTTATACAATAAATATGCTAGTTTGTGACTCTATTACCCACTGACATAAGCTAAGAGGTAACCCTTTTCTCTCAGTTTTGACCTTTTTACAAAGGCACCATGTGTACCACGTAGACAAACACTCTGGAGGTTGTCAGGTGCAGTGGCATAAAAAAAAAAATTATTTGTTTATGTCCTTTAAAATGTCATTCCTTTCCTCTCAAACCTATTAACTGCGGTTACAATGGAACTGAATTCTTATCTATAAAGCCTCTCATGAATGCATCAAAGCCTCAGTGCATTCACTGAATAACAATGAGAGTTTTTACTGGGAGAAAATATTTCATCCAGATCTATGGGGAGAGATAAACAAGTGAATATTATACAGACAATAATGCCCCAAAGGATGATTAGTTGTAGGCTATAACGCACAGAAAACCCCTTGTGGGCATGGCTTACATGTTGTGGTAAAGCAAATCCATCATGGCTGAGGCTATATTCTCACAAATGACAATACAATTTGCCGTTGAATGTTTTGGGATTGTAGCTGTCAGAGAAAATGTTGGAAATCGAGAGTAAAAATGCAATGTTCAAGGGTAAAAAACACAAGTCTCGTTTTGTCAACCTTGTGTACAATGCTGTGGGAACATGTTTCAAGTGTGTGTGGGGGGGGTGCTGTGGGGATGACGCAATACGTGTAAGCTGAAAAAGATCTGTGTAAATGACATATGCTGTACAATGTACATTGATTGTGCATGTTTTCTTACATGGTTTTGGCCCTTAAAAAATAAGTCTTTGATGAACATACAATATTTGTCTATGAAAGGAATAATGATCATGTAAGAACACACACAAAATACAGGCTACACAAACAACATACAGCAGCGGCTGGGCACTGGCTCGTAGGAAAGCTGATGATAAAACAGTTGCCACTGACACTTATTTACTCACAAAGCAGGCGATGATCTGATAGTAAGCATACACAAAGTATACACAACAACAGCTATGCACTGTCTATTATGAAAGCCAGATTTACAAAATGTCTTGATGATAAGAGCAACAACCACTGACATAGTTAGTATTCACAGGCAAAGCAAGGTCATCAGCTCATCAAACTAACCGTTAACAATAGGCTTATGTGCATTTAGGCCTACTGTACAGTGGCGATGCATGAAAAAGTGTTCTACCCTTACTCCAAAAGTGTTCTTGCGCTCAGATTTCACAGTGATGAAACTTTTCATCAAATGTGTATGTATATGTCATGTATATCCACTTGTTCAATGACGTCTCTGTGTGCATGCATGAGTGTAAGATGTCTTAGTCTCTTCTGGGACACGTTGCTCCTCAATCAGGTTTTTAAGGTGTTTGAGTGTAGAGAAACTTTTCTCCGAAGAAGCAACTGATATGGGTAGGCAGATGCAGAGTTTTATTCGTTTGAGAGACCTGAGGCAACCTTTTGTACTGTCTTGTAAGGAGCAGTCTCTTTGAAGACATCTCCCAACATCTGGAGCTGAAGCTGCAGTCGGCCTAGGTAAAACCCCATGGGGAGACAGAGACACTGTGTGTCCAGTACAGCAGACGGCTTTCTATTTTCCGCGTTGAGGACAGTCTTCTCCCTGAATGCAGCTACTGTCATTCCACCCAGGTCGAATCTCCTGTTGAGTTTGGATATGAATCAAATCCACTGCTTTGTAAAATTGTGTTCTCCATTTCACTTCCTACGCTGCCTGTGACAATGCTTCGGTCTCTCTGGTCTGATGATACTGGGCAGGGGTTCTGCTTACTCTGGATTCAGCTTTGTCATTTTAGACCATTCTGGGTAGCACTTTCACTATGCTACCTAACTCTCAACCCTCACTCGCAGTGTTGGAAAATAACGCGTTACTGTAATTCCACTACTTTTGGCAGTAACTAATTACTTTTTCAAATTAAATAACGCAATTACAACAACTGAAATTTAAATTGGCTCGTTACTCGTTACTTTTGTCTTACCTGAAAGAAGGGGCGGCTGTGGCTTGGTGCCAGAACGGTTGCCTGCCAATCGGAAGCGGTTCAATCCCCCAGCCATGCGTTGAAGTATCCTTGAGCAAGATACTGAACCCCAAAAATTCTCCCGAAGCTGCACCTTCGGTTTGAGTGGCTTTGGATAGAAGCGTCTGCTAAATGACTCAATGTAAATGTAAATGTAAGTGGACAACTGCAGAGGAAAGCAGACAAAAGAAGCCTGATTATGATCTATCGTCATCAGCTACTTGGTTAGCATACATCCGGCTTCATGCGAGTCTTCTTCTACCAAATCCTACTGTCTAAGTGTAGCCTACAGGTAGGAATTCTAGTCGTTGCTGTGGTTGGGAGTATTAATAACTCCTGTCAGTCATAATGAGTACAATGATAGATAGAATTTGACAGTTGTCACTAAACTATAGCTCTTCTTTTCCTTTCGGCTGCTCCCTTTCAGGGGTCGCCACAGCGAATCATGTGCCTCCATCTAACCCTGTCCTCTGCGTCCTCTTAGCTATACTGAATTAATATGATAATTGCCTTTTTGCTCTGCGTGTTTTTTTCGCCACTGCCACACAAGGGCCAAATAGGATGAAGAGAGCTTTGCCTTTGAGTGCCTGTTTAAGGAGTCCGGCTATTTTGCCCCTGATATCCCCTCTTACACTTCTGTCCTACTTCAAACTTTCCAGTGTGGCCAGTAAGACAGGGTATGATGAGCTGCAGTGGTGAATCGCTCTTAGTCGCACATACCATCTCGTTGGGCACATGCTGAAAATGGTGACGATGACATCTGAACAGCCAAATAGTGATTCAAACAGCTGCTTGCATTTAGCTGATTATTTGATAAGCACAGCAATACTCTGCACAAAGTTTAGTGCTTCTGCTATCAGGCTCACCTCACGTGTGACTTCATGAAGTACAATATCCAGTGAATGATTGTAACAGTGCACATAGAGTACAATGAGTGCGGCCTTACTTCTTTCAGCCAGGCCTGAACACCAGACAAACGGCCTGACATATTGGAGGCACCATCAAAGCAATACCCTTTAAGATGAGAAACAGGAATGTTTAGCCTCACTAGAATGTGTTTCAAACATGTAAAGAGTGTCTCTTCAATAGTGTCTTGGCAGTTGTAAAATCCTTAAAAGCCATAATGTGTCTCAAGAGCATTGTCAACATACTGAAGACAGCAGGAAAATTGCTTCGCAAGGCTGATATCTCTTGTGCCATCAGCTGTCAGTCTGTAAAAACCATAGCCTGATGCATGAGATACCGCTGTCCTTTGAACAGAATGTGCAAATGATAATGACGATGATCCCATTTTGTGTTGTGATACCATTTTCTTGTGCTGTTGCGTGCCTGTTTGCATTAAGTCTGTGGTCATGTTGGACCTAAATGTAATTTCCAACCGGAGTGAAAATTTGGAACTTAAGACCCACTATTAACTGCTTGCTGAAATCAAAATGTTGTTAGAATATGAACATGACCAACATAAATTAAATGTAAGGGGTTTTTTGTTATTTATTTTTATTTATAGTTATAGAACGTGCAGGTCCTCTACCATCCGCCAAGGACTGTTCAGCACCTTCTGCACCCGTACTTCCCACGGCCTTGCTTTAATATGTCTATTTTGATTTGATACTAAAATAATGCTGTGATAAACAGCACCTATAAACAGTCTTTTTTTAATTTCCTCACACTGATCTTTAAACACACTGGATTAATTATCATTTTATTAAGGTCAATCTATTATACTCTAATGAACACGGACAAAACTGCCTCCTTGATTATGCCAAATTAGTCCAGCTAAACATAGCACAACCATTTTGGTCTTGTTATCCCTTCTGGGTCTAGTGGGCTATTCGTCTATTAGCCTTTACTGCATGTAAAAATAATTTAAAGTTGAATACGTTCAGATTAAATTTATAAAATATTAAACGCACATACACACAACATTACATTGTACAAAAAACATTCCATCACTGTTTATATTTTCATATTAAAATCGATGAGAAAAACCAAATCAGCCATGCTTTAATGTGCTTCAAAGAAGGTTTTCACATCCCTATTAAAACTAGCTTCAAAAAAAGCTTTTTTTGCTAACCCACATGTTACAATCAGAGTCAGATTGCACCTTAGCGTGTTTGGTATGTTTACTGAAAGTCTATTCTTCACTTAATGTGTACAAGAATCTTGGTCTCTCTTTCTTATTAAAATATTGGAACAAGACGAAACATGTTTGTATCCTTCATTAACGACCACCCCAGAGGCCTGTAGTGCTCCACAGAGCGTGCCAAATGGATCTCAGTCTTAACCTGGTTGTTTTGTTTTTCCCTACCTGCAGTGTCCCTGTCCTGCTGCCTGGTTACTAATTTCTTGAGTGCTGCTCAATACTACATCCACAAAGGCATGTGCAACCTGCTGCTAAACTGTGTTTGACAGACATCTGGCTGTGATGACCATGTTTACAGACTTTGAGAAACAATGAAAGATGTGTGAAGCCAAAGGTAAATTACTATGCTGCTTAAAGGTACCGTGGCGTTTCCACTTTATCTTCTCTCTCCCGTAGTTTTGTGCTTTCTCGTCTCTCTTCTCTCTCTTACTGTCACTTTCAGCTGGTATTTCTGGATGAGTCTGGATCTGTGATTGGGGGCCACCTGCTGGGGCAGTGCTGCTGTGTCTGTGGTGGAAGAGAGGTGGTGTGGCGCAGGTCCTGCATCACCTAGAGCTGCTCAGTTGTCCTTCTGTATCTATCCTCTTCCCTTATGTTTTACAATCTAATTAATAATTATATATACTACAATTTCACCATCTTCATCATAATTGCATGTACTATGAATTCTGGATCCATCCTCCACACTTCCATTTTACAACCTACATTTTATCATTATAATTGTACAGTGATGCCATGGGGTCCTGGAGTACACCTGTACATCACTGCAGCAAGGTGAGAAGCTATATTACTGGAGGTCTGCAAAGATAAGATGGCCATGCAGATATTTTGGTTTAATTTGCCCAAGTTGTGAGATAGTCTCTGAGATTTCTGCCAGCACTCCAATTCAGTGGAGGTGAATGAGTTTGTAGCACTCATAGCAATGGGTCCGTACGAGGTCCGTAGATTATCCACCTCACATGGGTCATGATTTTGAAGCAGTGTGCTGACCAATACCTATTTCTAAACCTACCTACCCATTCCTTAATGTTGTCCATTAAGCAAACTAAATAGAGGGTGGCATCATCTGCAAAAGCTGAATTTGTATATAAAACAATGGTGTCTGTGATTGTTAACTACATTAAGTTTTCTTAAGAGGAAACCGTTTTCAGTGTTATCCTTGAAAATGTGTTTGAATACAAAGTGGCAGTGTAGTACAGAGTTGGACATTTTTAAATATGATTCATTTCTTGGCTGATTTAAAGGCCAATACCCAAATCACTATAACATGACTCAGCTATCTTTGACTGTCAGTTTGCAATCCATTGTGCATGTACACATGGCTGCTCCTGTAACGCCTCATCAACATGTTGACATTAACAATGGCCTTCACCCGGGATGTGGCTGACAATAACAGAGTGATATTGTCATTCAACTGCGCTTACTGGTAACTTTAACAAGCAGCTTATATGACGGTGCCCCAAATTGTATGCTGCACAGTTGCTGGTATGTATGGCTGAGGTAATCAAACATTTAGTAAATACATTTACTGGTCTTAATTTCCAAATTGACTTGAAAATCTGCATGAAGACTGCGTTCCCAGATGGAAAAAAACATTATCAACACTTCTTATAATTGTCACCAATATTTAACGCTGCAGTTTCAAAAAATGTTGCATTCTGAAACACATACATTTTTACACAAAAGGTTTTCATGACTCAGACATTCTTGGACACCCTGTTAATGAGTTATGAAATAAGCCCATATAATAATGTTTGTTTGTGTTCATCAGTTCTAACTTCTAACTAAAATCTTGTCTGTCTACTTCACTTTATTGTGTGCCATAATTAGGCACAAATTCTGACCAAATAACAAAACTGAAGAGTAAACATCAGAGAGGCTTTGGAGAAATCATAATAAAGGCAGTTTTTTCCAAATTCCATATTTTTATATTTCATATAGATTATTTTATTGATGTTTAGGCATTGCTTGGTTCCTTGTTTTTTAGCCATGTGTGTGTGTTAAGAGAACATGAAGAGAATGTAAATAAAGTTAGATTTTAATGATGCAGGCTTCTCCAAACTGAGGGTAGCAACACAATTCAAATCTTCAAACGGTCACTTTTGGATCTTTCAACATTCGAATCTGAGAAGGCAGACTGGTAACAAGCAGAGACGTCAAAGTCAAAAAAGTGATAAATGGCTGCATGATAGCAGTGGTGTGGAGCTTATCTCCACTAGCCAGCAAAGCCTTTTTTATCACTCTTTTTTTAATTGCCTTGGTAGTTGAAGAAACCCTGTGAAGCATACACTACACATGGTGTGCACAAACAAGTTTAAAGTGGTATTTCACCCAGAATCTATAAGTTGCAGAGAGTTAGATGAGAAGATTAGTTACACTCTCTGTACTGATCTTCTCATCTAACTCTCGGCAAGAAAGGGAACATGGTTGTCTTTTACTTGAACATCTCAGAAATGTTGAGAAAGATTGGATGGGACTTTGTTTCGGTTTGTGGTACTGAATGTGTAATAATTTAAAGATTATCGCCAGGAGTAGTGTTCCCCCTTTGAGTTGCATACAATTTCAATTGGAAGGATTGTTTGAGTCACATATTATAGCAAGTACTGTAAATTAGTATTAAGTGGAATACTGAGATGTTTGAGATGGACAGCCATGTGATAAGCTTTCCAAGAGCAAAAGATCATGATACAATCAAAGTGTTCTCATAAATAAAATCACCAGGATAAAGGTCCCTCTAGGCCACCGGTATCCCTCCATCTCTCAATTCTGTACGCTCCTACCATCTCTAATAAAAGTATAATGTCCTTAAATTGAACACATTTTACAGGGCATCCCAGCAAATACTAGTTCAAATTGAACAGAATTAGAAAGGGTGGTAGGCGTCAGTTTGCTTGATGGGATTCTGTACACCAATAGAGGTGTAACAGCAGGCTTGAAATGGATAAACGAGTTGACATGGAGGGGTTGAAGTAAGTGACCTTGAGTTAATACACCTGCAGCAGTGAGAAGCAGACTTGACTAAGTGCAGAGGTACTGTGGAAGAGAACAGGTCACTGATAATATACTGTTTCTTTGTTTTATCATCAGCAGTCCTTGTTTTCTTTACCATTACATCATGAAGAACATATTATAAAAGCCGTGATTAAACAGCCAAAGTGAACTCGTGGCATGACTGCTATTTATGCTATTCTTTATGAGGCACTGTCAGTGACAGTTTTGACAACTCCTGCGCTCTGCTTCACTGCAGATTAAATCATCGGTCTCCATGTTATCAAACTGACAAGGAGCTGATAGGAGGTGCTTTTATTGCAGATGTTTAGAATAGCCAATGTAAAACCTTAATAGGTTTAGTCACTGATGTATGGTATGTATAAATATGGGACAGAGAGCAGCAATATGGAAATCTATTGGCATTAAACATCATGGAATATTTCTTGGTTTAGAATTTACTAGCTACATATGTTTGACAGAGCTGCCTGTTAGGATTATGTTGATTTATCACAAAAAGGAAGGATAGGTGCCCTTCTTACTGTATTTCACTTTATTTATCTGACTGAAAAGTCAACATCAAAAGTGTGCAAATCAGAATGACAAATACTTAATATCCTTGGGCACCCTGGCAGCTCAGTCTGTGGATATCAGTATGTGAATATGATTTGTTTAAATTCCAAGTTCTTTGTCTCTGAAAGACTCTCCCTGGATTGGGTATCGATATCCAGGGCCCCGAAAGCTCCAGGCTTACTGTGTGTCACCTGGATTTTAATAATTTAATTGAAAAGTTGTTGTAGAAATATGCACCACTAAAGCACAATAAAAAAATCGGGTGATAAATGACATAATAGGGGGCCTTACGGTGGGTCCTGTTTTATTATGTATCTTAATCTCATTTTAAGACACTCATTATTTCACTTACATGCTGTCAGCCCTGGGACGAGTTGACCACTGTCCAGGGTGTACCCCGCCTAAGGCCCAAAGTCACTGGGATAGGCTCCAGTCACCCGCGACCCCTAATGGGAACAAGCGGTAGAAAATCACTGACTGACAGTTATGTGGTTATATTCTGCATATTCCTAAATTAATGTCTTAAATCAGATTACCACACAGCAAACCCGGGGCCCAGGCAGTATTCTACCTAGCAAAACTGTATGCGTTGTGGAAAGTGGAAAGAACTGTGGTTACTGAGGGCCCAACAGCTCATTTTTGCCCTACGGCCCTCTAGCAGTTTAATTAGGCCATGCTTAAAGAAACCTTGTGTGTTTTATTATTGCTTTGTGTTTTTCTTGAAGGTCTGGCACATGCAGTACAGAATTTAGCTAAATCCACTTGTATAGTTGTAGTTCCAAATGTACATCTTGGCATGTTTTTGTTTTATTTACATGCTGTTGCCTACAGAGTAACAACATTACAGCAATCATCATCGGAAATGTATGTAATGAGACTTTAAAATCAGTTTTAGAATCCATGTTCACCCAGGATATATTTCATAAGCGTTAAGGTGACTTTTGTCAGGGAACACCTCTGAGCCAAATATGTTACCTAATTACCTAAAACTGCAGAGCAAAAGTTTCTTAAAGAATCAATTACAGAAAGACTGGTATGAAATGAAGGTCAAAGTATTGTGTGTGAAAGGTTGCCTTTATGATGCCTTTAAGATAGACATATTAGAAGATGATTCCCCCAGTTTAGAAAAAATGGGGGAATCATCTTCTAATGATTTACAGACCTACAGTAAAGGGCGTGCTTTACAGCTTAAATGTAAATGTCTAATATTACCTCAGCCTAATGGGATGTCAGTAGTACCACACAGAGAATAAAAGCAAGGGGAATAGAGGGAGAGAGGGCAATTCTTTCTCATATAGATTATGTGAAATAGACAAAAATTATTATGCTCTGACTGTATGTAATGATAGCTGGAAAAAGTCTACTTAATTTATTTCATCAAATATCAGCTGGTGAATCTTTTCGTCTGTGCTACAAAGTTGGGGGGAAAAGGATTTGTGTTTTAGGGATAAAGGGAGTGATGTGATTAATGAGTAAGAACTGGAATCATGGACCAGTCTGAATGCAAATGGATAGTCTTCCAGCCAATCAATTCTCATTTTCTTCACTGGATGGATGGAATGCCCAGTAGTGGCAAATGATTTTATCTCATCGTAAACTAGAGAGTACAGTATATCTGAAAAACACATGCTTTCTAGACAGCATGTTCAGAGATGATAGATGGAACTGTTTGAACAAGTCACTCATCTGAATTCATGTAATTCATGTCAGATGTCAAGTCAACTGTCAAACAAGTTCCAGCCCTCAGGAAGCAAAGTAAACCATGTAAAATCATGTCAAATCCTGAGTATCTTTGAGAAACATTTAAAGTATGTTTTGGCACCTTTTTATGTGGATGTCCAGTCACAAAGCTGTTTCACCTTATTTTAGGTATGTAGTGAGATACTCTCAGTATTCTCAGTTAGGTATCATGATCAAGAGTAAACTCGTACTGAAAAAGGTACATTGCACTGGTATTGTTCGCAGCATATGTGCAAGCCAACAATACCAGTGCAATGTACCTTTTTTCAGTACAAATTTGCTCTTGATCATTGTACCTCACTGAGCAATGACATTGTCACTACTTACCTAAAATAAGGTGAAATGGCTTTGTGACATAGATGCTCCATTTTCAGTTACTTTTCTATCATTTCACAGGTTGTAGCTTTAAAGCCAAACTTCTTTTTGCCAGAGACCTCCAAACTGGTGCATTAATTGCCATGCTGGGGCATCCCACAAACAAAATAAAGGCTATCATCCACCCACATGCTGTGCAAACCATAGCTGCTCTAATTTGGCTAACGTTATGTTATAAAACAATATGAGTTTATTTATTGCTGAATCTTTAGTTGTGTAAGTATTCAGTTTCCTTCGGTCCATCAGTGTCCTGAAAGTAAAATCGGATATTGCACTGTTGCTGTGCTTTACTCTTAGTCAGTTTTCATTTTCTCTCCATCTGTTCTGTCAAATTTAGATCTTTACAATACATATTTTGCAATATTCAGCACTGTATTCAATTTTAGTGGCAGTGTGTGTAAATGTATGTGTGGCCAAGGGAGTTATCTATTCACCACATTTCCTTGTTTATCAGTTCATTATATGCTGTCATTTCAAGGATCATGTATACAAGACTCAGTAGTATTTATTGATGATAACTGCCTTGAAAGTTCAAGTTGTGTCAAGTGTGAGAAAGATAAGGAGAGATACGCTTTCATACCACTGAATGATTGCAGAAAGAAACAGCATTAGTCCCATTTTGAAACAGCACAGTAAAAAGTGAGGTTATTGGAATTGAAGTGATGCATGGGCACGTACAGTTTCACTCATCTGTGATGCTCTGAGTGACCTGACATTTTCCACTGTGAGTGAAGTTTTATATTTAACCAAAAACCTTGCCCTAACCTTGAAAGGTCTGGTTGTGTAACATTAAGTGAACTTAAGATGCCAAAAAAATCTCATATGTTTCTTCAAATAGTAGGCAGTTAGGAACCTTTTTTGTCTGACACATGGCTGTTTGCTGCTATCACCAGAGATGACAGTTGTTACATTTTTCTAGCTTTTGGCCCAGTGTGGACATGGCAACCATATACAGATAGGAACAAAGGGCCTGACTGACCCTTAGCTAAGCCCAGACTCCCCTCGGTTATTGTTGCTATGCCTGTTAAGTAATGTTTACAATGATAACGGTGGCAGATTCACGACCATCGTTTTTGTTGACTGAAATAACAACTGTGTGAGTTGGCTGGCTTAAGAATGTCTGCAGCTGACTTTTTCATTTTGCTACCTGATTGATTTGAAAAATAACAATATTAAAATGTTATAAAAGTTTAATTTGCTCTCACATATCCCTATACTATAGGAACACACTTTAAAAGCATATTAAATCAAACTGATAGACAGCTAAACTCCATTAAACCCAAATTTGATCAATTCACCAGCAGCCTCTCCTCTGTAACCTTTCAATGAATGTATGTGTTCTGCCTTGGAGGCTCAGTGTCAGAGGGTGGCACTAGTAAAAGCAAATGTTTAAGACAAGATGTAATCAAACAGGGAAGGTATAAATAAACCCACAGAGAAATAAAAAACACTTAAGTCCTGGTGATGCTTCCCCTTTCCTTTTGTTTCTATTAAAAATATGCAGTTATAATCACAGAAAGTCGTTTTTTTCACATTAAGATCAGTGATTATTCTACAAGCTAACCCTTCAAACACTGATTCTCTACCCACAATTTCACTCTTTAATACATAGACTATCCATTTCAGTAAGACAACATTGTATATTCAGAAGGTTATAAATAACATTATTTGGAAAGCTGGCTTAAGGCAACATAATTATAGGGCAGGAAAATAGGGAGAAAACTATGAGGTCAAAGATTCAAAACTTTTTTTTTGGCCCATAATAAAACAGCTACAATAATACTACACAATGCTTCAGTCAAAGTCTTAATAAAGGCCATTGAAAGCTGTAGATTCATTTTTAGTAATTCCTTTCAAAACCATTATGTTAACATAACCTTGTTCAGGATACACTCCACTCAAAAGTATTAAAATGAAATTGTTTCAATGGACGGACTTAGTTCGTAAAAACATGAGCTCGACATGGAAAGCATTAATAAAGTTATTTTAGTTCCATTTCTTCGGTTTTCATTAAAGTTTTCCCTTGCTGAGAGCTGTGATTAGAGACCTCAGTCGTAAACTTGGGTAAATGTCAAACTGTTGATGAAATTTGCTTTGGTTATTGAGCCAAATTTAAAAAATTCTTTCTCTCAAATGACTTTTTCCTTTTTTACCCACAACCTAGATCTTGTTCACATACAGGATACTGTAAATATACATTTTTATTTCAGGGATGACTATGGTCATCCTCACCATTTGTCTGGACGATTGATGCAGGCAGCACAGCACAAATTCACATAGAGACTGAATAGCTCTGTGCTCCACTGCAGTGCTGCTTCTGGTGATTTTTTATTAAATTAAGCTAATTTAATGAATCCCTATAATACTCATCGTCCCTGCAGAGTAATTATATTAAGTGGAGGTGAGGTGGAAGAAGCATTCAGAGTCCTTACTTAAGTAAAAGTACTAATGCCACACAGTACACAACAGTATACAAGTGTTATCAGCAAAAAGTAGTATAAATAAAAGTACTCATAGTGCAGTAAAATGTTCCTTGTCAGTATTTTACTATTATATCTGATGTTTCTGGATTGATATTACTGGTGCATTAATGTGTGTGTTGCATTTTACTGCTGTGGATGTTTAAGGTTGAGCTAATTTGAGCTACTTTATATCCTGTTGGGTAGTTTAATCTACAGCAATGCGTCATATTCTATTAGATCATCCTGTGTTTGTAGCGTTGCTGTCCTACGAGAACCACGTATCTCTAAAAAGTCAACTTTTCTTGAGGTCAGAAAAAAAGCCTGTTTCCAGCTTTTGACAATGCATTTTCCTGACAGTCCAAGGGAGTTTTCACTGGACACGAAGGGTACTAAAAATGGTAATCTGAAAGTAACTAAAGCTGTTAAATAAACGTGCAATATTTGCCTCTGAGATGTAGTGGAGTGGAAGTATAACGTTGCATGCGAAATATCACAAGAAATCATTGACAAAGGGTAAGACGAGCCAACAGCCAATTTTGTAAAGGAACGAAATGGAAGAAATGAACGTAAACTAGTTCATTTTAATCTGTGTGAACTGAGCTTTGAGTTAGCTCTGGTGAAGTGTGAACTTGCACAACACTGCCTGTGCCAGTCTACAGCCTTACAAAGCATGGCAGTAGACTTTTAGACTTGTTTTTAAATTTATTTAATTTAATAAATGACTATAATACTTTTTCCCTACAGGGAATTAATTTAAGAGGCATGTGTATTTTGAGAGCAATAAATAACAAAATTAAAACAATAAAGGCCAGAATAAGGCAGTTAATAACCAAAAGGGAACAAAAGGCACTAATATCTTCAGAGTTGCTGGGTTTTTTGCCTTGACGCTGACCAACTGGCACCAGAAGGTTCCAGAGACAGTCTGTCTGTATGGTCTGTATCTCACTGGAGCCAAACTCACCACTGGTAACTACTGGTTTGACAGATTTCCCAGAATCAGCCAAAAAAACGTTTCTTTCCTCAGGATCTGTGGCTGCCCCCTTCTCTGCTGAGGCAAAATTTGTCACGGGTGATTACCTTAGTGACAGTGTTATCAGGCTTTACTCCTCCCAGAAGCCACTTCTGATCCAAATATTCAAAATCCATTTCTCACACACAGATCGCACACTAGCACATCTCTAGCACAGTGAGTGATTTCTCCTGCCCCAGAGAGGCTCAGTGCAGGAGGGAGGCGTGAGAGTGAAGGACTTTATGTTGGCTTAGCTCCGCAGGGGCAGAGTCCTACTAATCATCCGTGATCACAGACAGAATGTCAACATGCAACAGCAGCACAACTTATATTTCCCCAAAATGCTTCTCTCAGTCATTTGTTTCCTGTTGTCTCCTGTTACATTTTCCACTCATTTTCACATTTTTACACCCACACACACATTGTCATTTGCAGCTCGTGTTTTTTGGACAGAAATGTAAAACAATTTGTTCTTGGAAGACAGTAAAAAAAAAAAAAAAAAAAGCAGAGGATTTTCTCAGTTTTTGTAAAAAATAAACCTTCTCCCATAGCTTTTCTACAATAGCTGTCTTCCTTGCTACTGTTTATGCACATTTGCTTTCTTGCTGAAAGTTAGATCAATACCACTCTCGTGTCTGTCCATTAAACATGAAGCTAAGCTTTGCTTAGCATAAAAACTGAAGCAGGGGGAAACAGCTTGCCTAGCTCTGCACAAAGGTAATCAAATCCACCAACACTTCTTAAACTCACTAATTAACACCTTACATCTTGTTTGTTAAATCCTTACAAAAACCATAGTGTAAAAACGAGCTGAGGTTTTATTTATGCTAAGTTAAGCCAACAAGTTGTAGGCTGTTTATATTTAACGGACGGATATGAAAGTCATATCGATCTTCTCAACTAACTGGCACCAAGAAAGCGATTAAGCTTTAACTGCTCCTACTTTTAAATTTACCGTATGAACAGGAACATTAATAAAAAAGATTCATGAATTGTAAAATGCATTTATATCAATCAGTGCATGTACTTACTGTGTGTACTTAAAGCGTTTTCAGCTTATTCCTTCTTTCTTTTCTTACTTCATACACCTGGAGTAATTCTGGTCTGTTCTAATTGGTAACATATATAGAGTGAATATTTAAAAAGGGAATTGGGTTAATGTCTTTCACTCTGAGAGAGCCTGTTTCCACTGCTTTGATCTGCCAAAGCTCTGTGGAGCTTTCAAAGCCTTGTGTTCTGACGGTGTAAAGGATGAAGAATGTACCTGGTGGAAATGTGTTCATTTTGAACTCTTGAAGCTACGGGAGGATGATCGCTCTCTGTGACCCCTCTATCGCCCCAGCTGTCGGCCCTTTGCAGCCTTCTTTCATGGGCCAGGATGCCAGGGTTGTCCATGTGCTGTTTCAGAATATGGTGAAGTGTGTGACAGGTAATACAGATTTAGTTTAGACAGTTTTGCTGGATGTAACAATTAGGCAGCTCCTCGAATAGCATAGTTGTGACACACCTGTAAGATCTGTTACATATGACATTTCAGTGTCTCTTTTTCTGTCTAAATCCATTATCGTCAGTTTTTTCCAGTCCATGACATTGTGACAGGCTTGAATGACTAAATGGTAACCACGAAACTTCTAAATGTTGCACACAGCTAAATGGGTCTTTACAACTGGAAATGTATCTAAGGATAATTCTTCTTTGGCTGATATTTCATGCATGTGTGTCTGTCTTCTACAAGTCATGTAATATGATCTGAAAGAAGGTGATCTATTGTCCGTCCTCAGCAGTTAAAAGCTGCCACCTTCAGCGGCTGTTTTAAAGTCACCTCGCTTCTTTGTTTTGCTGAATAAGCGCCTTTCGGAGGTAGTGAGAGAACACCTCTGAATTAAACCTAATTAACCCTTTTCCCCGAACTCACATCGGCTGAGGATAGTGTGCTGGCTTTCTTGTTTCATTTGCCCTACAAACTTCAGCTGTACAGATTAGGCTTTCATTGTAACAGAGTGAGTACAGCCTTGGCAGATCAAACTACATTCCATACTGACAATAGTAGAGGCTGGAGCGCTTCTCACATGATCGGATATTTTTCAAAAACATATTTGATGCGGTGATGAGGCCCTGAGCATGAACACATTTTCAGGGACACAAAGGCTGGTTCAAAGGGCAAATGAGCAAAATATGAAGTAGTGGAATCAGAAAAGGTCGTCCTATATCATCCAAAAGAAATCAAAACAAACTGATCCTCCTGACAATCAGTCAATCAAGAACTGTGCATGCACAGTGACCTTTTCAGGAAGCTTACAGTGATGTGTTCTTCACTAACCTGCCTACATTGCTGATACACAGTTTTACCTTTTTATGCAAGACCTGTAAATAAAGCTCTGTAACTGTAGATATGCAGACAGAATTATGACCTCAAATTGTGTGTAATAATGTGTATTAATGTTAATACCTGCATGCCAAGTCAAACTTGCAAACTGCAAGAGTACTCAGATTGCTTCTTTGTTGTAACATAACATACAATTCAAGTAATCAGTTATTTATTCGCGTTTTCAAATTCCCTTACTGTTAAAATTTCACCATAATTCCCTGTTAACTTTTGCTGCCACAAAAAGCAAGAAAGAAAATCCCCGACACGTTCGCACTTTTTCTGTGTCTTTCCTACTTCTTGGAGGGTAGCTGCATACGTGTGGAAGGTCCAGTCCTACAGTTCTGTCAGTCCTCACTTGTAACTGAGCTAGTGAGATGGCAGAGAGGAGAGCCTTCATGTCGTGGAAGTAAGTAACTAAGAATTGTGAAACATAATGTGCTGTAAACTATACGAGTCCATTTTTTATTGTTTTCACAGAGGCAGCTGTGCCTAATACGCCTCTGCCCAGTTCGCTGTTCGCTGTTAAACTGTTTTCATTGCAGTTGAATTGGGGACAACATTACAGGTATATGCATTGAGCCCCATTACCCTCTTATATATTTGAGCTGTAAAAGGAATAATGCATCTGTCAATCGTGTTATTACCCTGCGAAGGGGTTTTCATTTTTTGTAAGGCAAAAGCACTCTAACAAGTTTCTTTTCTCAGTAAATAGCACTGCAATGTAACAAGTTACTTTTTAATGGCAGTAATCGTATAATGTAACAAGTTACTTTTAAAAGCACAGGTCAGGATGCACGATGGTATAGTGGTATGGGTGACAACATTTATATTTTGTTGCATCATTGGAAAACCTCAGCAGTAAAGAATACCGTTCCAGTGCAATTCTATGTTTTTGCACACACCAGATACCATTCCATGAGCGAGGCAGTGAGTTATGTCTATATATATCTGACTCTCTACTCGTTTAGGCTGCAGACTATAATAGATGAAATTAAACAAATTACATTCGACACTCACATGCACACAAACACAGGCTTTCACATACACACACACACACAGCTTACATATGCAGCGCCTCTCATGCAGAGTTAAAGACAGTCGCAGCACCAAGTTTGTACTGAGGTCAACTCTATTTAGAGAGCAGACAGCCAGACTCCTGGAGCCGGCAAAGAAAAAGACAGACTGAAATATAGGAGAGACGAGAGAGGAAGGCCTGGTAACCTGAAACCGAGCAATAGTGGAAGTCAGTACACACACAGGCATGCATGCATTTAAGCCAACATGGATGTGTGTGTGTGTGTGTGTGTGTGTGTGTGTGTAGAACCCACTTACTAAATTTGAATTTTCCAAATCCATCTGGGACAGGAATCTGGCAGAGATGTGTACTTCTGGTGACTGAACAGAAAGCAGCGCAATGACACTAGTTTTAAAAGCATCTCATACTGAACCTGAAATGCATAATACAACTAGAAAGTGGTTATTGCTTTTACAGGGGAACTTTTGCTAAATGTTATTAGTTTAAAAAAAGGAAATTCAGAATAATTACATTTTGGGACATTCACAAACTCAGCAGCCTATCATTAGGATGTCTGTGGGAATAGCAATACTTGCCAGATCCATTAAATGTCTTTTCAACACTAAATGCTACATGGTCAACCAGTTTTATAGTGCCACAACTGGTTTAAATGGTTAAACAGCTAGTAACATAATAGCATAACTTGTAACAAATGACACAGCATAAAATTCCCTATTAATAATTATAATTTTTGTTCAACGTCATGACTACATAGAATGCATAGTTAAATCACACCAGTCTTGATGCCCTAAAATAAAGGCAACATAGGACTGTTAATTTTATTTGGATTTAGGATTCAGGCTATAACTATGATACAGTTTCCTCAGCAGATCAAGGAAGGGGGTTATGTTGACACTGTTGTGTTAGCTGCACAGTGTATGTTACTGTTTTTATTTTGTGAATTATTGTAAGGTTATTTTCCATCATTTTCATAGTTACTATGTGGTGACATGAGGAAATGGACTATGAAAAGACTGTAATCATTTACTAAACTGACTGTTCCTGTAGAAAGCCAATTCAACAACCTGAGCCAATGTACAGCAACTGTGTAAATAAAGTAAGTAAAGAATATATAATTAGCAGCAGTACAAATGCACTGAGAAGCCAGCCATATGAAAAGGTTGCATATGGGACTACAATAATAGGAATGATAGGAAAGTTAGGAGAGAGGTGGCATTGGTACATGGCATAGGTGTGATTACTATGTCTCAGTGTGTGTAGGCAGAGGCAGAGGCAGAGTTCAGCAGATGGCAGAGTTCAGTTGGATGACGCTCTAGGAAAGAAACTATTCTTGAGCAGGGTGTTGAGGCCTCAACGGCACCTGTATCACTTACCAGATACATTCAAAGAGTTCATTTTTAGCATGTTGCTGTCAACATGTTTCTTTTGTTTGTTCTTTAGTAGTACAGGACTGACATATTGACGGACCTGAAGTGATTCCTCATGAAAAATGATTTGCTCACTTTTCACACATTTAGTCCAGTTCCATTACTCATTTACTCTGTTTACACTTGTGACAGTTTTCCATCACCTCCTCTGTATACACATGTTCCTCTGGCAATATACAGAGGGGGAGGCAGTACGGCTTATAGAGACGTGTGCTGTGGTCTTTTGACAGACTCATAAAATTATTGCTCTAAGATTTTATTATTCTAAGAAATCATGTGAGAGGTATGATTTAAAATGTCAAGAAGTAGGAAATTTGGGATAAAAAAGGAACAGTCCTGCCATGTGGCAGAGATGTCAATATGATAACAACCATGTCAAACTTATATAGGGGGTTGACTGACATTTTCTGATTAGTTTCTTTAGTACAGACTCATACTGTCACCACTGTGAAAGACAGAGACGCTTCAAAATAAAAGACATTCAAAAGAGATGCAGGAGGTGTGATTTGAGTTTGCACTTCATGTTCTTTGAATTTCAATTTGTCTCTGATGAATACACGGCCATAATCGCTCCCAGCAGGGTGTAACATGCCATTTCATATCTACGGGTGATGACTGATATAATTAGGAGTAATGGACCGACCACCAATTATTACACTGAGTGGAATATGATCTGATTTAATGTACAGTAAAACATCAGGATTTTAAAAAATGACATTGTCCCTCTTACTGTAGGAAGTAAAGCAGAAAAAAAAAAAAAATATATATATATATATATATACCTTATATAAGTGTGGTTTCTCTGACCAATGTGATTGTTTTCTATAAATTACAACTCAAACCTGCATTGGTGGTCAATAAAATCAAACATCTACCATGTTTAATACCATGTTTAAAGTATCTTGTCTGTACATGAATACAATCAGTTGAAATTATGCAATTGTTCGTGGCCTTGTAACGCTGGCATGGGCCATCTCAGGGTTCTCATTTTTAAACCTTTTAGCCAGAGAAAAGTCAACAGTTTATCTGAATATAGCTCGTATTCAGGAAGACACTACATGCCTACCTAATATTACTCCTTCCTTTTAAAAAAGAATTGTAATGCAAAAAGTGAAATTAGGTTAGGTAATAAGGAATCAGGCTGATGACATTGCAGCTTTGGTTTTATAATTGCTCTCACAATAAATCAATATATTGAACATTAAATTGTCCGGCCCTAGTAAAACGTCTCTGCAATAGACTTAACTGAAAATCAGCCCTTTTTCTCCCTTACAACACCAGAGAGACACACAAAGTGTGAGTGAGAGAGACAGATAGGAAATGTCCAAAAACAGTAATGGTATACCCCTACTTGACTAATTTCACAGCAATCACTTAAAAGTTGTATTTTATTACAATCAAAACTCAAAAACCGGGAAATCAGGACCGTTCCATTTTAATCAGGATGTCCTGCTGCCTGATCATCCGATAGAAAATTTGTGAAAAGGTTTGTTGTCAGAACGGGTTGTGTAAATTTGTGTCTCTCTTCACCTCAAACAACAAGTCGACAGCCGTTCTGAATAGTTTTGTTTGAACACCTTAGCAGCTGCTGTAAAATATCTCTATTTGTCTTTATCAAATATAAGTGCCGTATTGAATATTACTTCAAGATATTTTTCAACTTGTTTGACATGAAACCATTACGTGGACAGATTATTTTCAAGTCCTCCAATCTTTTATATCCTCTAGACTCCAGTTGTTTGGGTTTGAAGGTGCATAAAGCAGAGTGTCATCAGTGTAACAGTGAAGAGAAGGGAAAGAAATATTGTATTTTTTAATGATGTGGCCTTGTCAGAGCACATAAATGAAGAAGATGGTTAGACCTAAAACCAAACCTTGGAGGACGCTAGGGGTGTTTCTAGGTGTTGACCATGTCTGAGGCTAAGCCCAGGCCATCTGGGGCAGAGGTCAGGGTGTGTGCGCGCATAAAGCACACGCCAAAGTTTTTTGGGTGGTCCCTGCTGTTCTGCCTGTAACTTCTTCTGGGTCCTCTTTAAACCTCTTCTTTTTCAGAATCTCTTCCCCCTCAGGAGTCAGCTTGGCTCCTTTCTTGTGTCCCAGTGGAATGGCGTAGTGAGCCTCATACAACTGCATGTAGGGAAGCCTGTCGACGGGGAATATTATAATACCAAATGTACATAGGTTTTTAAAATGAATTCAATGTTCTGTCACTAGTACCTGCTGCATTTAAAGAGACCTTATACTAAATACTGATGGCATTTTACCACTTTCCACACTTTCATTCCCTTAAATGTCGTTACATTTTACTGTATTGTATGACTACTGCAAACATTACATTTCACCCTTCTGACAATGTTGATGTACAGTATATGTGTGTTTACCGGTTTCAGCACAGCATAAAAATTAATCTTGGAATTATGATCTTTTCCACTATAAGGAATTTGTCAGACACAGTGGTATCCTCAGGGTGTACGAGAAGGATGTTATTGCAATTACTCCCTTTGATTCGCCACTGGCATAATGATGTGTTTGAAATGTCATCACACAGTTGGTGGGGGTTTTTTCTGTAGTGCACAGACCACTGCAAACCAATGGTACACTTATTTATGGTAATAAATCTGCGGATTAAAATTTTCTGACACTTGAAGCCACAAGGGAGAAGGAGGGGAGATGTGTGTTTATAACAAAGACAGTTTGTTAATGGATTTTGGCACTCTGTAATATGTACACGTAATAGAAGTTTTCATCTACTGAAGAGTAACTCAGCTATGTGTAGTTGGCCTATTACAGTCAATTCTTGTACACTACAAACAGTCATCACACAGGATCAGATTTATACAAGGTTTTTAAGGTTTTTCAAAATAAGATTACACAATTAATACTCACATTTCTTTCACTTTTTGAATTAAGAAGTATTAAGATATGGAGTGCTCAGTAATATAATATATAGACTAATATATATCTTCAGGCCAATACAATTGGAGACCATCCTCCATTTAAAACATTTGTAGAGTTATTTGATCTATAAACTAAGCTAACAGAGCTGTTTAGCTTCAATGATTCACACTTCAAGATGTATTTTTCTGAGTTTAGATTATCCACAAAACTTTTAAATACAAAAAGCAGAGCTCCAATTTTACTTACCTGTCAAACAGCAGAGTGTCAGAACAATGTGTCAGATTATAAGAAATGTGTCTACATCATATTCAGTCATTTCGGGGGGCATCAGAGACAATATAACAAGCGTCCAGTACCAGTTTCTCAAACTGCATCACTGACTCAGCAAAACCTCTATATTGCTCCTCTTGTATGAGTCTTTGTATTACTTGCCTCTCATGAGCCTGAGGCTTGTGGGAAAGTTTAGCAATTAGTGTGTAATATTCATGCCAATCCATTAGGGTGATTTTCTCCCAATGACATTATACTAGCACTTGTACTTTCCCAAGCAATTTGTTTCCGTGCATGATTTTTCTTATTCAAGTCCAGGTAGCTCATTAAGGTGTCAGCATGCTTCATCCAAAGAGTTTGTTAGATGGTCGGAACAGTGTCTGAAACCTCACATAACTACTTCAATCACCTTTTGTGTGTACAACTGAGTGCAACATTATGATCGCCTTTAATAGTGTGCACCATTATCCCCATTTGAACAATTTTCGCATGTTACCCCACTCTGTGATGGCAGGTTTTCACCCCTCCTTAGAGTGAGGCTTTTTGGAACAGTTCAAAACACTTTTACCTTCAGATGTGGTTAAACGTCACATACAAACTAGTTCGTTTTGCTTTTAAAATTATATCATAAAGAATCACGAAGCAAACCTTCAACTCAGCTTCTCCACCATTTAGTTTGAAGCACTTTATGCAGTTGAGTGGAGTAGGAAACAACGTTCCATTTCCTTTGGAAGGGGACTAATGCAGCTCTCCTTGTCTTCTGTAATCACAGAATTTCCTCCCTCTCCACACTAATTTGCATTCTGTTATTCGAGGACTTTGTCAGGGATCAATGTGGCATTTACTTCCTAATGGAACTCTGTAATAGTCCAAATGAAGATGGAAGAATCAGCCCTCTTATTGACACGCAATACTGTTTAATTTTCTTCCATTGTCTTGATTCTCTATAATGAAAATGGAGACTTATGAGAGTAATCCATATTCTACTGTGTGTCCCACAAGAGTCTCTTAGTTCTCACTATATAAGGGTACACTGTAGTCTCAATTAGCATATTAAGTTCATGGGATTTTCCTTTGTGCAGTAATGGATTGTAGAAGAATCCTATCGTAGTATTCCCAGGCTTATGCACGGTGTTCAGCTGTGAACATTCAATCTTAAACTTCATGAGGCTTTCATACAACAACAGTCCTGAAGAACCTGAGTTTGATATTTCTTTCCATCATAAGGAATTCATATCTGCATCTTTTTTATATCTGTCATTATGCACAGCTATATCAGGGGTATAAAAATGTATTTCTTTTGTGTGAGCACAAAATTGTAAAAGTACAGCTTCAAGGAATGTTCTGTAGCGTCCAAGACAGACAAATGGACACTGTCGGCTGAACATAATGTTTTGCTAATACATGTTTAATTATACTACAGTAAAATTAGTTATTTAGGCATAAATGCTCAAACAGGCCATCCAATTTACACATTTTGACTGAATTGTTCAAAAGCCAATGACTACTCCTGTATAAAACATAACAAAACTGAATTTAAGCAACACCAGTGGGGTGGCTCTATTGATGGCAGTGTCAGACATGCACCACTTTGATCCAGACTTAAAAAAAACTATTTAGGGGCAAGTTTTCATTCATGGTTCTCAGTTGAGGAGCCCTACTAACTTTGGTGATCCTCTCATTTTAGATTGTTAGTGAAATGTCTCAACAACAATGGGATGGATTGAAATTAAATTTGGTGCCATTGTGCATGAATCCTGATCCCCTGACCTTTCCCCTTGCGCCACCAGCAGATCAAAATTTACTCTTATGCAGTGAAATATCTCAATATTTATGTCTTCCTAGATGATAAATCCTTCTGACTTCGGTTATACCCTGACTTGTGGTTTTACGTGAATTGTATTGCATGGGTTTTGTGCTAAATACCAAATGTTAGCATACTAACATGCTAAACTAAGATGGTGACCATGGTAAACATTATAACTGCTAAACATCAGTATGTTACCATTTTCATTGTAAGCATGTTAGCATGCAGATGTTAGCATTTAGCTTAAAGCACCACTGTGCCGCAGTACCTTAACCCTTAAAGAGCTGCAGGCATGGCAGCAATGATGAAGAGAGAAAGAATTTGTTTGTATTTGTTTGTGCTTTTGAATCTTATATTAAAGAGAGGGCTGAAAGAAAAAGTATCTTAAGGGTCTTTGCATGGCCAAAAAGATCCTGGTGACTGATTGCTTTGAGCCGAAAACACAGCCTGACATTGATTTAATACGCTGATTTCCTAAACCACATTTTGACTGACTTAATATTTCAGTCGTGGCTCCAGAAATGACTCAAATATTCATTCTGTTACACATAACAACCTCCTCTCACGATTGCACCTTTATTATGATATATGGAGAGGATACACAATTAAAGATTTTCAGTGAAGAACTATGCCAGATGTCTGTGTTTTATCCACAAACAGCTCCTATCTGGAGACTGATCCATAAAATTTGTCTTAGTAATAACAACTTTACCAGAGAGATGAGGCATGTTACTCTAATCAGAGATGTTGCAGAAACTGGACCTCCGAGCTCTGATGGTGAGGACAAGGGCTCTTGTAGGCAGCTTTCCCCAATGTGTCAGGGTCCTATGTGTGCTAACCACTGAAACCAGAACAAAACACCCACAGTAGACTGTAAAATCCCAACAATACAGTCAAAACACAAAGGGCGTGTATAGTGGAGAGCATTCTGGCAGCTCTTCACACTGACATGTCCACTAAGGAGTGATGGATGATCCACTGTGGAGTCTCTCGGCAGGCAGAGAAGAACAGATGCTCAAGTTTGTCCAGTCCAAATACTAAATATACAGTATTTCTAAAAGATGTCTTCCCTGAGGCTTCCCTGGGAGAATGCTTTTTAGCTTGAAGGAGACAATTTTTCTGTGTAACAAACACAAACCATCAAAGCCTCACCTCCCTGACTCATGGCAAGAAAAGCAATTAGTGTGGGGCAGATGAAAAAACACCTAATGACTCATACTACAATCAAGATAGAAAGAAGTTCTGTCATATGTGTGACAGACAAAAGAGTTAGAGAGTAGCCCCATAATGAAGAAAGCTGGGGGACAGAACTTCTAATTGTTTTATATCTCAAACATATGGCAGATCAAGCTTGTTATGGCTCACTGCAAACAAAACCAGGAAGTAAAGCTGTGTGAATAAATAAAAAAAAAAATGTGAGGACAGTGTTTTGCCTACAAAATACCACAATGGTGATTCAAACAAAGCAAATCCAACCATTTTCTTTGTTAGTCTTTTGATCACTGGAGCCAATATGAAATAGTATTTGTCAAGTAAGGAACAGATCCAAAAGAACGCCTGAACAACTTGCAATCACAAGAGATCCATCTGGATTAAACCACAAATGAAAATGTCAAACAGAAAACAGTAATATAGAGTATATGCTGTTGAGTCAATTGAATTGAACGGACTAAAAATAAAAACAGAGTTAAAATGCCTCATTCATTACCACACATTCCTCACAAGGGATCATTCAGACTATAGTGCAAGTGAGTAGTTAACATTAATCAAAACACTTGCATGCTCAGGATGAACTGCCTAAACACAACTTTTCTTAATATATACATACACTGTTATAGAAAAGCCGTTGAGTTGTTAGGTAATGAAGGTTAGAGTTTGTCTTAGTTATAGTCTGTAATTTATGAAATATCCAGAAAAAAATAGCCAGGACCTTGTTAATTATGGAGGCTGAAGTGTCGTGTTTAAGGATTTCATTCATTCATTAAGAGGCCTGATGGTCTGGCCACTGGTGTAGCTGTGGTAATCCACAGTGAAATTACAGTTCACTGGCAGAAGCCATATGGTGCCTGTAACTCAAAACCTCCAGTGTTTAATTAATCATAAATGTGGCCCTGTGCCTTTTGCATTTTGAGAAAATTAGATTAAAGCTTTAGTCTTTTTTAATGTTCCCAAGTATTCTTTCACATATGTGCTGAATTTGCAATTGCAACTGGGCTTTTAATAATGCTAATTGCTCATTTCAGTCAAATGTTTACTCTTTATCATAGCAATCATATGTTGTATGCCTTGATAGTGATAGTGTAGGTGACAATATGTCAAAATTAGCTGTCACTTACTGATTCATGGGCTTTTTCCAGCAATTAAAAAAGAAGTCTTCACCTTTAATATTCCTGCAGCCAGTGACCTTTTAGTTTGTTAATGTGTCACCATTAAAATATGTCCCTCTCAAGGTATAAATTCTAGTTACATTTCTGTTTAATTCATTCAGATATATACAGTAGTAGAGGCTACTACAGATTTAAACCTTTTGAAATCATAGTTCTTGGAATTTCTTACCCTGGAAAATTATTAAATGTGCTCTCCACTAAAGACAAGATTTCTTCAACAGGCAATCGAGTGCATATTAAGCTTTTTAAGCATCTCTCGAATGCCCTTGAAATACACCTTTTTCTGCTTTTATTCTACCGTTATCTGTATCACCTCACACATATGATCAAATTTATTCTGAAATTTAGATTATTACCTTGACAGAAGTAAAAATGAGCTCACCTCTTTTCTGATGAAATGTGTCATTATTTATGTTTATTAGTATAACACATGATTGACCTCTGTAAGGGTTAGCCTAACTAAAATAAAGAAATGGATCTTACATTTGTAACCAGTTCCTCCAATTTTACATCATATTCTTCTTGAGGCATAATTTCTTCAATAATTAATGTTGGTGGTAACATATCAGTGTTTTGAGTTTAGTTTATTAATGAGATAAAGGACTAAACGGCTATTTGATTTTGAATTAGTAAAACTGGTTTTGGGAGAAGCATGTTATCCAGATTACATTTTTTTTTGCAACAAAAAACGATAGAACCAACTAGTAATCCAAATTAAACGAGAAAATATTTTGTTGGTCCATGCCTTCTACAATGACACATGGAAGCATTTTCCTATTGTCTGGATGACATAATTTGTCTTTGCCTTCCAAAACCGTTTCAAATCACTGTTAACAAATAAATCAGTTTAGGTTTAGGGGCAAAAACTAGTTGGTTAGGTTTAGGGAAAGATCATGATTTGGGTTCAAATAAGTACTTCATTTAGGTTAGGGATCAGTCATGGTCATGAATGTTTTTAAAACCATGTTTGTTGGTTTGAAATCGTAAACGAACAGCTGGATGGGTTGGTGACCCATCCATTCACCCTGACCCCCTCCCTATGAAGACTTTGTTGCTTTATAACAAGGTCACCTGACTTCCTCCTTTTCTCCCATCACAATTACCACGGCTGCTAGAGGGCTTTGTCACCTTAACATAAACTTATGTGGTTTGCAGGGCACTTGGTGAAATTACTGATGCTGTCGTTCTTCAACAGAGCCCTGGTCCTGGGTCCAAATGGTGCGAGAACAAACTTTTAAGAGCAAAAGGGTTACACGAATGGCACAGAAAAAAAGCCCTCGCCCAAAACCAAGGTTTACTCCCCAGCATTGCTGCCTCTGGGTTGGCTAGGGACTCAATCAGATGCTATAGACCTTTCTCGCAGTAGACATTTCGACTTGCCAATCACATTGCTCATTATTTTGATAATGGCTGCATTTCATTCTGGTCTGCTCATGCCAGGGCTCTGACATTGTGCATTCTGGCTCACTGGCACATCTAAATGGAACACAGCCATCATTCATTTTATTACATACACCCCTGCGTTTTTTGCTATAGGAGAAGTCAAGATGCGAGACTGGCCTATTGGCAGTTGGAAGCTCATAAGAGATTATGCTCTTC
>CM022472.1:9017416-9162081 GCA_011952105.1 Coreoperca whiteheadi | reverse complement strand
GCCCCCCTGCGGTTGCATTTTAACATAAATGTTTACACAGAAAAATATGTACAATTGTTGTGGCACACCTTACAAAATAATACACAGTAGGGTTTAACACAGCAGTGTAGCCCATGGACCTATCTGAATAAGCAAATTCCTCAACCATACAGGAGTTTAAAAATAACTAAGTTTGAAATCAGGTTGCAGCACACATAGGGTCAAATTTTACAGATTATCTGCTTTTAAGTAGCAGACATCCTCACCATGCAGGATAAGAAAATACTGTTGAGATAAAAAAAAAATACTCTTGCCAGAGGGAGCTAAGCATCACCTTTCTCTCTCACTTCTTTCCTCACTCATAGTCACACAATCATCCTCTGGCTAATAAACACACACCGTCTCTCACCTCCTCAACGCTTTTATGTTCATATCGCTGATGACATATCTTAGAAAACACATTAGTCTCGGTACGTCTGACCAGTGTTCAAGACAAAAATAAATGCAAGTCAGAAAAAAACCATCTCAACAGAAATAACAGATTTGTTTCTGAGAACAGACTTATGCACTGGTAGAACCTGCGTAGGGTCACTAGATATAGTATTCTAAAGAAATTACAGGAAATTTTGATGTGAGATAATACATGTACTGTATAAGGGGACCAGGTTTTAATATTTTAATCCACTTGGAGATGACGTCCTGCATTTTAGAATTATTACACAATTACGACATTACCAAAGTAAGATAACTTCACAGCTTTCTGATTGCTGGGGGGGCTTTGATAACCAAAACATTTACAGGACCGAGAAATGTTGAGAAATCTTGACATGCACGCACATGTGACAGCAAGGTGACGACTGAGGAAAAGGGGGGAAATGAAGAGACTGGATAAGACAACAGCGGGTGCAGGAAATCACTCATTTTAATTCAACACCATGTCAGTGTTTATACTAGTCCACACCAACAGAGTTTATTTTAACACTTTCAGATAATCTCATCCAGAACTATATCAGCACTTTAAATGAACCAAACAACTTCAATCAAATGTGACATAAAAAACAAACATTCATTAACGCTTGCAGTGGTGCTACTGACAAAATAATAAACACTTGTGTTGGCATAACAAGGACTATTTTGCTCCAATGTAAAAAATGAATAAACTATGTAAAACTATAAAAAAAAAGTAATTACTGGTATTGATATTAATATTGCTACTAATGCTATTACCGCGTCTTTATTCTCCTGCAGGGTATATTAGTAAAAACTCTGTGATAACTTACTTTTAAAAAGTTGATGACAAAAAAATGACACTGACATGTCACGACAGTGAAGAAGTTTCCTTTATTTTATATTTTTAGCTCAGAGAGAGAAAATTAAGTGTTTTGGTAGAGTCGTAACATTTTTTTTAAACTTTCCTGAGTTAATGGAATGTCAATCTTTAATATTACTTGATAATTTGTACTGACTGCTGATGTTTATCAGGGTTTTATCACAGCAATCTGTCACTGCCAAATGTATTTTACAAATTAGATTAAAGCAACTGTATAACTTCTTCTTGGCAAGTACTTCCAAAGTCATTAAGTTCTTGAGTGTGTGTAAATATGACACTTCAATCTTAAACTGATGGAACATAATCATTTGTACCCAAAAACAACCAAAGAAACATTGCTGGTGCACAGATTAACATGATTTAATACTAATCTTGTAGATTGTGGCATTATTAGCCTGTGATTATGCGACTAATCTTGGCCTCGGCCAGCAGGCCAAGTGGTTTAGTGGTTTCCAAGGGTTATTTCTGTCTCTGTCCACTATTCTACTGATTAGTGACATATGGCACACCAGCGAGCCAAGATCGTCAAGCTCTGTCAAACTGTCATCATTGTTTTCTTCCTGAATAATATTGTCATGGTGGTGAAAATATCAAGTCAAGGCAAATTCAAATCAGAGCATTTTTTATGGGAAACGTGGTTGGATTGCTCTCTGTATACTCTTTTTTTCTCTTTGCATGAAAGGTTTGAATAAAGGGAGCAGGATGTCTGGATAAATGATTGATTTCTCTTTGTAAGACTTCAGTCCTGGTTGATTTGACAACACCCAAGATTACTGGTGGGAACATCAAGTGTGGTTTAATACTATAGCAAACACTCAACTCAAATCAATATCAAGGTCAGCGAAAATACACGTGCATTACATTTCCTGTGACTGCTTCACAATAAAAGCCACCATGTGGTTTGCCAGTTGTTATCTTACAGATGATTATTTTAAAGTAGTCAATCGTATAGGTATGCTTTCATCTCATTCCTTTTTGTCAATTATTTCATTTTGTTAATTAGACCAAACAGAGGCATAGGTTAAGCCAGGGCTAAATTGCCCTGATCCATCACAGATAACTTAAGCCGAACCTACAGCATGTTGTTTGAAAACTTCAGTCATTTCATATATGTAGTGATATATGTATATATCACTATATATGTATATGTATATATACAGTATGTATATGTATATATGTAGGGACAGGGGTTCATAATTAACACCTATTTCAAGATTTGTATATATAAACTCAATTAAAATGCTGTAGATGTGTCATTAAATTGAGTAGTCTATCTTTCTTGAAATGATCTGTATTCTGATGACTGCTTTTTATGCCGTCAAGTGTTTGAATATTGCTGATGACTACATTCCTATTGAACGCAATCAATTGCTCCCAGAGCCTGTCGATACATTAATCAGGCCTTAGAAGGCCTATTAGAACTGATCATTAGAATTTGTGTGGACCCCATCCAATCAGAGAGAGAGACTCCAAAACCAGCAGGGTTTCACTGAGCAGTTAATTTGTCTTTTTCTTCCAGCTGTTTTTGTATTAGTACTCTTTTCATCAGCAGAGAGATCCAAAAAAATTCCACAGAAAACAATTTCTTTTGCTTATTTTTTGTCATCATTCTAAGCCCATTGGCCATTTTTATTCATTCTTTTGTTTTCTAAAACTCATTTAAGTGTCCTCATAAGTGTCCATTACACGGTCTTAAAATATGACAGCAAAACACCACTAGTCAGCTGTTAGTTATGTATGCTTCAGTAAGGACTTGATTTTCACTGAGTGGTTACTTCATAAGAGGGACTAAACTGCCATTTAGTTTTGATCCCCAGTGCATGACTTATTATATGTTCGATCAAAGTAATTTGCTCTGTTTCCATGAATACTTTTTTTCTACTCCTCAGTCAAATATTCTGTTCAGTACGCCTTGTCAAACCAAGTCAAACCCAACAGAAAAATGGGGGAAAAAGACTTAAATTAAACAGCTAATACGAAACAATCGCTTGAATGTACGTACTGGGTAATATATAAAGGTCTTTTGTATTTGTAATGGAGGCACAATTGTCAAAACAGCGCTAATGGTTCTCAAGTTCTGTAATTGTTTTGGATGTTTAAGTTGATTTGCTAATTGAAACAGCTCAGCGTGATATAACAGTAACCAACTATTATAGTCCTCTGTACTCACTTGAGGGAATTAGGAAAATGGATTTAATTGTCTAAGTACACTAAATTAATTAATTTTAAAGTCCCCATTCGCTGAAAAATGTATTTGCTTCATCTGGATGTTTCAGATTCACTGTGGAGAGTGATGTATGTGCAGGGTTTGACAAAAGGCAGTGTAGGGCAGTAGCGGCGCTATATGTAGCGTCATCACTATTTGAACAACATTAGTAGCATTCTCAGTAGCGTGAAGATTTCTCAATCAAAAAGCTTTTCATTACCTTAGCTCTTTGAGTGATCAAGTAGTGCGGTAGCGTCCACACAAGCTAACATTACATTTACTTAAAAATTTCGAGTAAACTTAAACATTTTTTAAGCTAAAACTGCTGTGGTCTGAAATAACATTACTAAAGATCGGTAAGTGACGCCACTGTCTACAAGGGCGTGTATGTATAGCCGACAGAAGCGCTTCAGTAGACTGATGCCTGTACAGCGGAATAGAGACACGCAAGCTTGAGATTACATGTTCAGGTGATTCCCAGCTAATCATCACAATTCAGTGCAGTCTGAAAACACCAGCCAGCAACTTGTCAACAGCTAACCACTAGCTAGCCACTGTCTGTTGGCAGAAAGTGAATACAATTGAGCGTGGGTTTTTTTTGGAAGAAGTGAGAGCACAGCGTATTGACAGTTTTATTGTTCACTGAGATAGTACCGAATGAAGTTGGTTCAATGTAAAAAAACAAAACAAAATTGCTTCGATGTAGTTAAGCTACTTTTGCTGCTGTAGCTTAGCTTGCTACATTTCTCTGGGGAGGGGATGTGGTGTAGTGAAGTTTCATTTAACGTAGAGTAACTGGTAGCTTATTTACTTAGAGAAAAGAAACAGTCCTTGAAGTTTGTTTCATGTGGGAGTTAAAGGATAAACCCTGATCAAAGATAACTCTGAGGTTCCTTACAGTGGTGCTGGAGGCCAGGGCAATGCAGATTGAATTTATCAATGAATGTAAAAATGTTGTTTTGGGGCATTTGCTGAAACGACTGATGCCATTGTTTTTCTAGGAAGGACAATCTCTGCAAAATGTATCCACCTGTTTCTTCGTGTGGATGACCTCTGAGCATTACTTCAGTGTCTAAAGTCATATTATCCCCAACAGGTCGACAATAAATGTTTGGCAAAATGCTAGAGATTCTATTTCCTCCACAGTCGGGTATCAAAGTTGACACAGTTTTTTAAGCAGCCCTGCAGGGAAAGGCAGTCACTGTCAACAAGCTAACATCACTGGAAGTGGCAGCATGATAGAGTGAGTTTCCAACGAAACTGCAAAATGAAAAGTCAATAATGCTTTTATGAGGGCCAGAATTAAATTTTCAACCATCTGCCTGGTGTGTTTTATTCAAATTAAAGTAAACATGGCAGAGTGTGTGCTTTGTTCTCAAGTCTAGGTTCAAGGAATGTTTCTGTGACACCTGTCCCCTCATCAGTGTGTCTAACAGCAGTGAGATTGGATTTTATAGTGAACATGATCATCACTTTGATACCAGCTTTACCAAATAAGAAATCAATTCTCACTATTATCTTTTACTGTGGGAATTTGTCATCATTTCTGATTTCTTGTCTACTGAGTCACTCTTCTTAAGTTGTTTGTTTACCTTTCAAATCACACTTCACTTGTACCCTAAAACTGATTTTACGCTTAATAAGCAAAATAATGAAAGTAAAATTTACATTTATATACAAAAATTGTGGATGTAACATTAACAAACCCTTAGATTTTTTTTGTTTTTAGCAGTTTGATAGAGGGTAAAACATTCAAATGTCACATATTTCTGATAGAAGAAAGAAATGTGTAAAAGTTTAAGTCAGTCTGTTGGGTGATCTATTGGGATATGGCACTCATAATTCATTTATTCAGAAAGTGCAGTATAGACTAGTTTCCTTCCAAATAATATATAGTTGTTTTGTTGTTTGATCGTTGTTTATATTCAGTTTGTCAGGAACGAGAGAGCGACAGGTGCGGATCTTGCTAAACAAATGGATTGGGAGCTCAGTGCTGGGCTCAGCCCTGATTACCTCCCATAAGCCCTATCAGCTGATGCCTCTGAGGCATGCAACTGCTGTTCTTCATGAGCAAATCCACAAAGTGGGGGATCCAAAGAGGATTTATTTGGCTCTGGTTTGGGTTAATCTATTCACAGGTATGCTAAAGATAATAGCTAATCATCATCAGGAAAGTCCTACCAGCCACTAAACCAGTTTCCTCGTGTGCAGCAGTCAGGTGGAGGTCAGTTGGACCAAACTACTGTACATCTTCAGCTTATGTGTGCTCTGTAGAGTAAAGATAGCATTAATTAGATTAGGTGATCTACAGGTTGCAGTTTATTGGTTGCAACATACAGTATTCACTACTTTGAGAATTTACTGAATAAATGAATTCTGCAATAATTACGGGGATACAGTCAAGGTTCAGGGTCAGCCTGAGTAATTAATCATAGTAACTTTAGAAACTGTCACAATGTTATATGAAATGTGCTTGCTGAGGTTGCATTCAATTATTGTCTGTCAGCTGATGGCGACAGTGTTACATGATTCACCTGTATGCACAGCTGACAGGTTCTTCAGCCACAGATGTAATTCCTCTACAGGCTCTGAGTATCTGTGCACACTGGCACCGTTATGTTACTATGAAACAAACCACGGTGTGGCTGATCATGGCAAGGCTTTTCTCCTGCCGTAGTTAATTACTTTTATCATTTTGTAGCATTTATTGAAAATATTAATTTTTCAATGTAACCTGTGTTTGAGGGTATTGTTGTTTATACATTGTATACTGTCACTGTTAGCAATTCCTGATAAAAAATCATTCTGACAGAATGTAAGCTATTGTCTGGCCATCACCCAGCAGAAGATGTCAGAAAAGGTCATATTTTGTTGGAGTGCCTCCTCAGAGAAGTGGGACAGTGTTCAATCCTGCAGAGATCATGGTATCCACCACAGGCCTGTCAGCATGGAGGGTGAGCTTTGGGAGTTTGATCCTCAACATGGTCACAGGCAGAAATATAAAATCGGATTAGAGCTAAAACAGTATGGGAGCAGCCCTGAGTGTTTTGGGCAGATCTTGTTTTCTCCCGTAATTTCAAAGCATGCCATATTATCAGTAGATCAAAATAGTAGAGAAATATAGTTATTTTGTAATGTATATGAGGCAGTCCAAATTTTAAGATTTTCATTCTTATCTAAGGTAACAGATAGTATAAAGTGACGTTAGCAGATCCGTCCTGCTCTTTATTGGATTTGGGCACATTTACACAGCAACTCCAACCAAATTCTCAGACACATTGGTTAGTCCTAATTCTCTTTAGTAAAGTTAAAGGTAAAACATACTTTTTGAAAATGCAAACAATGTAGCATATCTATCCTTTTGTCTTGCTTGTCCAGAAATGTAAGATAAAAATGCTAAACAGGGTGATATTAGAGTGAAACAATTAAGTAAAAGTGACATTTTTCCCTATCGTACATATGATACAAGGACTAACTAGCTCTTATTTTGGACAAGGCAGTGTTTTGTTTCTTTGTGTTTGTATTAAAGAAATAAAAAATGTGAATTCACAAGCTTATTTAAATATTTCCGCCTGAACTAAGCATCGAAAAACTCTTTTACGCTCCTTCCAAGCAAAAAACATTGCCATGTTCCTCTCCCTTCCTCATCATGTACTCACAGCTGTAGATGAACAAGGTGACTAAAACAAAATTCTTTTGAAGCTTGTTACAGTTGCATGGTTACAGTGGGGAAGCTTCACTAAAGGTGTTCTATCTCCAGCGACAGCCATTTGGAGATTAATTTGTCATCATCCATCTGATACTTTCTACCTTCTAATTAGGAGGAGACTACAGGGCTGTAGTGTGTGTGTGAGAGAGAGGAAAGAGGAGCAAAGAACAGAGGCTGAGCCTCCTCTTTGGATGTGTTCCTGTAGAGAAAAGGCTGTGAGAGCTGTTTGTGTCAGTGGGGTCCTGAAATCGCAGTCATTGTCTGAGGAGCCATCAGGGCTGATAAATGACTCGCTATTACAATATTCTCCCACTAAATGGCTGCTGAACAGGGTGGTCACGGACATGGCAGAATAACCATTATCAGAAGTATCCATGCACATATAAAAAGCTCCATTTCAAAATGTATTGCTTTCTATAGTATAAATAAAGTACCCTATGCTTCATGCACTGAACCCTAAAGTGGTAAAATCTGGATTCAAAATACACAGATGAAGGACACCAAATATACTGAATATATTAACGTATTACTGAAAACTGTTCTGAAAAAAAATGCAATTAATAGATGTAGTAGGCGATTCTAATCCAATACACGTCTTTTTGTCAAATTCAGCAAATGTCTCCACACGGTGCGCTAGCTCTCCATTCAGTGTGTGCGTTGAAAGAAAATCTGGCTCGGATCAAGCCACACAACACCATTCCAGCCATGATTTGTGTGTCAGGTAACGGTAAATGACATTCAGCTTACTTCCTAGTTTGCCCAGATATGCTGTTGTTGTGTTGTCAGCTATAGTAGCAGGAGAGATGGGAGCGTCGCTGTCTGGAGCTGGTGTGCTGGGTTTTGGGAACCATCTTGTCCTCTCCAACTGTAGAGACAGTTTGCTAACCCGCAACCTAGCAAACGTTAGTTACATTACTTGCTGCGTCGTTGTTCGCTCTATATCATGGTATTTGTCATGGTATTGGATTTTTCCACAAATCGTGTTCTCCAGATGTAAAAAAACATGTTTGTTTGGTGCAAACAAATATCACATCATCATGATTTTAATAGGTTTTTCAGTCAAAATGAACATTGCGATACCAAAATGATTATTCCCACTGATTGTGAATCATATCACAATCGTAATTGTAATATCTGTCAAAATAATCGCAATATGTTTGTTTTTTTACCATATCGTGCAGCCCTATGTAAAATGTACAGCAATACAAATATTATAAATGTTTCTGCTCAATATTTTGTCCTGAATGTCCTTTGAAAGACATAAAGGACAGACAAAATCTCTTACATTCCTTTCTACCATTTATGTCCTTAAAACAAATCCTATACATTTGTTTATCTTACACCTTGATGAACTTTGACTTCCTCTTCTCTCAACTCACCCTTTCTTTTCCCAGTGAGTGTTTTTTGCAGCTGTACCCCCTCTGAGTTTAGCGAAATAGTGGGCCGTGATATTGGCTCCCTGCAGTTTCAGATGACCTCTCTGTCTGTCAGGCACTTCACACCTGACTGCCAACTGAAATCCCCATATTATGGCCAGCAGCTCCTTGCTGTGTCTTGAAATGCTCCATTGAGCATCGTTTAGACCGGTACACTCTTATTCTAACCAACCTCTGCCTTTTCATGCAACCTCACGCAGACATTTTAATGGATTGATGGTTCGCATAACAGAACGCCACAAGGGAATGTCGAAACAAGAGGAGACTAGGCCGGTTAAGGATAAACCCTGTGGAGAACGTTGTTGTGTTGTCAAAACCCAAAACCTCTGACCCATGACTTTCTCTCTAATGCTTGACCCTCTCACACAGGTTAAGAAGATGCTTTCTCCCTCCTGAAAGTCATTGAGAGGTAGGGCAACATGTTTAGGGGTGCCCTGTGTCTTAAACAGATGGTGTGACATAAAATGTGCCCTCTATCGGGGAATGCAGTGCTGTAAAACTACACATGTAGCAGACCCTGCGCCACATTTCCATATTGCATTTCATGCCACACCACATGCAGCACGTGTGGAAGTAGCCGTGTTCCAGATCTCTGAATTGATGCCCATACCTCAGATTTTTTCAGCCATATAATAGGTCTGGTCTTGTGCTCATTGATGGCTATTACCCCATTTGGAAAAACAGCTGAGCCAATCAGGCCTTTGGGATTAAGAACAGAAATGGCATCTTTCTGTGCCATAGCTACAAAAATGGTGACACAAAATTGGCGACAAGCAGTGATGAGATGGGCATAACTGTACAGGGTGTTGTACGTTAACAACCCCTAAATCTGCGTGCAATTGATATGGCTTTTGTGCCGATTGAAAATTATGTCAATGGAACGGATACATCACTCGCTAATGATTGTTAAGGGCAAAACAACCCTTTGCAAACAACAGCTAAAGGAACACATTATCAGACAACAACAAAATAGCAATTCAGTCTGATTATCAGGCCAGATGGATGAAGACGACTTTAGACTGACACACAAAAAGTGGTCCATTGAGAAAAATATAGGCTTAATTCTTTTGAAAGATCGCTCCATAAATTGCTTTTGTTATGCTGGAAAGTTTTGGATGTGACTGTCATAATAATGATTGCACTGATTCACCTCTTTTACCTCTTTGAAATCAAACTTGCCCTCAGATCTTAGTCCCAGTGCATCATCAGGAATTAGGAATTTTCCAGAATCTGTCATGTTTTTTTATCTTTGACATTTCCTCTCATCTGCGTCCTCCTCTTGTAATTCGTCTTAAGCTATAGTTATAGATCATATCGTACATGATCGGGATGTATTGTGCTTTATTTATATTCCCCACAGTGTGTTTACACTCTTTCATTAACTTTGTAACAAAGAGTGCCATTGGGTCTCATTGTTGAATAAGTGACTACTGTGTCACTGGCGGGGAGCAGAAGGTTTGCAGAGATGGCTTTGTGAGATGCGTGCCTCTGAAACGCATAGTCTTTCTTCAACCTCTTTAATGTTGTCTTTACTATCAACAGCTTCCATGGGCATTTTGCCTTGTCATCGCAAGAAAGGCACAGGTGTAATTGTTAACATTAAAACGACTGCGTTCCATTTCGGTGCGCTACTTTCAGGGTTCTGGTATTGTGGCATGCTGGCTCACTGTCATGACTTACTGACACTTGCTTTACATTTGTATTGCATAAATCAAGCATTACACCTCCTCTCAAGATGTGCTATAGGCCTTTTTCACAGAAGACAATTTGACAGGGCACAGGCGTGAATAATGCAAATGAACGATGAATTCCATTTAGCCACTTTGGTTTCAGGATCCTGGAGTTGTGCATGTTGGCTCACTTTCACGCTTGCCAGCTCGCTTAAATAGAACAGAGCCATTGTAAATGCTGTTTGCAACACCTGTACTTTTCCTACTGTAAGTCAAAATGCTGTGAAAAAGGCCTAACTGCTATTCCTCACCTGTCCTCTTGCAGTGTCCTGCTCACCACCTGACATAATCCTCTGCTTGCCCAGCTGATCCCAATTAGTCGTTAGCCCCAGTATGCTGTTTACAGTAAACTGTTCACGCGTTGTCTCATGCCTGATAATCAATGGTTTCCTGTGTACCTTGGCAGTTTAGCCAATTCCGTTTCTTCTCTGTCTGTTCGCTGCCTGAAATCCCTTAAAGGAGTTTTCTTGTCCTGCTTGACTGCTGTGTGTGTGTTTGCTGCCTGCCAGTTGACAACTGGAGGCCTGAACTCTGAACTAGTAGAACTGCTTTTAACTTAACAACACCTGCCTACAGTCCTTTGGGTCCAATTACCTGTTTTGCCGTTGACCTCAACAATGGCAGCGTTCCAAAACAAGCTGTAATTGTAGTACCTATTTTGTATTCCAGTGAATGAGCTGGATAGCAAGGGATCTGGTGGATCAGAGCCTCTAGCAGTTTAAAGCCATATATAATAATATGTCATCCACACGTTACAATAATAGTCACTTAAAGCAAGGATACACACTAGATGGCAAAATATTGTAAAGAAAGTGATCCATTGCAGTAGCATGCATCAACCTGTCGTGTGTGTTTCAGTCAGTCAGGCATGGCAAGTGTTTAATACATTAAAGCAGTAGTTCCCAGTTGTTTTCTTTCAGGTCCCCCATTTGAAACTTTTACAGTGATGGTATTATTAATGTTAATCATACAGCATGCCTTTTTTCCAAAGTTGTATCCACAGTTTGCTTAGAATCTCTTCGTATGTCTTAAATAATAATTAAATGACCATTAAACAATTGTAGTCAGGACTTTCCACAGCTTATTCTAGCGGAAGCCTCACCTGAAATAAAGACTGCCCCCACTACCATCAGAAAAAGGTCTATATTGAGGAAACATCCATCTTTAGGGAAAATGCAAAGGCACTATATTAAACAGCCACACATTTAATGAGCCAATTGTTAACGCTGTCATCTTAATTCGATCATGAGATGAGATGCGTCATGATGCGTCTGATTCAGCTCAGTAGGTGACAATGATTGATCAATCACATCGCACGTTTTCTCAGCTGTAATTAATCAGAGTGGCACATCGCAACTCTGGGAAAAGTAAACTTTGAGTTTATATAAGTTGGTAAAAGAAGAGGAAAATGGTTCAATCTGTCACAATCAGATGGGGGCTGTGTGAGGAAGCAGAGGAGCCAAAGCAACGCTGCTGGTCAAACACCAGGGGCAAGTGAGTTTGATGATCACTACCCGGCAGGTGTTTTACCCTACAGAGTCTGCATGGAGCCTCATCACATTTCCTTGTCTTGGGTTTTTGTACCTGTATATTTGGAGCAGTGTAACATCACAGCATCTATATTCAGTTTTTAAGCATGGGTTTTCCTCTGTGTGACTGGGGTCAAACAAGGTGAATGCACCTGTAGGTAGTTGATCTCTCCACATCCATGAATCCACCCTAACCCAGGATTTATGGCATCTGTGTACTTCCCTTCGGAGGAGTTTGTGTCAGAACTTCTAATTGAATAACAGAGGTGCATGTGTGTGGCACTTGTATATTTCAGTTTTCTGAAATGTAGTTGCTGCTGTTGTAATACAAACGTTTGTATTGTGGTTAACATGCTATACACATCCAAGTTGTTCTGAGAGACACCGAGTCCTGAAGTAGTTCCTTCAGTAGGAGGAAAACAGCAATAACAAGCCTCAGATGAAAGCTACAGATTAAGGAAGGAGAGGCAGCAGCAGAGGCTCGCTCCTCAGATAATTCAGGTCTAATCTATGCTCTGCAGGTGTGCAGTTAGCACCAAGAAGGTGAGCCAAAGCACCACTACAAAGATTTACTCCCAGCACTCACCCGGTGTTTTCATGCCAATAGAAACCATGGACTCACACTAGCACACACAACATTAAATGGATGATTTCAAGAGTGTGTCATAATTACGTTGCATTGCAAAACAGAATTAAGACCTCTGGTTTTTAACAAGCCTGATGTTTTCAGAATTTATGATTCAGAAAAAAGGTGTGTCGACAATATAACTGTACATTCAGAAATAACTTTTTTAGTTTGTTTAAGCAGTTTATTTTAAAATGCAGGCAAAAAATACAAAACAAAGAGTAAATGATCATTAAAATATGTTTGCATGGTAGGGCATTGTGTGCTTGATTAAACTGAATCAAACAGGCTGCAGAGAATAAAAACATGGCTAATGAGCTTTAATGTGCATTCAGACCATTTTAAAATGACACTCTACTGATTAAAGGTATTTGTTTAAAGTAAGAACATTCTAATGGGAAATAACCTTTTGTCTATGAAAGGCAGTGGCTGTCGGTCATGGAGTTTTGTGTTGTGTAGAAGTATTCAACTTAGATTTTGTGTAACTTCTGAAAAGCTGAGACATTTAGAGCACTTACCTCAAAGGCATATTATGTGGGCAAAGGATTTATTTGACTCTTTGAGATTCATGCAAATGAATGCTGGAGTGTTAGATTTTTCTGCTGTCATTGGGTTGATCTCTGTTAAGTGAAGGTAATTAAAAGTGTGGCAATGAACCACTCAATGTGCACCATTCCCTGTGAACCTAACAGGCTGTGCAAGAGGATCTACATGGAAGTAGTGTATTTATATATATTTGGGTCACAATATGGCCGTTTCTGACATTCTGAGTATATTGATGCGAAGTGGGTTATGCTGCAAAAGTGGTTTGATAAGTTTCTATAGATGTCTTGATCATTTTTAAAGCGCTGAAAACTCTTCACTGTTGGAATCAATACCATCCTATCTGATCATAGTCTCTGTTGTCTGTGAAGAAGCAAGCTACATACTGTTTCAAGGCAAATTAAATAATGTTTCATAAGATTAATTCTAGTATCTCTTTCAAAGGACCTGCATGCACCCACACAGGTGTTTTTTTATGGGACAGAGCTGTGTCTCAACTTCATACTGCATACTGATTGTATATACTCTATACAGTATATTTTATTGACTATCTTGTTGTTGCAGTGTAGCATAGTAGTATAAATAAAATGTATATATGTATTTTACAGTCAATCTGTGACTTTGGTATGACATTGCTGATTACACTTTACAAACAGTAAGTAAAATTATTTTCAGAAAATGTAATAATTATTCTTTTGTTTTCCTGTATCTTTCTGTAGCCATTTCCCCACCACCTCCAATTTTATTTTAAGTTTTTGTAGCTGTGACTTGCTCCTCCATTTCCTTTGTGCATTGCATTGAGGGATAATAGTATACATTTAGTTTTTTTTATTTTATTTCTTTAGTTGACAGGGGCAACATTCATTGATCAACAGAGGCCAAAAAATAGAATTTAACACTACATATTCAAATCCTTTTGTAAGTGTGAAGTGTGGAATTGGGACATAGCTGGTGTACAAATAAAAATAGTAAAGGTGTAAGTTATCCTAATTAACTTTGAATTATCAGAGTGAGGAAGATGTCAATCAACCACAGTCACACAGTCCTGAGGAGGCTCTAATCAGGTGAGAAAGTAAACCCACCCATGTGGGTGGACCGTGCCTTTTTAGCATTAAACCTAGCTGTAACTTTTTTTAGATGCAGTTAACAGGAGCTTTCACCTTCGAGACCATTCGATCAAACTAACTTTCTCCATTTGTGTTAATGAAAAGAATAGCATTAGATAAAAAGCATTACATTTAAGAAGGCTTTATGAATTTAAACACATGCTACTTATTCTGCGACCCTGTGCTACTTGGGCAACTTGTTTCAAAGCCTTTCAACACCTTTCAGTTTAAAGCGGCCTATGGATCTGAGGCTGCACGCTGGTTCAAAGAGAATTAAAAATATAGCTTTGGGGCATGTGATCATTTTAAAAGCGAGCACTATCATCTTAAAATCAATGGTGAACAGGTAACCAGTGAAGAGATGCCAGGATTTCATCTCTGTGACGGTTAACATCCTGGCTGGTGCATTTGGCAGCATGATGGGAAAATGTGGTTCGAGCCAGGAAAAACACTATGTAAATGTGGTGAAACACATCAGTAGATCAACTGATTAAAACATCCTAATTTAGGTCACCTGCCTCACATATATAGAGAAATATATTAACCACCAGTTTATAATCTGTAATGTCGTCACAAGACAAAACGGTTCTTTGAAAATCTCAGTGACAGATCTTATTTGCCATTTTTTCATGACAAGATCACAGCCTTTTAAACAGCAAGCCGCCTCCATTTTTGCAGTGAAGTTTGGTTCGGTATTTTGTTTTTGTTCCCTACAAGTCAGCATTTCCCTCACCATTTTTCCTACCAATTGGTTCTCTAAAAACCTCCAGCACATTCTTATGTTCCGGCCCAGCAGGATAAGCTATAAAACTGCAGTTTATTTGTCTCCTCTGCAGATGGAGTATGTAGATGGCTACTGCTTCTTTCTGTACTTTAGTGCTGCGGGCTGTGGTGTGGTATATAGCCGTGCTACTCAGCCTCCTCCTCTTCTGCATAGTTAGCCAGCTCTCTGCTGGCAAACTCCCCTTCAACTTCATTTTCCCCACACAGGAAAGAAGCATATGCCAAATGGACCATATATGAATGAATATTCCCCAACAGCATTACTCAAATAGCATTATCAGCAGTAGCTAAGTTGAGTTTTCCCCTGTCTCTTAGCAGAAGCATTCTGACCTATGTTCATCAAGAGGAGTCTGAACTGCAGTGAACAGTGTCTTTTTGCAGCAGGAAAGACAACAAAGGTTGGTGCATGCCACATTAAATTAGGGTGGGAATCAGTTTCAACAGATCTGTTCCTTTTATGAATCTGCATGTGTTTTGGTGATAAAAATCACACCAAGAACTGTGCATTGTTTAGGCCTTCCAATCCGTGCAGTGTACATGTAGCATCAAGCTTTGTTCTCAATTTGGTTGTAATCAGCTTGTGCTTTGCATTTACACCACACTACCAATATTGGATAAATTGCCATGAAATTTTGTATACACATTCAAAGGTTCCCAGACAGTGTATCCAAATCACCATAGTAATCCCTTTACTTTTCATCTAATGCCACAGCAGGTTGACATTTTAGTTTCTGAGTGAATGTGGATTGTATGGATGGATTGCAATGACATTTGGTACAGTGTTGCCAACTATTTTCAACAGAAAGTAGCTATATCTCTTGGATTGAGAAAACACCACGCTACTGAGAAATATAGTTAAACTAGTAACGCCGCTACTTGTAGCAACCCTACTGTCCAACACTGCGGCCCTCCTCCACCCAGTGAATACAGTGGAAACACAGCCACATGAGAGCACATTCACTGAGAAATGTTGCCGTTTTTTCAAGGGAGAAGAGTTTAGGTTTGCCCAAAAAGTCGATATTTGTCGCAAGGCACTTGTCTTGAAAAAAAATTGGCAAATGTAGCCAGAAAATAACTAACATCTTTGATTTTATCGGAATGTCAAAGGGGGCTGACTTAAGACAGCTCGGACTGGGTCTTATGATCACTTTACACCAAAAAATCGAGATGACGTGGGCACGACGCAACTCTAGCAAAAATTGTCATGATTTTATTCCAACACTGCAAATTTGTCTGCGACAGTGAAATCTCTTGAAAAGTCGTTGTAATGTAGCCATAAGTTGTGACACTGATATGGTACAGACGTTCATCGTTCCCACAGGAGCATGTTGCCATTTTAAAATTAGCATTTAGCTTAAATCAGTCCTGTGCGGCTATGGTTATAGACTAGCTGTAGAGTATTTATGTTGGATAAATACAATATTTCTACAATATTCATGCATGGTATCTTTGAGATCAGGTTGAGGTTAGGCAACTATGACACTTGAAGGTTTAGGAAAGATCATGGTGGTTAAATATTAAGAAGACAGACTCCACTACTGGCCTGAGACAAGTCGAGCATGAGGACATCCAGCATTGAAGGCAAAAGAAGTCAAGAATATAAAACCGAATGTCCGTCTTCATCTATCCAGTCTACTGTAAACAAAACTGTTCTCTGAACGGGCTGTTTTAGAGAGCTATTGCTTCTTTAGCTTGAGCCAAACACTGACCTTTAATAACACTCAGTTTTCAGTGCCACAGACTTCCCCTGTGAGTTATACTTACCTCTTTATACCAATGTGTCACATTTAGAGATGGATGTTTAGAGCAGCATATTCATCCTCACTGAATAAATCCTTCAGTTGTCAACACACTCAAGGACAGGGACTCCCTGAAGTTATGAGCCGTCCTTCTTCTAAAGTAATTTTTTGTCGCTCTCCTGAGAATAGCTGCCAATATATTCCCTTTGCCTAATAGACTTGTAATTTAGATATGAAATGCAATTTGTATATTCTGAAGTGACAAAATTTGAATGTGTTTGACTTTGAAAATATTTGTTTCCACTGGCAGGCACTCAAAGTGACACTAAGGGCACGTTTAAGAGACATATTTCTTCCTTTCAAGATTTGTTTTGTAAGTAATTCTGGTTTAGGATTAACTCGGGTAAACCCATGCATCTGAGTTGTCAATAGATTCTAGATACCATTTATACTGTATGATAAATTCTTAGAAATTTGCGTTACAGGTTAACAGAGGATGTAAGTAGTGTGTACTACTCTAAATTTAAACTTTGGTTTTTCCCTGAACTATACTGCTATTCCTTAGTCATAGTAGTAGTAGTAGTAGTACATACTAATAAGACACTTTATTTATATAGCACATTTCTTAAGAATGTTACAAAGTGCTTTACAAAAAAAGAAATAAAACCATACGAGATAGATAAAATGAGAATAAGGCCAAAGAACATGTGCAAAGATGAAGTAAAAACAATGAAGTTAATAAGATCAAATAAAAACAGTAAAAACAATAATTTCCAATAATTTTCGCAAAAAGATAAGTTTTAAGAAGAACAAACCGTGACCTGGGAGTAACCAGCAGTGCTCTATCTGCGGATCTCAACGGTCAAGACGGCACATACCAAGTCAGTAAGTCAGATTAAGTGCAAGGCCATTTAAGGCCTTAAAAGTGAGCAATACAATTTTAAAATCAATTTGAAATCTAACAGGGAACCAGTGTAAGGAGGCAAGCACAGGGCTTATGGGATCGTGCCTCTTTGTCCCCGTAATGAGTCAAGCAGCAACGTTGTGTACCAGCTGATAGACAGTGGAGGCTGATACCCGAGTAAAGTGCATTACAGTAATCAAGCCTAGAATAAAGAAAGATAGATTATGTTTAGCTGGAAGAAACAAGGCCGAACGACATTTTTGACTTGATCGTCGAAACTGAGGCTACCATCAAATATAACCCCAAGATTCCTTGCAGCCTGATTATTAGTTGCAAAGGAGCTGACGGAATTTTGGGGGGCTGAACAGAATGACCTCGGACTTATCATCATTAAATTTAAGAAAGTTTTGGGACATCCAGGATTTGATAGCTGAGAGGCATGTTGTGAGGTTAGCTAGGCTGCTAGGATTGGTGGGTTTCAATGGCACGTATAGCTGAGTGTTAATGTTAATGTACATCATGATTTTGAATAACCTGGCCAAGAGGCAGCATATAGAAGGGGGAATAGAAGGAGGCCAAGAACGGAGCCTTGACTCAAGCCACAACTTAAATGAGCCGTCAAGGATGTAGAGCTACCCAGAGCAACAGAAACGTTTTGTTGGAGGGGTATGAACGTAGTAAACCTTCATTCCTACCCAAGTCTATATAGAGGTGTAGTAGTGGCAGTAGTAGGAGTAGCAGTAGAAGTAGTAGTGGTATTAGTAGTAGTAAATTAAATATTTTTACTATAAAATATAAAATTTCAAAATAGATGCCAATATGTTTTTTCAATAATGGGATATGTGTCCTTGTGGGAAACAGAGCCATGGTTGCCTCAGATACACGTATGCACAAAAGCTGTTTTTTTGTGAGTCCTCTTACCTTTTCAAATCTCTGCTGATGAGCTCTGGTATGTGCCTGCGGACAGAACATAATCCAAGTCCAACAAAGGAGGAGGAAGACAAAATGAATCACTGCTAATACAGCTGAGGATGGTGTAGCAGGATCTTTGGTGAAAATATATATTTTTTTAACAATGTAAACACCACCAATGAGGGTCCATGTTGTCAGGATGTTGAGGACATTTGATGGGCTCCTGGTTAGAGGTGTTTTTATTGCTGAGGGCAAAGTTCCTATTACCTTACATGTACATTGTCCTGCAGACAGATTGCAGGGAAATTATAGATCAATTCTGCACCGCCTTGAAGGCAAAGTAAGAATGTGATTCAAACTTTTCAGTGCATGCTGTTAGAATAAAGTTATAGAATATCTCCATGTATGTGTCATACCAATTTTGATTTGATTTGTATTTACCCTACTTTAATTCTACTCTATAATTTCTGTTCAGATCTGTAGTGGCAACTACCTTATTGTAACTTTTAAACTGTGCAAATGTCTATCAAGACATGTTGAAGTATTCCTACCAGAATAAAGAAAGACATTTACAATGTTCCTTGATGTGTTTCATTATTCGTATTGTGTGGTACAAGTAGGCTGTTATTTAGAGTTCTGATTAAATAATTTAAAATGATTTGTGTATGTTCTTTCAAACTAAGGTGCATTTTGTTTGAAGCCTGCAGCAACGAAAGCATTTGCTGTATGATGGTCAGTCCTTTTAATAAGAAAGAAACCTTATTCCTTGTTATGGTTAGTACCATCCTTCCTAGTGTTTCCAGTGTTTTCCCTTTCCCTGGTGTCTCCTGTCTCCTGTCTGCCTCTCTGTGTCTGCTGTGAGCATGGCGGTCCTCTCACTCTCTCTCCCGGCTGCCTGGTTACCTGCACACCCGCATTCTTGCCTGATTTCTAACGCACCTGCCATCCATCAACTCAGCAGTACTTCAACCCTGGTCTTTCATCCACTCTTTGGTAGACCATTGCTTCAGCCAGTTCAGTATCAGCGCTGTCTCAGCCACTTGGTATTGTGTATGCGGTTCTTTCAGTGTTTTTGCCTGCAATTAACATTTGTCTGCTTCACGATCATTGCCTGCGCTCCTACCTTTCCTGCCTTCTCAGCCTGCCACGCTCACAAGCCAGTACACCGTTGTCTGCACTCCTGCCAGCCTCCCTGCCTTTTCTGCCTGCCAGGCTCACAGCCGGTCCACCTACCCCTTTGCCTGCCACTCCCACACTCCCGCTCTAGCTCAGCCTGGCCGTTCTCACCTCACCCTCCACATCGCAAGCCAGAGCTTTCTCCAACCTCTCACCTTTGGCAATACAATTCTGTTTGTTCATCGCAATACCAGAGTCTGTGTTCTGCATTTGGGTTCCCCGTTAATCTTAACTGCTAAGAAATATGCCTTTCAAGCTGACAGTCAGTGGCCTTGATGGTGTTTTTTTTTATTTTTAGTTCACAGGAGAGAATTTGTGTTCAAAGATGCTATTAAACAACAATATTTTAATTTAAATATACTTCCGTGGTGTTGATTCTACATTAATTCCACGATTTTATATTTTAATATCCATTATTACAAGCATCAATATTAAGAAGAAAAAAAAGCGATAAATCGCAAATAATCGCAGCCAATTCTGCGATAGTTATATATATATAATGTATGTGCATATATTCTGCTTCATTTAACCATGCCTGCAGTTTATTATGTGGCTAAATGTTAAGACATTTTTAACTTCTCATTTAGTGGAATTTTATTTTACTGCATTGGCAGAATGTTGAATTCATTCTCAAGTGGCTCTATATTTGACCATAATACACTTAGATGAGTGCTCTGGATGGATGGGTGGCCTGAGAAGAAGCCAAATGGACATAGAGCCAAATTGTCTCTGGTGCTTTGGACAGAGAAAGGCGGCATTGTTGTTCACTCTCGCCTCCTCTAGTGTGAGGCTCTGGGTCTGTTCCACGGATGGGTGCTGTGCTTTTCTCTTCACACTCAGCTATGGCCAAGAGCTTAAATAAAGAAATACAAGCAGGAGGGGGAAGAAAGTGGAAAAAAAAAATCTTTGTCTCTATCTACATTTCAACCATGTGTATTCAAATAAATTAAACCATTAAAATGGATTTCTATAGCCATTCACCTGTTCAGTAATTTGGCAAACATGAAGGAGATTCATCTCTTTTATTGCAGCAAAGACAACAGTTTTTGAAAGGGTTCAGTTGAAGCTTGATTAAGACAACTGCAATATTGTAACCCAATAACACTGTAACCTTATGCTGAAAGTTTACTCGAAGGATATGTTGATACAAACTGGCGAGAGCAGTGCAATTTGGCATTCAAAAATACACTTCCCCTATCAAAGCAAGTTTATTTGAATATACTTTCAAACTATTCAAAGTCCTTTACATTAGGGGAGTAGATGCATTAGAACAGTATTTGAAAACACAATGAAAAGAAAAGAAAATTGAAAAACAAAAAATTGTTTTTGCAGTATCAGACCATGTCTCTCACAAGTGATAAGGAAGAAATTTGTATATATGATAATTATAGTAGGAGGGCTGTCAGCCACCATCATATTAATATTAATATAAGTGCTTTTAGGGAAATAAAGTCCATCTAAATAATGATTAGTAGATGTCAGGATTGTTTGCTAACTAGCAGCCCAATAGCGGCAAATTAATCATTCCTTTGACTGCAATAGTGCAACTGCTCCTTTTAAACTGAGGGGCAGAAAAGACTAATAGGACGAATAATGAACCTCGTGGTGAAACTGTTTGCTTTCACTGCTGTTACCAAGGCCAAGAGCAAACTTATAGCCTCAGCATTTAAGCCAACATGTACAAAAAGTCCTTAAAGTGAATTTTTTTAAAAAGGCAATTTGAAATCTGCGTGCATACATGGGTTGATGAAATATGATTAATGAAATATATATGTTTTTATTTAAATTGTATGAGTGGATTAATTCAATGGATTAATAAATCTGGCCAGATCCCTGGGCCAAATGGCTCTACTTACTGTGTATCATGGGCAACCAGTTGAAGACCCTGGGAAAGGATCTAGCCCCCTTTGACCCTGAACAGGAAGCACGTAGAGAAAATTAAACTGCTAAACTCATAAGGCGAACATGCCGATGTATAGCAGCTGTTTACCATGTTCACCATTTTAGTTTAGAGTGTTAGCATGCTAACATTTGTTAATTAGCACTAAACACAATGCCCATCGGAGGCTGATGGGAATGTCATTATTTTGAAAGGTATTTGGTCATAAACCAAAATATTAGACAAATTTTTAATTTTGATCTGGTGATGGCGCTAGATGTAAAGTCGAAGATCACCAAAGTTACAATTCACCCCGAACAATACATGAATGTCTGGACAAAATGTCATTGCAATCCATCCAGTAGTTGCTGCGAGATTTCAATCTGGACCAAAATGGTGGTCTAACCAACAGAACATCCCTAGAGCCATGCTGCTAGCATGGCTACAACTCTCTTGACAATAGATCAAGCTTATGGTGGAACAATCTTACAATCATTTCTGTTGTCGAGAACAGCTTGAATGATATTTGTGACCATGAGAAGACTCCCACTCAACAACAAGTGGAAAAACAGATTTGCTCCATGAATGAATAGAGTAATTGCTCCGTACAATCATGAAAAGAAGTCAAAACAATATCTCCCAAAGGGCCCTCAAAACTCCAGCGCGAGTCCTGAGTTGGGTGACATTTTTTAAGCAGTGATCCATGATAGTGATCTAATGGTCTCTGCACATTGTGAGGAGGGGCCGGGGGCTTCTGGGTGCTTTGTGACCTGAACATGTCTTCCTGATAAACTGTCACGGGGTTCTGCTGAACTATCTACATGCAGCAGAGGTGAGGGATGCTGTTGAGATGACCCCGCTATCATCATTCATTACCAAGAAGCTGGTCTGCAATCCATATTAGTTTGTCACCTATGCATCTATTCTCTGTCGAAGAAATCATATTTTAATCTATTCTGTAAACACAGTGTTCTTAATTTTGGATGATAAAAATAACATGTTGGCCACTGCTTAAATATAGCTGACAGAGAATCTAGATACAAACAGGACTTGCAGCAGTTTGCTATCAAAGCGAAGATGAGCTTCTTTTCTTCCCTTTGAATTTTTCCATTTCCAAGAAGTTCAATTACCTGCGCTCGTCTAATTTCTCCAACACCATGTCATTTCTAGAATCACACTGACCTTTGGGCATATATTGCACACAATTCTAGGTATTTCCGTGGCCAATATACATCAAATGATGTAGAAGAAACATGCTCATACATGAAAGTTGACCTTTGTGTGGACAGAAAGGGGGTGAAATTACTCTACAGTCAAGGTTAATATAATGTGACTTATAATGTGACTTTTGTGAGGAACACACAAATATAATCTAATATAAAAAAAAATCCCTTTTAAAGCAGATAAATAGTATAGTTTCAAAAACAATTCTATAATTAATTTGTGCCACTTGATGTTGACTTGATAAACTTGATATGCCGGATCAGAAAGAAACAAAGTTCAATAGGGAGAAAAAAGAAAAGAAAGTAGAGATAAGAACCAAAGTAGATTTACCCGAGTACTGTACTGTACTGCATGTGCCTCAAAACATGCAGTGGATCACTAAACATGATGCATTTCTATATTTAAAACTAAACTTTATACTGATTTTTCACGACGATTCAGAGGGAAATGTTTTGTGTCTTTTTATTTCACTATATTTATTTGACAGCCATAGTTACTTTACATATTAGGATTTTATGAATACTATGATTTTTATATGACTATACATGACTACTTGTAGGGGAACGGTGTTGAAACAACAAGCCCACATATTAACACCTGACTGCAGTTCCCCTCAGCTCTCCAGAGAATTTTAGCACCTTGTCCTTTACAACTTTACTGTTTTCCTTCACTCCCACGGCTCTCATCCACATTGTTTCTGGTTGCAGAAGGCGGTTGTTTCCAATGAACAAGCTGTGATAAACCCACTGTACACTACCTGCCTGCACCAAACAGCAAAAATACAAAGTTAGCAACAAGCTGGTGAACATAGTGAAGCATTCAGCAGCTAAAGAGCCGGATATTTACCAGCCGCGACACCGTGTGGCAGGTTTTGTTTTCACCGTGTGTGTGTGTGTGTATTCGTGTGTGTGTGTGTGCGTGTGTGTGTGTGTCATCATGGCAAAATGTGGTCCTGGAGACACCTACTCTAGCGGGAACTACCACAGAAGCGGTTTTGAGTACTTTGCCAGGTGTTTATATGGCTGTTTGTGGACAGATTTTGTCATCGCGATAGCGTCACTACTGTGCAAGATGTAGTCATGAAACTTTACAGGTGTTTAGTTGAGGAAGTAGGGGGGTAGGAAGTAAGGCAGGGACCACCCCGCCTCCACTTTACACCCCTGGCTCACAGTCGTTTTAAGTCCCAGATCACAGTATTCAAGTTTTGATCATGCCCGTCCACTCTAAGACATTAGGTAAAATTTCACCATGTGAGTCTATGTGCATTGAGTTCCATTCATTGTGGACAGCCTAACCCTAACCTTAACCCAAACTTAATTCACACCTTACCCCTAACCTTAATTAAACAGGACTAAAAAAAAGGGGACTAAAAACTTTACTGTCTGTCAGTGGCAGTGGTTACATTTGTTAGAGGGAAGTTTGACGCATCTCCTAAGACTAGAAATTCTGAGGATTCCATAGATCAGGGCTGCCCAAATTGGGGCCCACAGGCCAACGTTGACCCGCCAAAAGGTTTGATTTGGCCCACCAGATGTTTCTAGCAGCAAAAAATAATTTATTAAAAACAATTTTAATGTCAATTTCTGTTCATAAAAAAATATGCAGGATCCTAATTATTAATTTCATAATCTAACCATGGCAGAGTGATGCTGTGCAGGAAGGGAACTTGGGATCCCATTTTGCATCTTAACAATATAATTAACTGTTTGATTTTGGCCCGTGGCCCACCATTAGTTCTTCAGTTTTGGCCCTCCAAGGAAAAAGGTTTGGGCACCCCTGCCATAGATAGTACTAATACCTCAACGGTAAATGCCAGTTTTGGGGTGCACTGGGTGTCTGTCATCATGTATGCATCTCCCTGTTTGTCAACAGATAATCATAGACAGTTTTGATTGGTAACTGAGCCGTCTTGCAGTTCCCCTGTACTGTAATTACCTTATCTGTAGTGTGTAGTATACAGTACAGCCTAGATGTTGTGTTAGGTTTAGAAAGTAGTCTTTAGATAAGTGTAGTAAAACAAGTTTTATGTTTGTTCATTCTGTCATTGACCACCACAAAATATATTGCAAAATAAAGAGCACACTATTAAGTTCTAGAACTGTAGTCAAGTGCAGACTCTAGGTCTTGAGAAAAGCAGCTAGTATATGTTACATTTCATTATTAATGTTAGTATCTGTTTGAACTTCTCAGGTCAGCCAGCAACACGAGAGAACAGGCTTCCAACACAGCAAACAGCATTCATACAATGCAGAAAAGTTCAATGACATTTAGGCAATTGTGTTCCAGGCAGCACGGATGACCCAAACAAATTTTGGCATGCACACACACCCAGTCCTCAACCCCTGAAGGCGTGGGCTTAGCCCCAGACCATGTCAACTCCAAGAAACCCCCCTGATGTTTGTCTACCTTTGCTTTCTCTCACGCGTGTCCCACTCTCCTTTCAGTTTAAGGAAAAATTGATCGTGTTTGCTTTTATGGCATACAAACTGTAAATATACAGATAAGAAGCACACAAAAAGGGAAGAGGGTGAAATCTAGAGTTTTGTGTTGCTCTCTTGGGTGCTGATTACTGGATCTGTATGGCTTCACACTAAAGTATGTTCCAGTGTGTGATTGTGGAAAGTAAGAAGTGATGTGAAATAAGCAGAACTGCTTAACTCATACACCTGAAATCCGCAGGAATCCTGTGGAAACCTGCTGTGAAAAGCAGAGGGCGAGTCAACATCAAGCTAACTCACTTTTCAGTAACTTCCATTTATCACACACACTGATTTCCTTTGTTTATCCTTTCTTTTGACGCAGCAAGAGCAAAGGAGTTATAGCACATTGAAATCATTGACTGCAGTACCACTCTATGGATTCTTTTTAGCCTAAATAAGCCTGCACATGCCACTGTTCCAATAATGATGTCCTTGTTTCTTAATTTGTTGTATTCCTTTGCATGGACACAGAACCAGCAATCTCAAAGGGCTGTTAGCCAGAAGAATATGATGAATATTGCATGGGTTGTTTGGAAAGGCCTTTTAGCGGGTAATTGTTCCAGCAAAACAACTCATACATCTGCTTAAATCTGAGACATCCAATATCCGTTTAAGGTATTCAGAGCATGTAAATGCCCATCGCTAATACATTAATAATTTTCTCACTTGACACTCAATTTGCTGTGCAAAAAATGCAAAACTTCCAACCTTGCTATATAAACAAAGCATACATTCATTTGTATTTTTTCTCATTGACGCTGTGGCTATTTCAGCTACAGCACATAAGTAAGCGTTAACGAATGTTTGTCCTTTTTGAAGTAACTTGTGGAGCAAAATAGCACCTAAACATGTAAAACAGTGTTAACTGTTTTTCAGTTAAAATCAATATGTCACTAATCGCAGCTATTATTCATTATTTTATGAACTCACAGCCAATGTGTTCAACTCAACAAAAATAAACCCACAACAGAATAACACAATAAAACTAGTTATGAGAATGTAGCTTTTGAATTTGGTAAAAGTTTTTAGTCTATATAGAGTGCTTTCAAAATTCAGCCGATATTAATGCTGAACTTTTACTGCTACATTTTTTCTACCCAGAAGGAACATTGGATTTGTTGATACTGTAATAAACCTGACAGTTCAGGTAACAGTATTGTAACAAAGATGTACAGTATCTCTGTTAAGGGCTCTCTTGGTATCGAGCATAAAACAAACTGAAGTGGATGTGAGTCATCTGTGTTAAGTACAGTACAAATTTGTCCGATAATGACCCCCATGGGTATAAATCAGTGTGACTGTCGCCCTACAGCGGCCCACTCTTGCCTCCCCTACAGAGCTCCCACTCACCATCACTACACTGCGGATGTCTTAACAGACAGGTCTTGGTGGGATGTTAACATTGCAGGGAATCTACCACAATGGTGCTTACATCGAGATTGGGAACATCTTGTAATCTTCAGTATGTTTCAAAAATGTTCTGATTCTGTGAACATTATGGATAATGAGGATAGATTTAAATGCACGTATCTGCACAGACATGACTCAAATGCTTCGAATACTATTACTTACTCTGTAATGCTGAATACATATACTTTCACTCAGAAACAAATTTTATTGAGGTTTATTGGGCAATTAAGAATAATGCAGGGAGATCTATGAGTAGAGGTGAGGTAGTGAGTGTTTGAGAGTTTTCTACCATCAGAACACCTATTTTTCGCTGTAATTACCGTAACAAAAGGGGGTGAAGGATTATTACAAATTCTTGCTGTAGCAGTAAGATTAAGTGATAATATGACTTGATGCATTAAAAAATAATATCTGTAAGTGGAGCTTAATTTTAAGACTGTTTTGTCAAACTACTGCTCCAAGGTCAAGAACTAACTGTCATGTTTAAAATCTGTTAATTTCTTACACTGGCTTCCAATACATTTAAGTTGAAAATGTATTTCCCCTTTGGGCACATACAACAGCTCCAGTTATCTTTGTGCTCATTATCATTTCAAATGCAGAAAGGAATTAATGAGTCTCGATTAAGATGCCAAACTGTTTATGAATTTAGATGGTTACATTGACATCAATTACTAACATGTAAATCTAAAATAGGTTTTTCATTAGCACACATAACTTTGGCTCAGGTTATGTAAGGCTTCTTGTCATAACTATTATCTTATCAGCTTGTTTAATTAACATACTACATCATATGTATTTTGTGATTTTTGCTTTTGGTACATTTTTGTACAAATAAAACTAATAATTGAAGTTTATCTTGTTAGTATTACTTGATTATGTCTCTTATTCGAACTCAACTCAACTGGCAAGCTGTGAAACTGCCTTTTCAAGCAGTTTCCTCTTGCAAAAGTTGACCTAAGAACACATTAATACGGTAGAGCTCGTCGGATTTTTGGAAACCCCTTCACAGCAGAACGCAGCCAAAAATGCCCTCTTTGTACAGTCACCTCCAGGTTAATTAACACATGGAGAAGGAGCCATCTCCCCTGCCTGCCACTCTCAGAATTGTCTCCTGCCAAAAGCAGCTGCAGGTGGGCCAACCAATGAGCACAAACAAATCCTGCCTTTGTAGGTTACATTAATTGCATCCCACTTGAACAGAACATACCAACACCAGGTGCTGCAACCAGATGGGTGTGTGAATGACTTGGCATCGCACAAAAACTCATAGGTGCCCTCAGTCATTATTATTTGTCCCTCTCTCTTTGTATCAAGAGAAATTTTTGCTTGACAGGGTGCCGAGAGAACTTCAGAGGTGAGGCTACTGCACAGACAAAAGCAATTACAGCCCTATTCAGTGTTGAAGCATGCATTTGCACTTATTTGATTTTATGAATTTTTCTAAATAAAAAGGGGGGGCGGGGGGGTGGGGGGGAGTTATGTAAAAGGTTTAACTGTCAGTATTACCTTATCCAACAATCTACTGAACCTTCTCTGTCTCCTGTGTGTTTGACCTCACGGTCGTGTCTCATTTTTGATGCGGTGCTCTGAACGATGGCCTCTCTCCCCTTACTCCTATGATGACCACCGATGCAGTAAATCCCATGCTGGGGGAGTCCCCATAACAGAGCCGGCCGGTCTGCGGGCAGTAAGGGAGGAGCGCATGAAGAGGACTCGCCATGGAAGGTTTCTATCACTGCACAGTCAGTTCTTATCAGTTCTCCCTTTGATGAGAGGAGAGTGGGGGAAGATAATGTCTGAAGGTCAACTCTCAGCACCAAGCTCAAACCTGATAAGGACTAAGCTTATACTGAGAAAAAGAAACCTTCCAGTCCTTACCGACAACTATATAGCACTCAAAAGAGATAGAATGGCTTTTTTGAACACAGCTGTACACAGTATCTAATGTTAAGATATGTAGCTATTGTGTGAATGAAACTATTTTGGACCTAGTATTCAACTCTCTGGGTGGGCATTTCCCATAGCAGCGGTTGACTGACATTTGAGACCCTCAACTACCGCGAGACTACTAACGTTGATACATACGTTTTTCCCCCTTTTTGAACAAGCCCACATAACTTTGGCTATGCACAGTTAGCTGTTGAAGATGCCTTCATTTGCAGCAGTGTTGTGCAAGTTCACACTTCACAAGAGCTAGCTCAAAGTTCAGTTCACACAGACTAAAATGAACTAGTTCACATTTATAGCTTACAAATTTGAATTTTGAACTAAATAGACAGTACCAAAAAATGTACTAGTTCACGTTCATTTCTTCCGTTTAATCATTTACAAAATGCTGTGTTTGACTTGGGTGGAGGAATTTTGCGGCTGTTGGCTCGTGGTTTTTCTCTTTAATGATTACTTGTGATCATCATTCACTCGCAGATCTTTCCCAGAATGATCGGATGCTTCAGCTCGATGTGTCATTTAAAAAATGTGTGACCCATCGCATTCTCTGACCCAAAACACCGGCGTGCCGTAAAACACAGTGTGTGGGTCAAACTCTCGCGGGAATAAATGACGCTGCCGTTCATTAGTTGCAAACAGATGCATTCAGTTCACCGTTCACCAACAAACATGAGCATGTTCAATGAACGGCGCTCTTTGAGAGCGTTCATGCACAACACTGATTTGGAGGGCCCATCATGCCATTACATTTGTATTCTGCTTGGAAAACGGATTCTAGCGGTAGACTTTGGAAGCTAGTCTTGCTAGCCTAGCAGGCTCTTTACTGCAGGCACTCACCTCTGCTAAAGTGAGAGTAAATCTGTGAAAACAGTAGATGTCAATGCCCTCTGACCAGAAACAGTGACCCTGCTCTCAGAGTAATATTTAGGCAGCTGTTCAGAGTTCCCACAGTCAGAGTAGATTCACCAAAACCTTTTAACATTGCTGTTTATTTTCTTAAGTTGTCAGTATATTCATTTCTTACATTTCCCAAAAAAACGTTTTTACTGCCTTATAGCCTTTGCCATTGTCGGTAGTTAGGACCGACTGTACAGTTACAGGTACAGTGTATTGTCAAATATGTAATTAAATTCCCCGTTTCTTTAAAACACGCAGAGCCTTGGCCACAATGGCAAATCCACCAGAACCAATCAGTTGTTGTAAAGAAAAAAGGCCAGTTATTCAGTACTTATTGTATCCATATTCAAAGATGTGGGCTGTTCTCCAGTGATAACAGATAGTGGTGGAATAATATTATCTCTCCCCTTTGTATTTGAATTGAAATTTATTTGAATCACAATGGAATGCACTAAATGCCATTTCTAAAAGATATAAAGAACATTTAAAACATACAGATATATGTTTGTTAGTCGCATCTAATTTATGTGCACGTCTCAATGAATTACTGAACTGTTTTTTTATATCGGTGATGCATCAATCCATCTGTCAATCAGTTGTGAATTTAATTAAGCTCATGTTATCATATTTCTTTTAGTCCTCAACTGTTTCCGTTGCAGCAGGAGCCCTCCGCTGTGGAGGCTCACGATCAGTGGACTAAGCTCCCACAGAGAAAAACAGCGCTAACCCAAGGAATTCTAGCCAGTGCTGATACTAACGTAACAGCAACTATAACAACTATCAGGAGCAAATTCACATAGGGTGCTGCTCCTAATGCTACAATTCCATATGATGTTTTGGAGTCCAAAGATGTTACCTTAAGTATTTGGTGTCAAACCCACACAAACTTAGCACCAACCTGCCAACAAGTGAATGTCTTGTTCACTTTGGGTTCAGGACATACGGGTCATTGCCCCTGTAGTGCATAGAGAAACCTAGTACACTGTGTGTTTTATTGAGCGGTATAAGTAATTAAATACACACTGTATGTCACTTATTACTTTTATACCTTCACCAGGTCTAAGACAAGAACACATAACTTACAGCAGTCTGAAGTCAGCGGCAGTGGTTTGAGGGTTTTGCATTTTCTTAATAATAAAGTCAAATAAAATGAAATAAAACTAAAATAAACAGTCAATGGTGTAATGCAATTTAGATTTTTGCTGGAATAAAAGGGGAATTTCATAGGACATTGTGACATTGTTGTCTGGCAAGTGTGAGTTTCTGGTACTGGTAAACTCTATCTATTAAAGGTACCCTCTCTGGACTTTTTGACCACTAGTAGCACTATAAAGCTATTTTTTATGTGTGGGTCTCCATGTCAATTATATTGTGCACACGCACCAGAACACACATGCATGCATCCGAGCACCGGCAACAGTCAAGTTGCCAGTTTCACACTCTTGACAGTGACATCAGCGTTCTGCAGGAGAAATATACCAGCGGAATTTAGGTTTCCCTAACGCCCTACCCTGTTTATGGAAGCCAGGTTTCTCGTTTACATGACATTTAAGAAATCAGCTCACGGGACAAAGCCTACCGTAATTGGATTACTTAGGTACATGTAAATGCACTGATGGATGTAAACAATTTAGACCTCAAGGATACACACAATCCATCTCGGTGAGTAACACTGAATGTTCACATAACTTTTGTTTGTTTACGAGAAAACTCGACAGGACACCTTTTTAAGACGGTTGCTGCTAGTTACCGTGAGTATTTCTGTTGCATTGTTGTTTTGTTTTTCTTGCTCTTAAAACAAGATTTATATCATGACTAAGCAACTGTTCCTCAGTATTGATGTGCTTTAAGCTTGGCCTTTTAAGGATCATTATTCAACTTAATATGGCCACAGTGTATGCACCAGTCATATTTGATCTACATTGTAATCAGCCCAATGTTTTTATAATGCCATAAAGACAGCAGGCTCCATTTTGTCATTCAGACATGAGTACATTACACAATCAGTGTGAAAGTCCAGCATCCAAAGCATAATACATGGAAACTGGAAAGGATGATGTTAGCGGATTCATTTTGGTTTTGCAGTGTTACATTGAGCTGACCATTACATTATGAAAAGGCATTTTGAGAGCATCTTGCTTTTTTAACACAAAACCCAACAAAATACGCAACAAAGTAAAACCTTCAGAGTAGCAGTACAGCAAGTAATGACAGTTTTACATGATGGGGATCTCAGTAAACATACTAGAATTCAAACATTTGAAAATGTTTATGAAAATACCATGTAAATGTGTGTGTTATGACAGGAGGATAAGCTAACAAAAAAGTTTTTTTCTTTCATTGTGACTAATGTTAGCAGTACACAATTAGTGTTTTTATTATATTGAAATATAAATTCTATCCTGCTATATGGTAAGGTCAGTATATAATACAGTAACACCCATTGCAAATAAAAGGCATCATGTCACATGTGTTCCAGATGTGGTCATAAAAAGATTGCTTGTAAAGTTGACATTTAACCAACTGTAAAACTTCAAAAATAAAATTCTGGGCAGGAAACAACCAGCTATCTGTGAGGGAGTCAGGACAGCGTCTTATTTCTAACCAGGAGGCACAAAATACCAATACCTGGACAGACTGAAGGAAATAAATGAGAAGGAAGAGCAAAGACGGGAGGAACAGTGAACAAGAGAGCCAGATGATTCCTTATCTCACTGCGGTCAAGGGTAGTTGCACCACAAAGTCTGACACTGCAAATAATCCCAGTTGGTAACTCTTTAAAGTTGCAACTCTTAACCATGAAACTTTATTATTCCCCTTCAATCTCTTTTCTTTTATTTACATAGACATTCTTAAAACTGACTTTGCAGTTTTTGCTGCATGCTGTGTAATGAAATTGGAATTGATTTTATTGATCTGAGGTCAGAGTTTCACTCCGCTGCAGTTACTATGGACTAAGCTGCAGTTTCTGATTTAAACTGCATATGTTTTTGTGGGTAATGATCATAGTATAGATCTGCTGATGAGCATGAGGCTTCCAATAATTGAAGAGTCCAACATTAGCATCGCACCCACCTAAAATACAGTGCTGTGTTCGCATCAGATATTGGCAGAACTACATTTATTTTTAACTGTCAGTGTTTAAAACAACACTGGCTGGTAATACTGGCTAGCTCACAAACCAAAAATGATTAAGGTTAGGAAAGGACTGTGGTTATGGCAAATAAGGTATTGTTAAAGTTAGGTAAAATGCTTAGGGAAAGACTGTGGTTATAGGTAAAAAACAAAAGGCAAATGGTAATTGCAGGTCTACAACGCCGGTCTCCTGCATGAAAGTCATGCAGTTGGGGAAGAAAAACAATAGCATCAGTCATTTGAGCCAGTGCCCTTCAACGGCATGCTGTATGTTTATGTTCAAGTGACAAAGCTCTTCCCGTAACCTTAACAATAGGAATGCACCAAATCCAGATTTTTGGGGTTCGGCCGAATACCGAATCCAGTGGTTAAGATTCTGCCGAATCCGAAACCGAATACCGAATCTGCATCCTATCATTTTCTCAATTGCTGCATGAATGGCTTTGGCTCGTGTGTGATCTGAAGCCCACTGTTTGTTCAGTGAAGGGCTACCAAAGTTGGTAATGGTCATAAGGTTAACCCAAGTTTTTAGCTGTGCCGTACCTGAAGTTGCTGCATTTTGGCTAATGTCCTCCTTCATGCACAACTCGTATTCTTTAGGATGTTTTGTACACAAATGTTTTAACAGCAGCGATGTTGTGTAACGTTACCGTTTAGGGTCCTTGCCACCACGACAAATCGGCATTGCCAAGTGAACATGTAGCTCGACTTGAATCGCCTTCTTTTAACTGAAAGTACTGCCAAACAACACTTTTTCTGCTCACAGGTTCAATTTTTTTCACTCCTCCTGCATTCATTCGAACGCTCCACCTTGTAAACAAACACCTTCCCGTAATCAACGGCAGCATCATTACGTTGACCAGCGTAGCGCGCTTAGTGCAAGCCTATGTTCGGTTCGGTGGAAAAAAAATCTAAGGTTCGGCAGAAACCGAACCCCGTCAAAAAGTCCAATATTCGGCCCGAATCCGAATCCGATCCTGGATTCGGTGCATCCCTACTTAATGGACTGGAAATTTTAACCAAATCATGATGTTTCCCTAAGCGTAACAAAGTACCTATTTTCATATTTTCCAATATGCAAGTAATTCCTAAGGATACTGGGATGCAACAATGCCAACAGTTTGGCACAAATTCACACCAGACTTCACCAAAGTTGACCTTGATACAAAAGGTCTACAGTATGTGGAGTTGATTCTTTGCTAAGATCAACCTCCCCCTCCCCTAAATGAGGGGACCACAATTGCAATGTTCTATGCACAAATGATTTATCCATCTGTAATGAGTCTTTAATGAATCAGGAGTAATGACAATCCCACTTTAGTGAAGACTCATTCTTTATTTAGAACAGTACTTGCAACTCCTTAAGTTCACATGAATTTGCAGCCCATATTCTGCCCAGCTGTTCTTCTACATTATTAAGGAAAACTGAAAAAAACTAAATCGCTGAATGAAGAACAACTTAGTTTTAGGTCTGTTTAAGAACTGTGTTCTGTTCTGAGACAGGGGAGCTGCACGTCACTTGTGTAAATAAGATCTGTAGGAACCATGTTTTCCAGTGAGACTTTGCATGTGCTCACACCCACACGCTCGCTTTTTTCAATCAGCGATGAGATACGATGGCTCTATGCTCCCCCTCATCCCTAATATCAGCCTCCTCTGTCTCCTCTTGATTCGAGTAGCTGGTGGCTGGCAGCAAGGAAATGTTCTCTGAGACTGCGCTGACGCCAGAGATGCTCTGCGGTGGTTCAGTTTTGCAAGTTTTACCACAGCAGCCCATTAGGTCATAGATTTATTACTCCTGACAGGCCAGGGAGAAGGAGAGAGATCGGAAGAGATGAGATACCCAAAAGTAAAAAAAATCTTCTAAAGATAAAATCGACAGGATACAAAAAGAAAGGAAAACACAAACTTGCTTGCCTGATACATTTTCCATGTTTCCCTGCTGGGCTGAACTGTGTGTGATTCTTGTACATCAAACTCATCAGCCTCATATTCCCATGTCAAGCTGTTTAGGCAAGGCATGAAACGGGATGTGGTTCCGGTAAAGTATAGCAACTAAAATAGATAAGGTTAGGGACAGATTGTGCCTTAAAAATGTTGAAATGCTCCATAGAGCTGACAACTGCAGAATTGGGGATCATTCTCTGTGGGTTTGTCACTAGCGACCCCTTTGACATTACATAGTTATTTGATCCATTTTTAATTTTAAAAATACTAATTAGAGCAGCTTTAAGGTATTGTTAAGCTTGAGTTCTGATGCATGCTACTCACCACTTGTCCCTTACATGTTCATCTTACACATCACACCATATTATTGTCTCCATGTGTTCATTTTGCTCTAATTTCTCAGTGCTATTGGAACATTGCATCACTTACTATCCCAGGTTTGTTAGTGTTAGCATTATGCTACAGTTCATATCAAAGCACATGAGTAGGTTAAAGCAAACACACGGCCATGAGTTTCAGTTACCTATATTATGTGGCAGGTTTAAACATTGTTTGACTGTTTCATACTTACCGTTGTTTGTTCCTTTGTTCAGGTCCACCATGCAGGACTTTTGTTTAGTAGTCCAGCATTTCCTGATTTTTATGGTATTGGTGATGACATTCACTGGGCCAAGTGGAGGGTTTTCTTTTCAGTAGGAATGTTTTGTTATTTAGTTTGATGCATTCTAAAGTAATAGGTTAGGATTACTTACCTTTGATATAGCCATTAGTGATGTAAATGAGCTTGTAAATCAGTCCTGGAATATTATTTGATTTCCTTGTGTTAAGGTTACTGTGTAGGTCAACCTATTTTGTTATGGTACTGGCTGAAGCAGTTTAGGTGTGAACTGAATGCCCTATATATTGTTTGGAGTTTTGCTCCTAGGGAGGAAGGGTGAGGCCGGGCTGCCAAAAACACGCGCCTTTTGTTAGATTTGCTATGTTTTCATTTTGAGTTATTTTCCTTGTATCTTTTAGTTATTTGGCCTGAGTTACATGTGAAATGGAGAGGACTGTAAATAAATATACACCTCTGGGAAATCAAGATGTGTGCTGAGTCTACCTACCGACCACCATCCTTGACATTCGAGCCAGGCTATTCTACAGTAGCCTATAAGGCTGAGATGGAGGCAACCCAGCTCATTATTTTTAATTAGTCCTATCCTTTTTGTTCATCACAACTATCCTTTAGTTGACCGAGTCAGCACCTGTTTGAGCTGCCAATAACGTGCCATGAACAGAGGCCTCTGTTTTTTGATCTAACAGACCTGGCCCGCAAGCTTTAGTGGAAGATAATGATAGTTAATATAAATTAATATAAATCATATTGATCTGAATGCAAAGGACTATGAAAATGAGTCCACTTTTTATTTTATAGTAATTTAATCAGAGATTTTTAAATGTGACATGAAGATACATTCAAGTTTGTCACTGTTAACTGAACAATGAAGCTGAAATATAGGATTTGTGCAGTGCATTAAACAAATCTGCTTTAGCCTACATTGCTGGATCGACAATGCAACACAAGTTATGAGGAGGTGGCTTTAACAAGTTTGGTGAGTAGAATGCTCATTTTATAGTGCACATCTTGTGCACACTTCATTTCTTATGCACACAGAAATTAAAGTGGTTACAAACTAAACCACATTAAAAATCAAGTACTGTACATAATTTGCAGAAAAAATCAATTAAAGCACCACTTTTTGAAGACGATATGGAGTGATGCCCACAGGATTTTTTTCCCCTTTCAGCTGCGATGTGTGGAGGCTCACAGGTCGGCTGTGATAAATGTTCAACATAAGAGATTATAGAGTAGTCAGTTTAATGATAAGTAGTGTTTTCACCCAAAATTACTTTGGTCTATTTCCTAAGGGCGACCTTATTTATCAGAAAGTATGGGCTGTGTAAATCGGCCAATAAACTCCTGGTTTCACATCAGTGCTTCTTTTTCATTGAGTGACCTGTATCACGTACACTATTGGGACCCTGATCTCAAGGTGGGTCGTCCTCACGGGTTGCTGGATACGCTGCAACACTATTCGATTAATGGTCGACTCGTCTGATGCGGGTCAAGGACTCAGTTGAAAAGGAACTGTCACCATGGAGTATAGCCTAGGGGAGTAAATACAATACCGGGAGGATAGTGGCTCATATTGATCTGTCTGCAAAGAACCATGAAGAAGAGAAATTTTGAGTTTTGTGCAACTGACTTTGACTGTCCCAGGTTTGCATGTGGATGGTATGACTGCCACATTTTTAAAAATGATAAAAGAATTTCCTTTGTTATGCAGGTGTACGATTTCAAACGACTCTTTGCAGTACCTTTGAGACCATGAGACAGAACACAACACATGGTGAATATTGACATTTTGATGAGGGCTTTGCCTGCTTGAATTTGTCCTCCATCAGGACACATGAAACTGTGTTGTGGGGCCAATGGTTTCCTGTAGAGGCAGTTCTTAAGTTGCCCATTTGATGTGCCAGTTAGGAGCCGCAACGGTCCTGAGTGTTAATGGAGGAAGAAGGGAAATGTAAAGGACTCATTAAGTTTAAATCCGGGGCAGGGAGCGAGGGAGGGAAGATGAGGAAAAGGGAAGGAGAAAGTGGAGGGGGAATGGGCGGGGTAGACTTTATAGTTTTCCTATGACAGGAAAAAATTATCCAAGAGGGAGTCGGAATAGAGAAGGAGGCAGGCAAACTTCCTAGGGGGAGAGAGAAATAATTATGGTAAATTATAGACAGCTGCAGGGGTTGGATGTGCTCAGATGATAAACGATACATAATCTGAGGCACATGAAAATCATGGGGCCAGTTGATTGACAGATAGGCCAATTGGTGGCTGACGAGTGGGGAAGGCAGGCTAAAAGTCATGACTAAGTCAGAGTCCATCATTCCAGTTCCCGATTTATTTGTCAGAGATAAATCTGTGTGCTCGGCATGACAGACGGAGTGGGCTGTGCGCAGCACTCAGAATGGATAGAGACGGAGTGCACTAACTCTGTAATGTCCACACAGGAGTCTAGTTCAAATGTCTGACTCAGATAAATTATATTGCTAACCATCTTAAGTGGCCTGCGGTTATTTTATCAGTAAAGTGCATAAATAAGAATTCTCTCACTCCCCGAAAAGTGCACTGCCTTTAAGACACACATAATACAGTCATTTTCTGAATAAAGATCAGATGAATTATAAACACAGACCTCTTTTTGTGATGGAACACCTTTTCATGTCATGTAATACAAAAAGTGAATGTTATTACAACGACTGAATAACACTAAACATTTCACAGTTAAGGGATTAATGGAAGCACTTCAGTGCTGATGTGCCGGATAAAGCCTTTATTAACAGAGTGGCTCTAAATGTTTTTCATATTAAACTGACCTGCCTCACACAAAGTGTGTGAATGGAGTGTGCACTTTACATTCCAGTGTCACGGGTGTCAGTTTTTCAAGCACTTCTTTTGAATTTATTCACTGAACGCTTGTACTTAAAAATTTCATCTAATTTGTGATGTACTTAATTGTCAGTAAAGTAATCATGCAGTGCAGCAATATGAGCTACACACTTGCATTATAGGAAATGGACACAATAACAATGCAATATAATGCGATCCAAGAGCAACAGCCTTAGTGTATTGCAAGGCTGTATTTACATTGTGTCTACTCACTTTGGGAGGTTTCTTTTACTTTTCTGTCAATGTAAAAGCTAATGAAGGAAAACAAAAAATGTAAACGTTAACAATATTTTAACTGTATGTAGCAGACTAACAATGAATCACGATTCATATTCCAACATACTACTGTATTACCACTTAAAACGTACAGCATTACTTCAAACTAGCAAAGTCAACTTGTCTTGCTAGCTTACATTTTCAAACTAAATAAAACTATAAAAAGACATTGAAATACTGCTCAAAATTAAACACAATATGAAACAACATAATAACAAACCTTGTGCTTACCGTTATCCTTAACAGCCAGGTGCACAACAATATGAAAATATGACATTTTCCTTCATTTGGAAGACACACGCAGTGCATGCTGAGCTTTTTACAATACAGTTTGTGTATTCGTACAAAACAATTTGCCTAGTAAAGCTTTAACCCCTCCCTTGGTGTAGAAACAGCTGTGGTCACTGCTGTACAAACAAAACACGTGCATTCAGAGTCATAAATCAAGGGTGAAGTCTGCAGTAACAGTATCATATATCATTCACCCTAAACACACTTCCTGGTTTATATCTGGGTAACTTTTACAGGCCAGGGAATAGAGTTTGCATGAATATCATTTGACATGCAAATTATAATGTATAATTCATAATATTTGTGGTGTCAGAACATTTAACGGTGGAATGTGGAATTTATGGCAGTTTGGATGCTCTGTGAGTAACATATCAAACAGCAAAAAAAAAAATCAATTGTATGGCTGATAAAAGACTATTGCCTCAGTGAATAATTGCCTCCCCTTCTCCAAAAGTTCCTGCCTGAAAGGTGAGGCCCGATTCTTATCAGAGAAGAGAGGAAACGCTGAAGCTTTTCTTACGGGTGACTTGTACTGTTATTTGATTCCTGTGGAAGGAGTAAATGAGCTGTGAAGGTGAGGCAAGAAAAGAGAGGGATTGACACCTTTCTGACCATGGAAATGTGTTTACACTAAACCCCCCTTACATAAGTTAGCAGCTGGGTAGTCCACACAACACACACACACACACACACACACACACACACACACACACACACACCTTCCCAGCAGATGGAGATTATTATTCAAAGAGAAGCAAGCCTTTGTTTGGAGCAAAGCACAGCCAATTCAGAGCATAGTGGAGACTGGCAGTCTATTTCCAACAGTAAATGAAATGCCATGTGATCTGCCCTTTGTGACAGTCTATTGCAACTTATAGATGTGATCAGAGGGATACTGAATTATTATTTCATAGTGTTGTTTTTTCTTTAGGAAGAAAATGAATATGTGGGTGGTTTTATAGAGACATTTTACAACATTCTCTGCTTGCAATGGTATTGTTTATTTAAAAAAAAAACCTGTACTGTTTGAATATCAGTTTATGTGTGTGTGTGTGTGTGTGTGTGTGTGGGTGTGTGTGTGTGTTTGTGTGTTTTCATATTTGTCTGTCTATCTGAAGCTCTGTAGTGTATGGCTGACAGTCCCTTAGCAGGTGGAACAGCATGCTGCTCTGGGACTCTGCTCAGATGTTCCTAACCACATATCTGTCCCTACAAGCAAAACAGCAAGGAAATAGATTCTTCCCTCATTCTGCACACTGGGATATACTGGTGGCGGCTAGCCTGTGACTATAGAGACCATGTTTTATTACAACCATACAGATTCTATTGCAATGTCTGTGTGGAGGCAAACATAAATACAAATATATGATGTAGTCCTTATGTACAGAAGGCATACAGTACCTTATACAAATATAAAAAGACATAAGTATAGCTTAGGACTGCAATGTTTCAAGTGTAAAAAAAGACTATCAGGTAAAGATCGTCTGTGCATTCTCAGGAATAAATGAACCACTATATAATATTTGAGTTGCTTGTATCACACTATCCTTCAAGGAAGCATTGGTGTGATAAAATCTCTGATAATTAAATATTACATATTATGTAATTACATATTGTGTAATATTTCATTATCCACATTAAGGTAAAATACAAAGTAATGTTTCACTTTCATTTAATTGCTTTTGAAAAAGTAATAAAACACAGGTGAATCAGAATACAAAGAGAACAGAAGTTGCTGGTAAGATCAAGACAGCATCTAAGCTCAAAAAGAAAGAACGATCTATGTTTGTCAAGTATATATCAATATTGTTCGCGTGTTCTCCTCACCTTCCGCCCTTTGCATGTTGGAATACACTCCACCCCCCTCTATGACCCTGCACAGGAAACAGCAGGTGAAGAAAATAAACAAATGAATAATGTTATGCCCATCTTAGCATACACAAAACCACTCAAATCCACCGAGGCAAGGCAAGGTGAGGCAAGTTTATTTTTAAAGAACATTTTATAAAGGCAATTCAAAGTGCATTACAAACGTTACATATGAAATTAACCATAGGACAATTGAGAAGATTTTAAAATAAAGGAAAAGATAAAAACAGAATTAAATCAAAGGTAGTTCGGGAAGTAAGCACAGGCTGGCTAATGATGAATGAACTGTTAGTTCTGCTTAGCAGAGCGGAGATGTACTAGACAATCAGAGATGTGTTTTGTCCTAAACCATTGACAGATTTAGAGACGGGAAGCCAATGCAGAGACTTGAAAATCGGCATTATGTGTTCAGTTTTCTTTGTCTTTGTTAGGATCCTAGCAGCAGCTTTCTGACTGAACTACAGTTGCCTGAGAGTTACTTTTGGGAGACCTGAGAAAAGACTGTTATAGCAGAATAGACATAAAAACCTTCTCTAAGTCATGTCTGGACATGAATCCTCTGAACTATGTTTTATAGATGATAGTTATCTGACTTTATTATTGATTTGATGTAGCCATTAACATTTAGTTCTGAGTCCATAACTACAGGAGGATTTCTCACTTGTTTTTTGGTTTTCAAAGAGACAGAGTCAAGATGAAAAACAGTTCTCAGTTTTGTCTTTATTTAGCTTGAGGAAGTGTAGGCACATCCAGTCATTAATTTCTTCAATTCCCTTGTGGAAATAATCAATGGGGATGTACTGTAATTGTACGCAGAGCTTTGCATAACATGGCACAATAGAAGCTGTCAACGTCAAATAATAGAGGCCCAAGGAATGAGCCTTGGGGAACGCTGCATGTCAGGCACAGGCTTAACCATGCCCACACCTCCATCGTTCCAAATGTGGAGGTGTGGGCATGGTTAAGCAGTCAGCTGCAGAGAGGGAGAGGTGGGGCAGTGGCTCAGGTGAGCTGTGCCAGGGAGAGCTAATTGAAACAGCTGAGACTCATTGTCTAATTATTCTCTCCCCTTCATATGCAGTAGCGTGCTGGGCCTGCGGGGGTGACTCACACACAGCACCGCACCAGACAGCCAGGAGGCGGTGAATCTTTATTCGTTGGTTTGGATTACCCTGAGAAAAAGTGGCCTCTGGACCGGCGCGACCAGCTGGGCAAAGCTACGGCGCAGGATCATGTATTTTGTGTTCTTGTGAATCTTTGTGTGTATGTGAGCAACCCACAAGTAAAGAAACTGTGCTTGGGAACATACCGTGGTGTCAGCGTTCGGGCCCAGTGAGAATCCACAGTGGCAGTCACAGAAACAAAGCACAGTTAACTGCGCTACCTATGTAAACATGTGTACAGTATGTGTTCACAAAAAACCCTTATAAACGTATATGCATTTTAAGTGTCTGGGAGGAGCCCACAGGTATTTGACCAAAACCTCCCTAAAGTGACCAATGAATCATAGAAAAGGGAAATGTAAACCTGTAAATCTGTATAACAGGCTGGAACACAGATGTGACATTTACAGATAACATCCATATGATCTCTCCCTTATGTATTTTTTTGCCTCATTGCATTGTGCTGTAGCCCACAATGACCACGCTCTTGCATACAGCTGAAAGCAACTCTGATCCATGTACCGCTGATGTGTTTTCAGATCAGATTGCCAGAGTGAGAAAGTTATACTGAAAAGGATCGACTTTTCTGGCTGTGATAATGGCAACCTGAGTTTCACTGCCTTTTGCACAGTGCGCAAGGAGAGGTCCCAGCCCTCAGTGGCCCTAAGGAGGGTGGATGTATGGATGAACAAACAGAAGCACAGACAGATAAATGGATGGAAGCCTGGACTGAGGAATTAATAGAGTTATGAATGGATGGATGTATATGTACAGATGGATGGATGAAAAGATTGGTGGCTGGATGGATGAATTGATGAATGGATGAGTGATAGATAGATGCATGGATAATAGCAGGAAGTGATGGATGTACAGAGGCATAGATGGTTGGCTGGATGGATGGATGAACTGATGGCTAGATGGATGGATGAAGGAAGGAATGGATGTACAAATGCACAGAAAGATGATGGGTGGATGGATAGATGAATGAAATGATGAATGAATGAATGGACGGATGGACGGATAGATGGATGGAGGAAGACATTACAAACAAGCGGATGGGTAGATGAATGGATGGATGCATGAATTGATGAATGACTGACTGAATGGAAGGATGTACTCAAAGATGGATGAATGGCTGGATAGATAGATGCACTGATGGATGATGGATGGATGGATGGACACAGACAGATGCATGATTAGATGGATGAATTATTGGATGTATGATGAACGATAGATGGATGGCAGACGGATGGATGGATGATGCGATTAACATTTAGTGAGAGATGGCCATCATTTACAGTGACTTACTGAAACTGAGTCACATTGAAAACAATAGGGATGGAGGGATGAAGTGCCATTTGTGTGTGTATGGCTGCTGCCCCATGAGTACCACTGTATCTTAACAAGCCTCCTTTCTCTTCTTCAGAGGCAAACAAGTGATTATGCAGCTAACTAAACTTATAGGCAGGATGAAGAAGAGTCTCTGAGGATGTGTTTCTCACCACACAGAGCAAAGCTTTGTGGTTTCAACACAAACACACACCATATAAATGTGAGAGGGCTTTCTGTATAGTAAAACAACTTACCAGAGAAGACAGCCACACACATTTCTCTGATCTCATTATATTTTTTTAAAGACATTCCGGGGAATTTCTGTATATAATAGGAGGTTTCATTCCAACACATCTATACTTGATACCCACTCAAGCAACATTTTTGCATTTAACAGTATTTGTGTTTAAATTGAGCCTATCAGGGGTAGCTATTCAAAAAAACTGACTGAAACACAGCATGCAAATATTTTCAAAATGGATTTATGCAGTGTTTTGGAGTCAAGGCTTTGGATTTATATTGGTAAATGCAACTGAACGGCTGTGTGTTTTTGTCAAATGCTTCGCACTAACTAGTGCAATGTGGAGGCTGTGTGTTTAATGGTCCATTGGAAGTGCAGATGCAGAGAGGTCACCAGCAATGCCCTCCGATTGTTTTTCGCCCTCTTTTGCATACACATGCTGACAAGCCATGCCAGCTGCTATCTGCCATGAGTGCTCCTGGACATTTTTTTTGTGTGTGTGTGTGTGTGTGCGTGTGTGTGTGTGTGTGTATAATGCATCTGTTATGAGATTATATAATAAAAGTAAACAACGATATAGAATTTAGCTCCATATTATAGAATGTACAGATTTATATTTCCAGAAGAGTACTGGTTTTAACAGTTTGGGTCTTAGGTGTCCTAAGTTTTATGGTACAAGGTGTGTGTGTGTGTGTGTGTGTGTGTGTGTGTGTGTGTGTGTGCGTGTGTTCATACTGAGAGGGACAATACATAAATTCCCTCATCCTAATTGGCCGCTTTACAAAAGAAAATTGGATAGTTTTGAGAATTGTTGGCAGAAGTAGCTGTTTAAACAACTTCATCAAATTCACTGCTTGTTTGATGTCATACAGCAATATTTACTCTTGCCCAATACTTTTCTTGTCTAAATTATTTATTTTCCAGATTTCAGCTACGAATATGTTATTATACTTATAACAACTAATAATTCCGAGTGTTCCAAGGCAGCTGGCCAGTTCTGGGATTTAATTAGACATCAAGATGCACTTGTGTGTCTCCAAACTGTCACCATCAGTCTACATGTTAGGACTGTCCTTTGATGTTGCGCCTTACAGCTGTGATTCTATCATCTTCATGGCTCAACTAGCACCACGATTCATGAGATATTTATTACTGGAACAGCTTTTTAATACCTTCATACTGAACTTCGCTGGTGGTAGCACTACAAATAATTTGTACCTTGGGTGAAAAGTCTAACTAGTATGTGTACCTTCTTTTGAGTACTGGGGTCCCCTTTCTTTAATAAAATAATCCTGCTAATAAATTGGTACCACAAGCCACCTCCAGCTTTTTGATGCCACAAATCAGCTCCCCATCTTTATCTCAGACTCTGACAGTTATCTTCCCCAAGGAGGTTAAAGGACAAGGCTATAAAAAATTCATATTTTTCTTATTGGCAACTAATTCCATTTAAAGACCAGAGCCAACAATAAATTGATCCTACTAACACGTGTTGTCTGTGTAGCCAAAGCTTGATATAGTAGCTTAAGAACAGTGAACCACAGCGTTGACTGGATGACATGCTCCTAAATTGTTGTTTTTTTTGACTCTGTGCCATATACAACCTCCTAATGCCCTAAATAACTACTGGTTTGTATTCATCCATGGCTGAAAATAGTCAACCACAAACTTAATATTTATTCCTGTTTGAGCAACATTTGTTAAATACAGGAATTTTTGTTTTCACTAGCAACCAATGACCTTTGAGCTGATTGCCATGGAGAGGGTAGGGTATATGTATGGGGAAAAAAAACGTTTTCTCTTATCACAATAATGAATTCTGAGGCTGGTGCACTCTTGGCACAGGTATGAAGTGTTTCCTTTGGTCTGTGTTCATGGTCACAATGATTAAATTTTTCCCAAAAATATAAACAATGAAAAGCCAGCAAAGCTGGATGTTGGTGTGGGTGACTACAAATTCCCAAAACATCCATTAGTCAGACAGTGAATGATCACGCATACATAACATGAAGTTGTGATCAATACTCTGTCCTTGCTGCACACTTGGCAGTTGAATGGGATTCTGACTGCTCAGATTTGGAATCAGTATATCTCCCCATATTGCCCATGATCCTCTGCCACCACCATCACAAACCTTTACTCTGCAGTACTGGTTACCTGCCTTCAAGCATAAAGCACTCGGGCTCATTTTCTGTGTCTGCACGCCACGTTAAGATCAAGCCTATCTGGCTACATTGTAAAATAATGGCTAAACGCAAAGTCCAGTTCTGAAATCGGGCAAGAAGTTGAGACGCCCGTGTTGATAATAGTATGACTGTGTGTGTATGTGTGCATCACTGCCCTTACCATACCATAGTGTAATACAGATTTTACATGGGAGTTACCTATGGCCAATGCTTAATTTTCTCTCATATAGCTTCCAGCCTCTGTGTCATCACTGACCCGCCTGTGACTGGTCCACACACACACACACACATACAAATGAAGACATCACACATACATACTGAACAGCTGTCTTACAGTTTCACACTCCCTCCAGGCTTGTAGATGATGGATGTGAGCAAAATGTAACCTTATTTAGAAAGCAAATAACATTCACTAGATGGGAAAAGCTGACATTTCCACTATCTTAACTCAAATCTTTTAATGTTTTTTAATGTGATGTCAGCTTCGCTTTGAAGACCCATTACAAACACTGTCTAAACAAAATCTGTGTGGTTTTACATATTTTGTGAGACACTCCACACTATCTGTCTGTTTGAGGAGTAATCTACTATCGACCCTCCTCTATCCTTTCATCTCTCGAGAACAACTTCACTCTGAGTTCTCATTTCCTTAACCAAGGAGTAGAAAATTAAGACCACATACCTCATAGATGCAAACACTCTGTTTAGAAGTAAATGTGGTGATGATATATTTTGTGACTTGACGCAAGGAGGTTTTACAGAAGAGACCCCAAATGTTTCTCCAGAAAATGAATGATGGGGGATTTGTACTCCATCAACAGTACATGGCTATCAGAAAAGAAACTCAGGTTTGTCACACTGAAATTAAACACTTCCCATGTCTCAAAATGACATGCGGAGTCAAATTTCATCAGGCTTTACAGCACTTTAAAATGTATGTTGTTCTACAGATCACATACATGATTGAGCCTTCACTAAGCCCCATCCCTTACTGTTATTATGACACTTTTTATTCTAGCATGGCAAATACATAGTTTACAATGATAAGAGCGACAGATTTACCATTCAAAACTCTTTGCAACTTTTGAAACAATTGGTGCCTGATTCAGACAGACGTAGACAAAAGCAGGCTCCTCATCTAAAGCTGGCAACTAGCTGGCTGGCTAATTATCGTAATGTAGATGGTTGAAAACGCTGTCTCCAGCTGATTTGTTTTAAAACAAGAACCCTGTAAAAGTGTCTTAAATGTGCACTCAATGGCTACATACTTAATATCATGCTAAAAGACTGAGGTTAAAGCTCCGAGCCTAAGTCCCAGGCAAAAACCAGCATCCTCACCTGTTGATGGTCCATGTAGCAAGAAGTGGAATGTATTCTGGGTTGATTTTGCTGGGACTGGGAGGATGACACCGCTCTCTAAGCTCTTTATATACAGAGGGTCTTTCTTACTACAGCCCCATGTACACCGCTTCAACGTGTGGAGAAATCCAAGCCTTGACAGGCCTGCCCTGCCTATGGTTTCTAAATTCTGACTGGACAATCGCTGTTCAGGGGAGGGGCTTAGCGAGCAGTCAATTAATGACAAAACATAACACAAATGAAGCATTATTTTATTTCATATTAAATATTAGAGGCATATTATAATTTCTCTCACAATCAATTCTTTATTAATATTATTGCTATTAGTAGTAGTGGTGCTGGCTGAAGTATATTACTTAATTGTTTTCTGATTGACATGCATAGTATGGTATTTTAAATACAGCACACTGGCATATACTATTAGTATGTTGGCTAATGGTTCAGTTGTTAATGTTAACTAACAAGCCAAGTGAGTTGATGTCACTGTACCACTGCTTTAAACTATTCTATTCTCCATAGGACAGATTAAAGCAGCTGATCAAGGGATACAGAGAGCAGAGATCACATTAGAATGAATTGTTAATTAATTAGGTCTATTTGTCATTGCCACAAATGTGCCAAGGGACTGCACATAATGTGTACTTGTTGATTCTGGTAGCTGCAGCTGCAGGGGTATCCGATTTCCCTGGAGTGCCCGTGAGGCGCTGAGAAAAGAGCGAGCGTCTGGTGGCTGGGGCGCAGACAGACACGGCCCCCTGACCTTTGAGCCAGTTGCTGATTCTGCGGGTGGTGGCATGGGGGTAAATAATGGTGAAGTGCCTGTCACCTCAGGGTACGACTGCTCAGAAGTTTGGGGGGAGGAAGCTGTCATACATTCACCAGGGACCAGATTGGGTGGTCTGCTGCCTCAACTGAAGGACATTTCCATTTAGCTGTATGTGGAAGTTTAGTGAACTAAATGTAATGGAAGAAAAAAGAGCTATTTCAACGTACCTTTCATCATTAAACATAGCTGCTGAGGTATTAGCGAACAGAGTGCCTGCTTCAAGTGCAATGGCCACCAGGGACCCCAAATAAACAAATTACACATGTTCTCTTCTTATTTTGGTAATAATTTAAAGCTTAATGAATCAATATATTTTACATTAACGTTGAACCAAATGACTATGTGTAATATCAAAGATGAAAGGGGGCCGCTCCTGAATCCACAGATAAATCAGCTGTGTAGCTTCATAGAGCTTTTCCTCTTGAAGCTCATTGTTTTGCATTTTCTGAATGGCCAGGTCACAGTGTTCTCATCAAACTCATTTCCAGCAGGAGCAGGCAGCTGTTTTTAACGAACAAGCTCCGATAAATTGATTCTACTCTATCTGACCAGTAAAATCAAATGGCAGGCAAATGAAGTTGGCAACTAGCAGGTGAAGAAAGCTGAATATCTGAACAACCTAAGACTTTCTGCATTGTAAGTGCACACATAATTACAACATCTGCATTCTGTCAAACTGAAGAAAACATAGGTTGGTCAGTTTAAGACCACCACAGGTAACAACACAGGAAAACACACTGAAAACTGCAGATATTGCACCTCCAAAGATAAATGCCTTATTCTAATTCACAAAATCAATTCAGTTCATTTGTCTCCTTCCACTGCTAGAATGGTCCCAGCACCAACATGCTACTTAGTAACGTGTTTGATCAATAGAAAAATAAAAGCCTGACAAGGATTTATTGTGGAAGCACCATCTTAAGAATAAATGAGTTGGAGGGAAAAAGGAAGTGTGCACCTTTTGTTCACAGAATGCGGTCAATACATGGGAAATATAGAAGTTGTTGGTGACAATATAATTGTATTGTGGCAATTTTCTACTGCAAGCAACCAGCACCATTTTCTCTTGTCTCAGTGGAAATAGAAAGTTGTAATTTCAGATTCTTATCACCAATGTGGTCAAATTGGCTCTCTAATTGTTTGATTTTTTTACTCTGTAGATAAAGCTCAGACACCATTTAGCTGATGTAGTGTTGATAAACCTTGACAAGGAAATCCAGTTTTAGAGATAAAGAGTTTGTGTAAAAAGCACATTAATGGTGTAAAGTACATCAGGTTTTAGCCAGTGGGCCACTACAGTATATTACTGATAGAATGACAGATGCCCTCACCTTTATAGGTTATTATAGGTAACTATTATACTATTACACTCTCACAACAGAGACCACCTGACAAATAAATGGATAGAGACCGATAGAAAAATGGTTTCAGGACATTTTCACATTTGTTGCACATTAAGGAATCCTTTCCCAGGGGTTTCTGTGATATAATTATGAATGGGGAGGTTGCCTCTAAAATGTGTCGTACAAGTTATTATTCTTAAGATCTCTATTAATTCAAGCCTTTTTTTTAATACTATTTATGGTCTGCATTTTTTACCCATCAGCTGTATTTACATAATGTAATGACCTCTCTGTATAGTAGCTTTTAGTGTTAGTGGCAGAGTCTGCCATTCCTGTGCGGGATACAAATGACCTATATACGCATAAGGGATTCACAGGAGATTAGACATGCATGCAGTTCAGGGTTTCTGTTTGTAGTTTTAGCTCATCATTATCAGCCTCACTGTTTCATGGAAGCAAAACATTTCCTTCAAAAGTGTTAAACTGGCGAAACATGGGTGGCTTTTATTGTGAAGCAGTCACCAGATGTGCCCAATGTGTTTGTCGCTGGTTCTGGTCTAATTCTGTGGTATGGTAGCCTGCATGGGCACTCTCCCATGACAGGCAATGAAGGAGAGTTCATGCGCTTCTTCAGCTCATCACCATTGCCCTGAAAGAAGTCTTTTTGACATTATCAAATAATTGCATATACACTTTTTCTCAGCAAAAAATACCACTGCAGTAGCTAATGCTGCAGTTGATATTAGATGACAGTGGAAAGGCCTATCATTTCTCGAGAATTGCTAATAGCTGGGATCTGTATTTGGTTCACTGTCGGGTTTAGCAGTTTGTGTGAGTTTGGTTTCTATGGTAATATTCCATCACTCATTTGGGCATATTAGTTGGAATATGAAAATGCACCTGTCAGTAGGTATTCGTTTCCATGTAAACAAAGTCTCTGCTGTACACATTTCATTTCGTATAGATTTATTTTTTTGCAAACCCCCAACCTCAAAGGGTCAAACTGTGCCTATGCTTTTGAGCCTCCAATGAGAGCTGTGTGAAATCTCATGAACTGAGGCAGCAGTTTTTTCTGGGGCAGTGGAGTTGGACAGAAATTAGCCTACCAGATCTCTGTACTCCTTATTTTAATAAATACATTTTATAAAGTAGCCATCAAAATAGTCCCAGCAGCACACCATGCCTAGCATTTAAATGTGTTATTTGTAGAAGGAACCTGAATACAGGAACATAATAACATATGGGCAAGCATAATGCCCAGATGTCACAGCAGAAGCGTTGCCCTCCCCTTGACTTGTGGGTCACAACATCAGCATCTGTGAAGTGAATAAATGTATATGCAATGTGTTGTGTGTCTCACCATGAACCCACAAGCCTTGGTCATGTGCTCATGATCCTTTAATGACTTTCCTTGATGCCTGAGCCCTGGCCATTCACACACTGAAAAAAGACTAAGGGTTTAAACATGCCAGAGATTTTAAAAGGTTGAAGATTTGGACTGCATGTCTCACTAGCCAAGGGCAATTTCAGGGAGGAACTAAATGAATGATGACGATAATAACGTCCTGGGTCACCCCTGCAGTTCTGTGAAATATGTCTGGCCTATCTAATGTATTTTTGATTCTCCAGCATCAGCCATGTCCAAAGGCTCGCCAGCCTTTTAAGCCTATTATTATTTTAAGCTCAGCACATAGACACTACCCTATTGCGTACTAATGACCGTGTGGATGAAATAAAACCCATTTGTTAATTCTGACAATTTCATAACGTATAACTGCAATGATTCAGTCCACTGCTGCATTACATTCACTCTACATTATCCCAGTAAAGTAGATGACTTCTTGGCTCCCTCCTTAAGGTCCGGATCTCCTCGGTTTGTCTTCAATCCCAGAGGAGATGGGAGATAACTCGGTCTGATCAAAGAATTTGAATGAATCATTTTGTAGTCTTTGGGCCTTTAGTTCCAGGGAGAGTCAAAGCCTGATTGGATTTTCTACTTTCAGGAGCAATCCTCTGTAATGTCACTGACTCCTCACTAAAGCAACACTGTCATAGTCTGTTATCTGGTTCAATATTCTCCTATTGGCATTTTCCTGTCTGTGAGGAGCAGGGGGCATACCAAGAGAACGAGACAAGTGAGGGAATATTCCCCTTGTTATTTCCACCCAGCAAGAAAGGGAGGAAAACAATCGTGTTTTGTTACATTCACAGAAATACGAAGCGGCCTTTCTCTGCATGGAGTCGACTGCATTTTGATACAGGTGGCATTACAGAGCACCATATAAAACTGTTAGAACCACAAGCACAACAGCACTTCATCAGCTATGCTCCGAGACTAAACGTACAGGCCTATTGACTCTCTTGGGAACACGCAGTCACTTCAGTTAGTTGTGTTTGTGTATCCATATCAGAGTTTAATAGCATACCGTATGTGTTGTTTATGTGAGAACATAAATCATGAAATCTCTAAAGGAAATTTTGACAAACCCACCCTATAAGGGAACCTTTAGGTAGAAAATGGACGGACTAGACTGTCTTTTGGTGACTCCAAAATATAAATATATTAAGATTTTCCCCTGTTGCATTTATTCACCTGAAATATGCTGCAGGCTTAAAATAGTAGATGAAAGCTTTCCTGGAGATTAGTCACAGCAGTCTGTCAATTGTACTTATGTTACCTTTATCATTTTCCCTCGCAGTTGGAATTCTCCCTGATCATAATATATAAATATCTGATCCCTTATGAAAATATTGAATTGAATCTCAGAGGGAAAACTTTCACTTGTGTAGCTCCTAGACAAATTCTTTCTCTTTTGTTTTTCTCTCAGGTGTTCTTCTTCTAGTCTGATGTGACTTTTATGCAAATGGATTTACATTTCCCTGTGAGCATCACCAAGGTTTGACCAGGAACCTCAAAAGTAAGACTATTTTTTTATTTTATACACATCAAAACCACTGTGACTGCGCTGCGTATGTCAAAGTAAGGCTAATTTCACCCTTGTATATTATTTAAAAAGTACCACATGCGATAATATAAAATATGTCTCCAGGCTTTTTAATTTAAAAATGAGTGCCACAAGTAATCTCTGAAATGATGGGTGCGATGCAGGCTGTGTTAACTTATTAGAGTGATTTTGTCTAATGTATAAAATGCATAAAGTTAATGTATTACCTAAAGGTGCATTTAAGTCAAAAGTTAACTCTAATGTACCTAACTTACCTCTTCTGTGGGTCACTGTATCATGCCCAGTGTTTGGGCAGTAACATATTACTTAGGAATGTATTAAAATAATGTGATTACTTTTTTTTGTAATCCCAGTAACATTAAGTTACTTACATTTGACACTTCATCGGGGGTTTATATTAATTTCCTCTCAGAGGACAGACTGCTGCGGGATGCATTAGCTTAGCACAGGGCCAGATGGTGTGGGAGGCGCTTAGCTTCTACCAAAAGAGGAGAAATGTGCCTGCTAGTGGCTCAAATATTGTGTCTTCTTATCTGCCGGTTAGCCACCAATAGCTTTGTGTACATTCGTCTGGTTAGTCTTCGTTTGAGGATGGAAATACTCTGGAGTGCTGCATGTGGTAAGTCACCAGGGCTAAGCTAACATTAGCTCTTGTTTGGCAGTAAACACCTCCTAACTGTAAGCTGGCTACTTAAACCCCAATGTTTAGTTATCTGTTTCTACACGTGTTTCAGTAAATAAAGAAGATGTGACGTGTGAGTGTGGAGGCTTTGGAGTTGTAGGCTCCTTTGACGGAGCTGTGCTGAGTAACGAACGTAAAGCAGCAAGTAATGTACTTTTTTAAATAAATCATATGTAATGAGTAGCTACTTACTGCCCAACACTAAGGCAGACATATTCTCACATTCTCAACCAATACATCTTGCTATTACACATCTATGTTAAACAGTTCCTATGTATGTAACAAACCCACTTTCAACTTCTTTTGGCATCTGTCTTTGTACATCAGCCTCTTGACATCACAAAGACCAGCCTGGTCTCCCACACTTTCATGAAATCAGCTTGCAATTAATGAAGTTTTTCTCTCTGTGTGTAAGTTTTCCTTTTTACAAAACCTTAACTTCACATATTAAGTTGCTTAAGTTAATCATACAGGTAAAATATTGCATCATGATTGGTACATAACACATTTTGTGATGAAGGAGTGTCACCTTTACATGCTTGTCCACACGAAGTGTTTTACATTACAGGGTTGGTGCTCTTTTGAGACCGGTGTGTTGTAGTGACAGTACTGCTGGTGGACTCTGGGAAACTGCCACTGTACAGAACAGCCTGTTCCCAGGTGCAGTCATATCAAGGCTTGCACAGGACAGCGGTGTTTGAACACCCTAATCCTCAGCCTTCATTCTTCCCAAACTTCAATAGCCGCCGCTGTTGCCACTTCCCCCCACAACAACTGCCTCTGTAATGTTTTGCACACAAACCCAAAGAGGGCATGGGCTGCAAGAAGCATTCGTTAGACCTTCAAAGGGGAGCCGAACCTGCTTGATGATAAAACACTGTTTTGACCCATCTCTTTGAAGAGTGTTACACTACATGTACCAAACTGGACCAAAAGCCTGAGCTCACATGCGCCGTACAAAGTCTCTCATCCACACACACACACACACACACGCACACACACACACACAAACACACACACACACAAACACGGGCATACATACAAAATGACATTGGGAAAAGATGGATAGCAGGAGTGAGTAGGCCTACAGTCCATTTTGCAGCAACCTTCAGATCAATCCAAAAAGGAAAGGGCAGGGTTCTCACCCTATCAGTATAACAGAGTCTGTTGACCTTTTTAAATGAGTGAAAGATACGCTAAGGTAAAGTAAACAGTGGTTTGTTTGCAGCATCATGGCAAGCTGTATTGATCCCTGTTCTCAGAAAAGGTCATGCACTTGAGAAGTGATTGTTATTAGATAAGCAAAAAAAACAGACCGTGAACTTTGCAGTTTTGCGAGCGCGAAGGCAGACAATGACATTTAATTGAATTAGCTCAGTATTATTGCAGCGCTGGAAGTTCATTTTCATCCAGTGCACCTTGTTGTGTTATGTACAGTACTTTAGCTTGGCTTTGGCCAGACATCTGTGCTGAATCAGCAGTAGAGTGTGTGTGTGGCAGGTCATTAGCTAACGAGGGCCAGTCTAATGTCTGCTAAATAGCTAATAACTGCAGGCTGGGGGAAGGCAGCCAGAAACGGGATGAATGTACTTTCAGCAGTCTGTGAATGTGGTGCATTCAACGTCTATCAATGTAGTTTTGGTTTTCATTGAAATTTTAAATGAAGTCTTCAAAATGGAATCTACATAAAAATTAATAAATGCCGGTGAGAACAGAGAACACATTCGGATTTAAATCAGTTTGGATCCAATTAATTTAGGCTCCTGAAAGCTAACTTCTGACATGGTGATTATGACAATTATTGTTTCAATAAGAGCACATTAAGGGGTATGTATTGAGCTGTTTTCTATTGACAGGTGTCTCAGGCTATCACTATTAGCTGGTGCTTGTGGTTTGCTTGCAAGCAAATCAAACTCAACTCCAAACTTCAAAACATCTGTTCAGAATTTCACAGATGCAATATCCCTATTTCCTTACTATGTACGACGTGAAACGTTTTCTGATGCCAGATGTAAACAGCTGTCCCTCTCAAACGGACTTAATAATCTAACAAACATAATCTGGGTACAACAGGGGGCCTCAGAAACCCGCTGCATCCAGCTTGAAGGCACCTTCACATATGATTATCCATTACACCTATATTGCCACGAGGCATTATTCAGTTTAAAAAGCCATATACAGTATGTAAAACGAGAGCACTACTTACGCTACAACTCTCTGTTATGCTGATGAGGGGTTGCATTGATAATCAGATGACTGCCTTGGCTGATGTGTGAACTTCTACATCCATTTCTAGCAAAATGTCAGCAAGTATTGTGTGTGTGATGTCATTCTTTGAGGGGCAGAGGGTGGAAGCTGATGTATTAAAAATAACCCTGAGCACTGCAAGCAGGCACATTTTACCCCATTATATTTAATTGAATGACAGACAGTGAAGAAAGGCCTTTCACTCATAGAGCAAATGACAAGCTCCCGCAGAGACGTGGAGGTTGATGAAAATGGAATGAGTTATTCTTTCAGGGTCTTTTTATTCTTTTAAAATGTTTATCTATGGAATATTGATTTGGACAAAACATGACTTGATAACGACCCTCTGCGCTGCGGTTTGGCTGTGTGTGTTTATCGCTTGCTCATCCCTCCATGCTGTCCTGTGTTTGCCAGACTGCTGCTAAGAAAGAAAGAATCCCATCAAACATTGATGAATGCCATTCTCCGCCTGCTGCTCCACTGATTTGCATCTCTGTCCTGGCACTGATTTCCAGCTCTGGGTGTTACAGGGGGGATTTTAAAACGCAAATGCATGTCAATTAAAGTGGGTATCTTAGAACAAGTTCTCCTATATACTGTAAAGTGTAGCACATTTCAAAACAAGCATGACACATGCACACACACACACACACACACACCCACACACGCAGAGGAACATATTGCCTTATTACAATGACAATGCAGTTTGGATCACCAGCGCAGCCCTCTCTGAACATGTCCTGAGGGCAGATCATTTGCCACCGAAGCACTTTACTATTTTCCTGCTGCGAGTCTGTGCGGAGAAGAGACAGAGCTGAAGTCCATCTCCCAATTTCAGTTTCTTGCACATAATTCACCATGAGAATACATATTTCATGTCCCATGAATGTTAGTAGCTCTGGGGAGCAAGAGGCAAGCACGAAAAAATATTTCTGGCTGCCAATCTGACAACCCAATCAACAGGCAAACGCATGATGATCTAAAGACAACAAAATATCAACTGGCCGTCCGCTAAGCCTTGTCCCCCTTGGTTACTGTTGCAATGCCTGCCAGACTTTCTTTTCGTGCACATATGCAATTTACAATGCTAAGAGGGGCAGATTCACTCAAATTTTTTTGTAATTTTTCAAACACTGGGTCTGATTTCACACAGAGGTCGACAAAAGCAGTCTTGTCAATTCTAACTGCCGACAAATGTCACGTGTTGGTAACAGATTTTTTTGTGGTTAGCTTGCTAGCGTCTTATCGTTAAGTTTGTTGAAAACTCTCTGTCTGGCTGACTTGTTTTGAGAAGAGAACCCTGGAAAAGGTTCGTAAATATGCACTTGATGGCTACATACGTCGTGCTAAAAAGACCACTAAGTCCAAATCAAAATGTCAGCATCCTCACCAGCTGAAGATTCATGTAAGACATGGAAACAGATGGGCGGCATTGTTTTGTACTGCATGCAGGGTGTAGCACTAGATAAACCTAATATTACACACAGTAAAGTATGATATGGTAAAATTTAAGATCAGTTATTTCCTTCTGACATAACCATGTTTGATGCTTAGCTTAAGAGAAAAACATACTCGGACAAGGAACACAGAGGTTATGGTGATGAGAGCTGTGCTGTATTGTATGTATTTTCAAACTGTATGTTCCACTTACGAAAATGAGATGAGATGAGATGTTCCACTTATAAAACATAAGGCACCACCCTCCAAACAGACAGGTAGGCCTGCCGTGCCTAGTTAGGGTTGTTAAGCTGTGATTGGACAGTCGATTTTTAGGGTCGGGGTTTAGCGAATGGTTAACTTATGTGATCCGTAGTTTTGGGTTAACTTTGACAAAGAACTGGTGATTCACAGATTTCAGCAAGACACCTACAATTACACAGGTTTAATTTGTACCTGCTGTGAAAAAGGATACGATCTGTACATGGAGGCCTGTCTGTTTGCCACAGATGTGATTACACAAAATATTGTCTGCAGGCAAGGACCAAGCCATCCTCTGCTGTGACTGTACTAAGGACGTAACACACATTATTCCAGCACTTAGTCACACAAATGTTCTCTGTTTTGTACACAAGATGGAGGGGAAAGGAGAACGAGGGAAACTTTAGTCCTTTTAGGTCCTTTTATTCACTCCCAGGAGTGATAAAACATCCCCCAGATCTGAGGATTAGGAAGCAGTGTGAGGGCCTCAGGGCATTCCCATAGCTGTCTAAATCTTAGACGCGATATGGCTCCTATTAGATAAGCAAATGTGTCTGTAAATACATAATACATGACTGCCAGAGGACTATGATTGGCTTGTTTTTGTACAAAGAATGCAATTGAAGAGTGAGGCGGTGTCTTGTGCAGCCCGAATGAATCCACTGTGAAGTACTTTTATTTGCAATTTTCTGTTTTCTGAGTGCCAGTTTGTTCAAGGGAAAATGTGGGCTGGGTGAGAGTGAAAGGCAACATCATCCTCAGGGGTTCAAAGCACTCCCAATCCTCTGTATCACTGTCTTAAAGCTCTAAGCTGTAAATGAACATACAGCATTGGGTGTCTGTTGTTTTGGGCGGCTTGTTGACATGTGAAACTGTCCTTGTAAAGCAGAATGTTCCTGATTTGGGCATCTGTTTCTTGCTGATATATATAAATGCATAACTTTTATAGCAATGAGAAATGATCTGTGCTCCCAGGGTGGGAGATGAGTAATGTGTGTTAACATGAAGTGGAGCACTGCATCACTTTAATGTGCAACAACAAGAAGATGGAGGTTTCTCTACAAACACGAGCCTCCATTACAAGGCTTTACTAATCCATCCATGCAAATCCATGTCCAAAATTCGCCTTTTGTGTATAATCCCACAGACACAATTTCTGTGGGATTAGGATTTAGCAAGGGAAAAAATGACTGGTGGAATACAGTACACAAAAAATATCAGTCAGTGTTGTGTTCAATTTTTAGTCTCTCCCCCACAGACCATATTACATCACATGAGCTGGCCTCTAAAGACAGAAAGCTGAAGGAGGTGTGCTTCAGAAAAGAATTTAACCATATTCTGTATGTTGCCATGCTGCTTATGTGTGACAGTAACATATATACTGCAGATCCAGAGAGTTAGTCTGCATGTAAAAGCAGATTAAATTACTTTATACTTAATCATAACAATGTATTCTACTTCAGTCTAGCTTTTGCACTGCACTGACGCTGCACAGATAGACTGCACTGCATATGGTAAGCAGTCATGATACTGTATGTTTAGCAAAGACTCTTCAGAGATATTATCCCCTCAAGCCACCAACTCTACCAGCCAGTCAATCAGCACTCCAGAGTCCAGAGTCTCTAGAAGAGAGCAGGAAAGGTGGTTTGACAAGGAGTGAGAAAAAAAGGTGTTTCAATGCATCTGAGCTACATGATTAAACCAGAGACACATGACAATTCTTCTCTGATAAGCTTAATGGACTAGTTTGCACATTTTTGGAATTACCCTTATTCACGTTCTGGTCGAGAGTTTGATGCGAAGATTGATAACACTCTTATGTTTACCTTTTAAATATGAAGCCACAATTAGCAGCCTTATCTTAGAATAACGACTGGAGACATGGGTAAACACGTAGCCTGGCTCTGCCTAAATGTAACAAAATCTGCCTACCATCACCTCTAAACCTCACTAATTAACACAAATTGTCCATTTTACAGTTAATGTTTTGTAAGGATTAAACAAATCAGATATAATGTGCCAATTAATAAGCTTCACAGGTGATGGTAGGTGGGTTTTGTTACTTTTGGACAGTGTCAGACTAGCTGTTTCCCCCCAGTTAATATGCTAAGATAAGGTAACCAGCTGGTTCCCCCAGCTACCTATTTATCGTACAGTTGTACAAGAGTGGTCGCAATCTTCTCAACTAACTCACACTTTGTTTGAATCGCCTCCCAGCGCCTCTAAAGCTCGTAACCCCAGTAAAATCTTTGCTTTTTGTTAGGATTAAACAAACAAGGTATAACGTGTTCACTGGTAAGCGTTAGAGTTGATGGAAATTAGATTTTGTTACCTTTGGACAGAGCTAGGCTAGCTGTTTCCCTGTTTCCAGTATGCTGAGCTAAGCTGACTGGCTATAGCTCTCATCTAACACTCAACAAGAAAGTGAATAAGCATATTCTCCAAAATGTCAAAGTATTCCTTTAAATAGCTATTGCTTGCAAGTGGTTGAGTAACAATTTAGTGGTATCAGCAGTTTTGTATTTAGATAGATGGCAAAATTGTCACACTTTTCTGTATTGTCAAAATGCAGAGTATAGTATAAACAAAGTATAATACAATGCAATAAAAAAATAAAATAGATGAAATCATCATCAGTGCCCTTTCTCTTCTTGGGCGGCCAGATGGACTTTGTTCTCAGGGTTAATAAGGCGAACAGTGTGTTTACAATACATTTTGGATGTACTACTGTGATCCACGTGGGGACGTCTCCAGGGACGGCCTTCTTATTTGGATTATGGGCCAGTGAATAACAAAGAGCTTCGAAATGCAACGCAGTCAAATGTAGAGTTTAGAAGCAGGAAAAAAAGGGGGCTACTGATTTCCCACAGGACACGGCGCAGGTTTTCACGATAACCTCGCATGCAGAGAGAAGTGCACTAATCTATTTCACACATTTCCTTTGTCACTTGCATACTCTCCTAAAGTAACAACACCAAATGAATAATGCACTAATGTTAACTCTCCAAACAGGTTACTCCAGATATAGCACAGTGTATTCTTGTGTCATTTCTTTAGGTAATTACGGAAGCTTCTACAACCAAGGGGCTTTGCTAAGATAATCTCCTGCTTTGCTTGAGGCAGCAGACGACTTTATTTTCAGAGCACAGCAGTTTGTCTCCAGCTGCAGGGGAAATGTCAATTGTTTATCATGATTTCCCCTTATTATTTCCCCAAATTTATTGTTAATAAAAAAAAAAAAAAAAAAAACCTCCCCACACCAAAATAGTGTGAGGTACAAAATTAAGCTTAACTTTGAAGCCCAAAATATATCTTTTCTTTGGGTTCTTTTGCTATAACACATTCTCTTTTGCAACAAAGGGTCATGACAAGAACAGGTAGCACCAGCTCTGGCAAGGTCAATGTATTTACTTGAGGGTGGATATCGAATTATTCTAATTTCTCTTACAGTTAAATTCTGCCTCAGGATTCAGATTCTACACAGATTGGGTGGTGGGAGAAACAGATACCTGGGTGCTCTATTGCTGCAGGCGCACTACAAATCATCTGTATCTTTTCCTGATCTCTATCCAGTTTCAAGTTGCAGGGGGAACCTACAGCTTAAGACATTAGTCACGGGGAAAGGAGAAGAAACTCTCTCAGCACGCCAGTCCTTTCCTGTTTCCTAATATCTCTCAACAACATGAGGACAATCTGTAGCGGATTAGTATGATTTTAAGAGGAAATTGAGCCTGCAGTGTGTTACATGACAGAAAATATGCAGGATACTGTGGACTGTGGTCATAATGAGGCACTTAGACTGACGACTGACTCGTAGTGCCTTTAACACCAGTATGGCACAGGAGACATACTGTAACTGATAAGTCAGTCATCAAGCTATCACACTATAGTGTCAGACAGACAGTCAGAGTGACATGAAAAAGAAAATCAATTTCCTGGCTGCTAAATGTTAATCCTCTGTGCATCCTGATTTCAAGTTCATATAAAATTCTCTCTACGTAGTTGACATACCTCATTATTAAAGTGACAGTTCACCCCAAAATCAAAAATACACATTTTTCCTCTTACCTGTAGTGCTATTTATCAGTCTAGATTGTTTTGGTGTGTGTTGTCGAGTTTTGGAGATATCGGCTTTAGCGGTGTCTGCTTTTCATGGAAATAATGGGACTATATGGCACTCTTGCTTGCGGCGCTCAAAGCGCCAAAAGAATACATTTGAAAAAGTCAACAGCAACGTCTCTTTCAAAGAAATCATGACCCCGCAGAGCTTGTTGTGAGCAGTTTTATGTAGGAACTGTTGGTAGAAAGAATATAGTTCCTACATGAAACTGATCATAACAAGGTGAAGGTGTTCCCCAATGCAAACACTATACATCCACAAGGTCTATAAGGCACTAGGACCTGATCCCCAGCAGCCAGGACTGCAAACGCTTGGTTAGATCAAAGCAGTGGAACCAGCCCTGGGCATCACCTGACCTGAATTCAATTAAAGCTTTACAGGCAGATCAGAGGGGAGGCTAAGAGAGAGGGAGGAAAAAGGCTGTTTCAGATAGCTTACATTGTCTAGGACGAAACTGGGAGCGAGACAGAGGGGAGAGAGGAAAGAGAGATGAAACATTACACACTTGCTCTCTGACACACAAGCTCAATCTTCCTTCTTTCTTTCGCTCTCTCACACACACTCACACGCACGCATGCACACACACCAAACCCATAGGTCTTGTTCGTTTACTCAGCCTGCAGGCAAATGTGACTTTAATGAGCCGGTGCTGAATGGACATTAGGCAGAGATTCTCACGCTGGACCGCCGGCTCGAAACAGCCCTCTCTGCTCTGGAATTTTTTTGGCAGCCACTTCACAGCACAGTGTCGAGTTTAGTCGTTAACCACATGTTCGAGGAGCTGAACAATGAAGACATTTGCTTCTCTGATGCTCAAGTGCATTCACTGTTAAAACTGCATGGGGGGGGGGGGGGGTGGGGGTTTCGAAAAGGGCAGAAGAACACACTTCATGAAACAGAAGTGAGAAAGCGATAAAAACTAAAAAAACTAAAATTGCTGTGCGGATGGCAGATTTTGGACAGAATAAACACAGCTAAACTGCAGGCAACACACTGAGCTGTGCATGCATGGAATGAGAGAGGAATCCGTGACGTCAGAGCCTTTCTCAAGCTGAAGGTTTCAAATCCTGGATGCTTTCAAGGGGATCTGATACCTCCTACTTTCAAAACTTTGTGGTTCTTCAAATGACTTTCAGGTTGTTGGCTTCTTTTTTGGGTATAAAAAATAATACAAAAATGGACCCTGTAACTAAACACGTTTTCAGTGGCTGTAGTTTCTATAGGCTAAGAAATGCATCAAACTACGCTGAATGAAGAAAATAAGCATCGGAAATTAAATCCATGTTTAATTAATTCATTAGACTAGGTGGGATTTATCTGTGTGACAAATAATTAGAAAAAAAGCATCAGTTGTTGACTTCCCTTCACTCCGCCCCCCTCAGTAGCTCTGTCTGTTCCCCGAACGGTAGTAATGTACGCAACGACTTTGCCATTTCTGTACTATTTTTTTGTCTTCTTGTGCGCTCCTATCAGGGTTGCGATATTTCCGATATCACCTGAAGGCAGCAACAGTATGCAACTCCACCTGAGCCGTTGTGGAGGAGAGGCGCGAGGCAAACCGTAGCCCACAGCTCTACTGTACCAAACCACCAAGTGGGATGACTCTGTGACTGAGCGGATCTGAACAGAATAGACGGCTCTGACAACTGTGAGGGACTGAAGAGGAATAAGGTGACGGATTCTCACAAAACAGAAGCCTCCGTCATCCGAGAGATGCCCGCAAAACAAGATTTACCAAAAACTGCCAGGATTTGTGCGAAGTGAAGTTTGGAGCGGAAGCCGGCGATCATCCAGCTGGTGTGGTGAGTAGCTTTGAGTAAAATTAGAAGTCATGGGCTCATGGGTTTTGTCTCTAAAGGAGGTTAGAAATGACTCTTAAAACTTTGGGCTCAACTCGAAGCATCGTTTAGAGGGCGTTGAGGAAAAGTGAGAGTTTCGGCTTGACTTGTGCCAAACAAACCAATGCACAAATACGCACTCCTAGCGCACCCGCGCGCACCTGCACGCACGCGCGCGCGCGCGCACGCACACACACACACTCGCACACACACACTCTCTCACACACACACAGACAGACAGACAGGAGCAGTACAAGTTGACAAGTTGTCAAGCTGCATGCAGCACAGGCTTTCTGCGGGCGCACCAGCTGTATCACTGCAGTCCGGGCAAGAGCAGTGAGACAGCGCCATCAATCGCATAGCCGCCATACTCCAGAGTTCCTGTAGAGGGAATGTGGTGCCGCTTTGGTCTGAGAGGCGGTTAGCATGGCTGTGTGAGGAGGGGGGTTGATGGGATCAGCGGCTTCATGGCGAGTTTGCCTCCACCATCAGTCACCCTGCTCTAATGCCAAAAAAACAAACCCTGGGACGCACTGCTGGGCCACTATATTTTCAGCCTAACCAACGCTATTTAAGAAACAATTACATTAGTAAGAATAATGGGAAGAATAATCTCCACAATTGATGTTAAAACAGATAAAAGGCTTTGAATTTGCAAGCATTATTAGGAGATGTATCATCATCAGGGATGGCCTCAACTGCGATTTAATTTGCAAAATAGAGTTTATCCACCTTTTTATGCTGACAACAAAATCATGATGTGAATTCACGGGTCATTTTTCAGTACAGCGAGCATAAAGTATTGTCTAATACAAACTATCTTCATAGTGTGTGTTTGCTCAGCATCAGTGCCCTTGAGGTCACCCTAAACTCGCCTTTGTTATTTTTCACAAAACAACCTCGGCACGGCCCGTACGTGGTTCGGGTTGCAGCTGGAGAGGCGAATATTGGATTAAGGTTAGTTCCCGTTTGGGCAGGACAAGGTAGTATCCGTATACGTGCCGTGCCCTAACCTCACAATTACTGTCTTGTAAGTCATTTTAATTGATCTCATTGTAATGATGAGCAAAGATGAAGAAGAATACAGGAAATTGAACTAGAATTCACGTAGGGGGGACAAAAACGTCACCTCAGGGAGTCAATTACATCTCAGGCGGCCGGTAGCATGCATGGTCACAGTGAGCGAATTGAGCAAAACAAACAAAAAAAAAAGGAGTAACAGTCAACATTCTGCAGGTAGGCTATAAAGCATTAGTCAACATGCCCTCACGAGTGGATGTACGGGGTTTGAACATTTTAGTAACAAATCATTTCAGTTAAAAGACCCCCATAATAAAGAAAAGGCTGCCTCGGGGCTATAGGTGAAGCGGTGTTTACGAGATTGAAGAAGAAGAATGATTTAGTCGAGCACAGCCTTTTGGCCTTTTTTCAGAACATTTTACATGGCTATTCAATGCAGCCACAGTAAATCAAAGTAGTGCTGCTGGTCCCGGGTTCAGGGCGGAAAGGTCTGACGCTGCCGCCTGCCGGTAAGTAGATCCGGACGTGCGCAGCGCGGAGAGATACCGGGCAGCTCCAGCGTGTGAGAGAAAGGGAAGCAGAGAGGGGAAAGAGAGCGGCTGCCTGGTGGTGGTAGATGGAGTAACGGAGAGGAGAGAAGTCCACGTATGACCATGCCGAGACTTGGACTACATAAACTACATGCAAAACCTCCAAATATACGGGATTTATAAGAGAAGAGGTAGGTGAATCGTTGTTTTTCGACCCGGTGGTCCTTTTTTTTTTTTAGCCAGCGGCGGTTTCGCTCCGGCGTCCGTTTAATGTGTAAAAAAGTTGAGACGGATCAGGTCGGCTATTGTGAGCTGCGGGGCTGCGAAAGAAACCAGCCGCCGCGGCTTTCTCTGCCTCTTTGGGGAAGTTTAGCCCCAACAAAACTATTGGTTTACTCTCTCTTTAGTGTAAGCGAGGGGGGGCATTTTTATTATTTATACTGAGAGCAGTTTATTCGTTGTTTGTGTTGTAAAAGTGTGCGGTATTTTTTTTTTTGGGAGCAAATTTCTGCTCAGCGCACTGCTGCCATCGTTTCATGAGGTGAATAGTTGGGGGATGGGGTTAGAAAATGAATTAGTCTGAAGGCACCGAACTTCTTTTCTTGAAACATTTTACTTTTCCTTAAGGAAAGCAGGTCATTGGTTAGAGGTTGCAGAGACAAATTCAGCAAAAGCTACATCTTTTTATTTTTTTCTTTTTCCTGGTCGTCGGTCTGCGTGTCAAAAATTAACTAGAAGTTTTAGTTTTTCTTGGAATTTTTTTTTACAATGGTCGCCCACAAGCAGATGGTTCTTTTGTACCTGCGGGCGATAGTTTCATTTTAAGGTGACTTCAGCTCGACTCTGTCACTTATTAACCCCACATGAAGCATTAATACCTCAACCCTGCTCGGGGTCATTTTGACACGCCAAAAGTCAACAGTGTGGCGTTTTTAAAACCGAGCACTCCTGCGCAGACGTAGCGGCGTCTTGCTTTTATTCGCCTTTGTGCGGACTCCCACGCAGCCCGGGACGTCGTGGCCCGACGCGGCTGTGAACGAATGAATCTGCAGTTTGAAAGCAGTTTCACAGTCGTCTCCTCTGTGGTTTCAACAGGGCTTGTTGCTCGATGCGATAGTAAGGAGCACCCTTGTGTCTGGTTTTGCCGTGTTCCAGCGAGATGTGTCATTCACTATCACTGGTCAGTGAGCGTGGTTGTTGCTGCTTGTGTAAATCTGATTTTTAAAAATAATCCTTAGTGGGTGAAAAAAGAAAGCAGTATTAAATGTGCATTCTTACATTGAAAACGTTTTTGCATCAACAAGGACATCAGAGATTTACACATATCCTTATCGCCAGTTCTTTCTCTGAGCTCATAGAGCTGATGTTTGGACAAATTAGGCTCCTCTGTTATGAAGTGCACATAGTTGCCATCTGGCATTGTACAGACATGGGAGCAGTGCAGGCTTAGATCTCATCACCTGACTGACTGCTGGGCTCTATCGTATTTCCACATGGAACCTATTTCGCCATTTATCAGCCCAGACATCACTTGTCATGACATTTGAGGGAGTCTGGGAAAGTGCACAGTGAAGAAAGGAATACGGCTTTCAGCATAGACAATTTTTCCATGGGGGGGGGGGGCGGCGTTGGGATTACGATTTCATGTGGTATTTTGCTATTTTTATTGTATTCATTGTAATTACAGTTGGTTTTATGTTCTAAATGTATTAGCCTGAGTGTAACAATACTAACAATCGCATTCTGCTTGTTTTCAAGGTGGCTGTGTGAAGATCACGGTACGATAATGGGGAAGCACTTGGTTTCACTGCTTGTGCTGCTCCTGCAGCTCCTCTGTGGCTGCGCTGGGAACCAGAGGATGATGAGGGCCGCCTCCATGCAATTCACCCACTCTATATACAATGCCACCATATATGAGAACTCTGCTGCTAAGACTTACTTAGAGAGTCACACCAAGATGGGTATGTATGTCACAGACCCATCCTGGGAGATACGGTACAAAATCATCTCTGGAGACAATGACAACTTATTCAAAGCAGAGGACTATCGGCTGGGAGATTTCAGTTTTTTGCGAATAAGGACCAAAGGAGGCAGCACTGCCATTCTGAACCGGGAGGTTAAAGACCACTACATGCTGACTGTTAAAGCTTCAGAGAGGAGCACTAATTTGGAGTGTCGCACTAGAGTAAAGGTACAGGTACTGGACACCAATGATCTGAGGCCTCTCTTCTCGCCTACATCCTATAGCATCTCCTTGCCAGAGAACATGGCCATACGCACAAGTGTGGCCAAGGTCACGGCAACGGATGCAGATATCGGTACGAATGGAGAATACTACTATAGTTTCAGAGAGTGGACGGACATGTTTGCAGTTCATCCAACAAGCGGTGTGGTGACACTGACTGGCAAACTTGACTACTCTGAGACAAAGCTATACGTGTTGGAGATCCTTGCAGTGGACAGAGGGATGAAGCTGTACGGCAGCAGTGGCTTCAGTAGCATGGCCAAACTCACGGTGAGGGTGGAGCAGGCCAATGAGCATGCACCTGTAATCACCGCCGTAACTTTGGCCCCCTCAGATGCAGACCATGACCCCACCTACGCCATTGTGACAGTGGAGGACAGTGACCAGGGAGCAAATGGAGAGATAGCGTCATTGAGTGTCGTGGCCGGTGATCCTCTTCAGCAGTTCAAGGCTGTGAGAACCAGCCCCGGGAGCAAAGAGTATAAAATAAAAGCAGTCAAAGATGTAGACTGGGACAGTCAGCCTTTTGGATACAACCTCACTTTACAGGCGAAGGACAAAGGCAGCCCCCCTCGATTTTCATCAGCTAAATTGGTACATGTCACTTCTGCACAGTTCAAAGTGGGCCCTCCTATATTTGAAAAGGCCATTTACAGAGTTAATCTGAGTGAATTTGCCCCTCTTCATACACCTGTCACTATGGTAACAGCCATGCCAAAGTATCCGCAGCTAAAATACGCCTTTAGACACAAATCTGACAAGAACCGATTTGCTATCAATCCAGATACTGGCTTAATCAGCACTGCAGGACCAATCAATGCTGATTTTGCCTCCCGATTTGAGCTAGACGTGATCACCAGTGACAAAAAAGCGGCAACAAAAGTGATCGTTGATGTGACTGATGTGAACAACAATGCACCTGAGTTCCAGCAGACATCGTACAAGGCCAGTGTTGATGAGAATGTCCCGATAGGGACCAGCGTGGTAACGGTTAAAGCCACTGATCAAGACAGAGGCGAGAACGGCTATGTGACCTACAGTGTTACCAATCTGAGCCCTCAACCGTTTGTCATCGACTACTTCTCTGGTGTCATCAGTACCTCAGAGGTCCTAGATTATGAGCTCATGCCAAGGATTTACAATCTCAGAGTCAGGGCATCAGATTGGGGATCCCCTTTCCGGAGAGAGGTGGAGGCATCAGTCACCATAACGTTAAGTAACCTGAATGACAATAAGCCCTTGTTTGAAAATGTAGACTGTGAAGTGACTGTGCCGAGAGATCACGGCGTGGGAGAGCAGATAACAACAGTGTCTGCCATAGATGCTGATGAACTGCAGCTAGTGCGGTACACTATTAAAGCTGGGAATGATCTTGATCTGTTTGAACTGAATCCAAATTCTGGCGTGCTTTCGCTGAAGCACACGCTGAGTGAGGGAGAGGCAGCTAAAGTGTCCCTTCATAGTTTACAAATCATAGCGACGGACGGTGAACACGAGACTCAGCCAATGATCATGAACATAACTGTCATCACAGCACGCAAGCCTGTCCAGTTAAAATGTGTTGAAACTGGTGTTGCCACCATGTTGGCTGAAAAGCTACTTCAAGGCAGCAAAATCCACACGCAAACTGAGCCAGATGACAACATAATGGACATTCACTCAGTCAACCGGTACGCTCCTCAGTTTGCAGAGTCTTTCCCCAGCGTTATTGAAGTTAAAGAGGACCTCCCTGTCGGGGCCCGGATTGTCCATTTAAGTGCCACAGACTCAGATAGTGGCTTCAATGGGAAACTTGTGTACGTTATTTCAGGAGGAGACACTGAAAGCCACTTCGTAGTAGATATGGAAACCGGTTGGCTTTTGGTTTATTCTCCTCTTGACAGGGAAACAACAGACTATTACACTCTCAACATCACAGTTTATGATCTTGGCATACCACAGAAATCCTCATCTCGGCTCTTGGGTGTTAAGATCCTAGATGCCAACGATAATAGCCCTCAATTTTTGAAAGACTCGTATTCAGTTGAAATAAGCGAGAGCACACCTGTTGGGACGGAAATTATACAGGTGGATTCGACAGACAAAGATCAAGGAGATAATGGAGTCGTGAAGTATTCAATTTTGGGAGGCACAAATCATTTCGAGATCAATGAGGAGACCGCTGTGGTGACTGTGACAAAGCCGCTGGATCGTGAGCTCCATCCGGTTTATATCTTGAAGATCGCGGCACGTGACCAGGCAGTGAGCGAGCCTCAGTTAGTGTCCACAGTGCCACTTAAAATCACCTTGGAAGATGTGAATGATAATCCGCCTAAATTTGTCCCCCCTAACTATCGCGTGAAGGTGAGGGAAGACCTTCCTATCGGTACTGTAATTATGTGGCTGGAGGCTCATGATCCCGATATTGGACCTTCCAGTCAGGTACGATACAGCCTTATTGATAACGGAGATGGGAATTTTGAAGTAGACAAACTCAGCGGTGCTGTGCGGATTGTGCAAAATCTAGATTATGAGACAAAACAAGTGTACAATCTGACGGCAAAAGCTAAAGACAAAGGGAAGCCCATATCCTTGTCATCAACCTGTTTCATTGAGGTGGACGTGGTGGATGTGAATGAGAATCTGTACAGACCATTGTTCCGATCGTTTGTGGAAAAGGGATTTATAAAAGAGGATGCACTTTTTGGGACTTCGGTGATGACTGTAACAGCTGAAGATGAAGACAAAGGACAAGATGGAGAGATTCGATACTCCATACGCGATGGATCCGGCCTGGGGATATTTACCATTGATGAGGAAACTGGTGAGTCTCTTTTGTCAGTGTCACTGTAGAGCTATGTGAAGCTTTTGTTAAAATCTGAAATAGGCATGCATCAGCTTGACATAATTTGCATAAGGAAACGTTTATGCAGCTAGAGTTTATTCAGTCATGTCACCGTGTGGAACAATGAGGTAAAGGTAGGCTTCCAGGAAACTGGTAAGGTTCCTGATTCCAGTCATTTTTCTCCTTTGGGAGAATTGACGGCAGGAACAGTTGGACCAGCTGTCTCTCAGACCTGTGTGGACATTCCTGATTAGTTGCTGTGCTACTAAGAAGATTCTGAGTGATTTAACCTCCTCTTTCCACAGTCATGCGCTCACTGTACAAATACATAATCCTTTTTTAAATACTTTCAATTTGAATAATGGTCCGTTGGACCCAAGGTTAAAATATACTAATAGCATTTTAAAAAAAAAAGGTTTTTATAACAGCATATTTTCAATATTGTACTGTAGGCAGGATTTGCTTGTGTGTTTCTTATTACGTTGCAGAAAATATGTTAGTACTTGCTCAGCTGCCCAGAATGATTTTAACAGCTGACTCAAATTAGCTGAAAATAAGCAGTCTGGAATTCCAGGACTTCCTACCAAAAACCGAGCAATCACCTGATTTGGATGTTTTGGACCTGGCTCGCTGCCCTCCTTTTTAAACTTGGTAACCATGTAACCACATTCTCGTGTGGCTTAATGTGACTTTTTTCCCTGTTTGAAATTAATTTTTTCTCTGCATTATACATATTTAATGTCTAAATGAGGCAGTGAAACTTAATGCATAATTCATTGATTTCTCCTGGCACGTGTTACCTCAAAGGTTCATATCTACATAAGGAAGCTGGAAATGCAATTTATTAGTCTTCTGCTGACTTTTACTGTTCTAAAAGTGGTTTATATCTTTGGTTTAATGTCTATTATGTATCAGATATATGTGAATTATTCAATAAGTTGACAGGAAGTCTCCTCAGTGAACCTGTTGGGAAATTTAGCGTGATGGGATGAGCCTTTATGAAGGATCTGTCCTCAAGGGCAGCTCTGGTGTGTTTGTGATTGTTTCTGTGGTAGTGGTTGGATGTCTGATTTGCAATAAGATTTTGTTTTATGAGCAGAGATGCTGCGATATTTAAAGCTTGAACTAGTGACTGTTTATGCTTTCATACAAGAATTACAAGTGCTGTTCTATGTTGTTTTAGTTAATTTTCTTTTTCTATGTATGTACTAAATTGACTGTAATGGAGGTTGAATTTTGCAAGGAATAGTGTAGATTTAAGATGGACTGCAGTACTACAGTATCAGTGTTGATAGGGCCACACGCAGGCCAGCGGCTAGTCCACTTCTAACTCTTAATCCTGTGTAGGGTAGAGATTCACAGAGCCAGGTCTGATCTTACACTTGATCCTAGAGGCCTATATTAAGTGATTATCAGGAGGTGCAATGATAGGATTGTCCTGGGTTGGGTCCTGTTATTATAGATTACATCTGAGGTCAGTAGACAACTAAATACAGCCAAGGTAGTAATGCCCCTCCTATGATTTCACTTGATGAAGGGTGCGGTTTTTAAGGCTCCCATATGCATTTAGAATATTTTGCCTCTAAAAGGAAAATTTAAGCACGGGTGCACACCCCGCTATATACTCAGTGCTGCAGCTGCATATTGTGAATCTTAACCAGAATGTTTTAAAACGGTTTAAAATTAGAAAACAAATGAAAAAGTGGTCGGAGGAAAAATGCCAGGAGCCACACACCTTCAGTTATGGAGTTTGTGGGAAGGAGTGAGGGAAGACTGTTCACGTCTTTCCCTGTTTAACTTGACGCTTGTAATTCTAAACCCCTGCAGTTGTGTTTGTTAAGACTACATCTGTGTATTCAATGGTTGTATGTATGTTGAAGTACTGTGTTTGTTCTATCACCACAGTATAAATCACTATTCTTTCAGCTATTCCCCTTACAGTGGCATCCACAATAACACAGTAACAACAATACTACTTTGTGCGTAAAGAAGTGTTGCTGCGGAAAGCGTTGCACTCTGTGGTGGTTGATGCAAGAAGAGAGTGAGTGATTTTCAGAGTAGGTGTATCTAACAAATCTGAACAAAGGTTGCGTTTTAGAACAGCCCATGCCTGCTACCCACTTTACTGACGTCCTCAAACCACACAAGGAACAAACAAGTTATTTGTTTGTGAGACATAGCTATTCAATTTAAAAGTGGTGTCTGTGTTTGGTGGCTACTGAATGGCATCCTTTTCTCATTTCAAGTAAAATCCTTGCATGCAAGCCACAACTTCTCCTCCAGATATGGTTAATTTTCTGTCAGGCTGCTCAGGGAGTCCATGGCAACTGTTTTCCCAGACATTCTCTGTGTTATTAAAAGTGCTGTAGTCACTGGCTCGGTGCCATCTTAATTTAAACTTACTGTTATCAAGACTCTTTTCTGGGCCCCTTCCCATGCTGTGGACCAAATTCACCAGTCCTTGCTTGAATCTGAAAATTTGCTAAAAGTCAATCAATTTTTGACTGATATGTCAATAAAAGACTCTGAGAAAGAGCTTTGATATACTAAAAGCTTTCCAAGTGCTTATATTTAACATATTAACCAACTTGGAAACTCAGCAGAAACAGAGAAACTGGACATTCTGCTTACTTTTGAGAAATATATCTGCATCTCATAGTTTGCGAGCGGTTTGAGTTCCTTCATCAGCCACACGTGTACTTTGTTTCTCCACCATTTTGTGCTGGCATACACTTCATTTGTGAGGGCTTGTATGCCATAAATGGCTGGCTACAGCTTTACAAGTTTGGGCACTAGAGGTCAACCGATATGGATTTTCAAGGGCTCATGCCAATTTTGAAGAGGCAAGTGTCGGGAATGGCATTTTTAACCCATTTCCTCTTCAGAAAGGCTCTGCAGCTGGTGCTCTAAAACCATGGAAAACAACTTTTAAAAGATGCTAGCACTCACTGGTTGGACACACATCCTCAGTTGACAGTGTGGCTGTAGAGTTATTCAAAAGAGCACTGCATACTGTATGTGGGTCAGTAGTGAAGAAGGTTATATAGGCTAAGGCCAAAGAAGTACGTGCCATTACAGGGTCTACAGATTTTTCAAAGAAAGACAGATATACAAACACGTACATGAACCCATCTGCGGGCCGCTTTTAGTGCTAGTCGAAACAGTCTAGCAATCAAATGCTTATCATGATGAACTTAAGCAAGTCTCCGCTCCTCAAAGTACAAATGACTCAGATTCAACCTGACACACCTTAGATCAGGCAATAATAAACACATTTAACAGGCGGGGGTTTTTTTTTATTGCCAATGAGTAACCATCTTTTCATTTCCTATCATCCGGGATGACTAAGGGAGATTGTGCAAATCAGGAAGCTGATCGAAAGCTCAGGTAGAAAATGACAGGAATACAGGAAAGGGCCACCTTCACATGAGGCCTTTTTCAGCCCTTTAAGTAAACCATTACACGACTTTATCTCAGGCTGGAGGATGGAGTAATGTTTGGGGAAAAATGTCTTGAGGGTTTGAATTTAAGGATTTGGGACAGTGATGTCCTTGGCTTTGCCTTTGGACAAGAAAGCCACACTACTCAATAATCTGCAGTTCAGAATGTCTGTAGCCAAACACTGCTATTAGACCTTGAACTTTAATAGCAAATTTGATGCATAGTAAAGAGTAAAGCTACATTGCTGTTAAACCAAGTGTTATACCTATATTTATTTCCTATGGCTGTATTGCCATGGAAGTGATGGTATGGAGCTAGTGTTCAAAGCAAGTTGTGTCTCAGCTTGAAGTGAAAATATCCAGTATACAATATGACCAGATCAGAATGTGTTCAGTCTCAATGAGACGCAGATGCTGATTTTATAATGTATGCATTGCCCTTTCTTGTTGGATAATATATGCATTGCCCTTTCACTTGAAGCTGTTTGCAGCCTGTGCTGTAAATGCATCCTTTGTGAAAGCAAATGAAACAGTTTGATGCATAAGGAAAAGTCCCGTAAGTGTGTTTTCCATTTGCACCGAAAACAAATTGCTAGTCCTTCACTTCTTTTTCCACTGTATTCTTGTTCAAGTAAACAGATTCTTGACAATAATGAGTTTGAGTGTTTGAGATAAAATTGGGACTGCAAAGTAGGGCTGAAACGATCCCTCGAGTAACTCGAGTCACTCAATTACTAAAAAGTCATCGATGCACATGATTTGCATTGAAGCTTTGTTTAATCCATATAATGACATACAGCGCACTGGGTTTCGCAAGGATGATTATTACTCTCATGTCCAGACATGACACACAACGCGCTTATGCTGTGTGTGAAAAGAGATGATTCAGAGCGTCTTTGGTGTGATTTGACGGAGGGGATTACAAAAAGGAGGAAGAGAGAAGTCGGTCTCAGAGAAGAGACAGGCCAGAGAAAGCGACAGAAAATGTCCATGAAAACGCTGCACTGTACTGCTGTACTGTCTATTGTAAAACCGAACTAGCCGACCACAATAGTACGACATCAGTCGACAGAGTGAATGTGGTCAGACCCGACACAAGGTATATAAAGGGTAGTAAATATTGTAGGTTACATTAATTATAGCTATATGTAATGGCTAATTAACAACGTAAAACAATGTGGTGGCTAGTTATGATGTCTCTAATGGCGCTTTTTTCACTACACAGTACCAGCTCGCCTCGCCTCGGCTCCTCTTTGTTTAGTTTTCCACTGTGTAAAAGTTGTACCTGTACCTGCTTCCAGGTACTTTTTTTTTGTATCACCTCCGGCGCCCCAGACGGGGTATCCTGAATAACCCCACCATTTTTGAAATAGTTTGGCCAGAGATTGCGTGATGTACCAATTACTATTATGGCAACTCGGAAGAATGCGCCGTGGTCAAACGAAACAACTTTTGTCTTCTTGCTGTGAGAAACAGCCACATCCCGAGGATCAAAAACAGCGCACACTCGATATCCTCCATTGTCCTGTGTGTGTGGGGTAGCGGGTGTGTGTCGCGTAGAAGCTTACGTCGCGGCAGTTTCCTGCGGAGTCGCTATGACGACCAGGTACTATTGTGGAGGTACTATCTGCAATGTAAAACGGAGCTAAAAGCGAGCCGAGACAAGGCGAGTCGAGTTGAGCCTGTACTGGTAATGGAATAGCGCCATAAGTTATCGAGGTTTTGCTCAAGAAAATATCCACAGAAAATGAAATACTGCAGTCAATTTGTGAAAGCCTGAGCTTCATTCATGTTATCATTATTATGATAGTCACAATTCCTGTCCGCTCGTTCTTGCCTCCTACAAATTCCACAAAGACAGTAAAGGCTGACGTTATGTCTAAACTGTAGTCAGGCTGAAATGTGTAGTTCTGAAAGTCAAGCAATATGTAGATTTTTCTCAACCTGACACCAGTTAGTAGTTCATTTTAAGAGACCTTTCTTATTTTCTCTTTTGCATATTTAGTATTGCTCTTTAATGAAGCAAAAGTATTTCTTATCTGATTACTCGATTAATCGATGGAATAATCCGTAGAATACTCTATTACTAAAATAGTCAATAGCTGCAGCCCTACTGCAAAGTGGCACATGATTCCAAATAGTCTTTGCTTGAGTGCTGTTACTGTGGAGACGGGACCAGGAATGTGCAGCGGGACAAACTTGATTGTAGGTTCCTAAATGAAAAACACACTTTCCCCAGTTAAAAGTATGTTGTTCTCTCAGTCCATTTAGTCTTTTTAAAGAAACTTAAGGCTGCCTTGTGCAGAGGACGAGCTTCATTGTGTGTTAATTGTCGTTATGCTAACACTCTCATGGATTATCAGATCTATACTTTCTGTTCCTGTTGATGTACTGTGGATAGTACTGCAGATTGGGCCCCAAGGAACATTCAGAAGTCCGTAATGATGTTACGCACATTTGCTTATTCAATTTAATAAAATACAATGCTCAAAAACCAGTTTCGTTGTACAGTTTGAGTTCTGTTCTTATTTAATACTTCAAGTCACTGGTGCTAAAAAGAACCACTGTTCTAAACAGCAGTTTATAGCATTAAGTAGTACAAACAGCAGTGATATTTTGAAAACATTAGCATCTTCCCCACAGACACATCTGAGCATCTTCACCAGGGGCTCTCTCCGCTAAATTATGGCAGAGATATAAGCGATACTGACATGCTTTTATCCTTTTATTCAAATTTCAACGACTATTTCAGGCATTTATTGCCAATTTCATGCTGTCTGATACTTGACAAGTGACAGCCCAGACCACAAATACACTCAGGTGCAGTGAAGTGGGTGGTACTAAAATACATTTGCCTGTCTGTCGACCAGTCATTTCTATGCCCATGTTGGCTGATACCAAAACTCTTCATCTGTCAATTGAAGTTGTCACAAGTGTTTATTGTCACAAGTGTGTAGTCTTTATTGTGTAATTTAAACATAATCCTACTATTTTAACTGTATTTTGGGGGCATTTTTGCCTTTTTTGCAAGGTAGACAGTAGAGAAGTTATAGAAAAGGAAGGGAGAGAAATGGGGGAATGACAATGGTCCGTGGCAAAAAATCTAATTGAGGACTTTGCAATCACAGTATGGTATGCGCCTGAACCCGTAGGTCACCACAACAGTCCCACGAGACCAGTGTCAGTAAGCCTGCAAGCCAACTCTTACAAGGCCAGTGCATATGTATTTAGAACTCTAGTAAGGGGTCACAGCAACGTCACCGCCTTCACGATATAATATAATCCAGTGACTTTGCCTTGCATTTAAGAAATATTAAATGAACACGTTTTACCTCGTTTGTTTCGTCCGTTGAAAAACCAAGGTGCAAAAATGACACGCTGTGGTTGTCCGAGGAGTCGTGTTTTGTTTCTTGGCCGGGTTTAGTGACTTCTTGGAGTCCTTTCTCCTTTCCTCGGGAAATAGTTTGCTGTCAGCTGAAAGTCTACATCCTCCTTAGGCTACCTGGGGTTACTGTATACAAGGAAAATATAGAGTGAACTATAGTATAGGAAGATATAAAAATATTCAGATGGGTGGGGGTATTGAAATGAACGTACCCTGTGTTTGTTATCAGAGGCACAGGCAAAGAGCTCTTCTGGGCTGGGAGGTATACTAACTACTCCTAAATAATACTGTGATATTGAATCAAGTAGTATTGCTCTGAGGCCTGTTCAAAGGCCTTTGAAATAACACGGTTCCCAGTAACAATGGAAGCTTTGTATCGTCAGCTGAGTCCCAAAAGCTATCTCAACTGGAATTAAGAGGCAATTTTTTTTTTCCAAACGAGGAAAGAAAAACCCACAGACATGTAACAACTGTATCAAAAGATTTTTTCAGTCTCTTTCCAACGCTTAAATGCTTTCCAACGTCAGTGCATCAATAAATAATCGTAATGTTTTCTGTAGCCATGGGTTTTACATACACTATTGCTAAAGAAATTCTGAACTCATTATCTGTACTGGCTGTGAAACAGTTTTATATCCTACTAAAAAACAAACAAACAAAAAACCATAGGATTACACTGATATACAGAGTATCAGTACCTACATTGCTAGGCTGGTGAAATGATGGAACTTGTCTTAAGTAAGCCAGCTGTTGACAGCCATTTTTCTGCCAGTACCGACAGTATACAGTGTGCACAGTGATGCGTGAAGTGGAAATGGCTCACTGGCTCAATAGGCCGAGATATTGAAGGAGATAAGATAGACATGGTTATTGCGTGATACTGTATCATCATTATGGTTATCTCCAAGAGCTATCCTAATTTATTGTGAGCCGCCGTGCGCCCTTCGAACAAAACGGAGGAATTATTGTGAGCCAGAGAACCATGGTACTTATTTTAAGCCTGTTAGCAATAGCCATAGCAATACATGTGCACTATTTTATGCATGCAAGTGTAACATGAAATGCATAAATAGATCAGCTTAACATAGAACGCTGACCATGATCACTTCAGATTATTTCAAATGTAATTGAAGTTCAAGCTTAGCTTAGCTTAGTTATAACAGAAGTGTTAACTAAGTGAAGACTTACACGTCACTAAATCAAGATGGGTGCACTGCAGCAACATAGAGATTAGTTGTTACATACATTTACACCCAGGAACTGCCATGCGTAACTGTTGCATAGCTAACTGAATTCATTGACAAAGCTAATGTTAGCTTGCTAATATATAACCTATTTAGAGTGAAGAGTAAAAGAGACAAATTAGGAATATGGTCGACACATTCAAATGGTGTTTATTACTGATGTAAGCTGGGAGGACTTTAAATTAAAAAAAGTACACGTTTTTTAAATTACCTTTCACAAAATAACTTACATTAGCCATTAGGTTAGCATAATCCAATGTTTCCAGGCTAAATAGCATGAATACTATTCCGTTTAATTCAATTAAATTTGATTTATATAGCCCAATATCACAAATTGTGATTAGTAAATCAGTAGTTTGAAACTAGCCAGTAGTTACTAAGAGCTTTGGAAGGACTTAGAAACACAAACTTAGTAATGGATTTACGAAAAGCCTGTGAAACCCAGTCCAGGTGTGATTGAAGAACTAAATAATATTTATAGTGACTCTTTTTTTACTTTTGACTAATAACCACCACATCATTTTGCAATGAAATTGAAATGATGAAATCAGAGCTTCAGGCAATGCTTTTAAAATACAGCAACAAAACATATTTTCGCCTTTAGATCTTTGAATTTTTGAAAGGTTTCAGGAATTCATTCCAACAGGCATCTTTGAAGGACTTGGCTAGAGATGTCTGGGAACTTTGGGATGATGTGATGTTAAGTTGCTGGGTAACAGAAAGCTTAGTTTAGGACTCTTTCTATTACACTAGGCCCTACAATGTGGTAGTGGAATTTGAAGTATTTTGCCAGGGCTTTGGAAAGAGAGGGGGGGAGAAAGCACTGAGAACGTTTATGTAAGCATGTGAGCTAGAGGCCCGAGAAGACTGAGGAATGTGGGGTAGGGGTGAGCGGAATTAACTGAGGTAGTTCAAAGCATGCCCCAACTTTTAAACTGCAGAATGAAAAGGAAGTACTTTGGATTGCCAGCACATAATCACAACATTTTGGGTGAATGGGTAAATGGTAAAATGGAAGTTTCCAGAGTCAGGGCAGAAGTTTGAAAATCAGCACAAGAGACAATCAGAATTTTGTGAGTCTTTATCTTGTAGTGATAGCATAAAGTATATTTAGTACTCTACTTTGTTTCACTAGACAACTTGTGACATACAGTGAACCGCTTAAGCAGCTTTCACCCTCTTCAAACTGTGGCAAACTGTGCCTTAACTGTGACTGTAAGTTGTTAAAGAATGAACTCATTGTGCATCTGTACAGGACGTAAAATACCTGCTGGCCTTGATAATTTGAAATCCTTTGGCTGTCTGAAGACTCCCTCACACTGCCACTGTGCTTAAGTAACTTTGAAGAACAAAGCCAGAGGGAAAAGAAAATAGGAAGGGAAAAAAAGCGGAAAAGCAAATCTGGCAGTGCAAGTCTGTTTTTTTTTTTCTTCTTGTGGCCTGAGGGCAGGTTTTGCTTCTGTCTTAGTAGGTAGGCTAGGTATATGGGATGGGTGTGGCAACTAAATTCTTCAGATTCACCTTTCATGTGCTTTGTTAGTAACTGATCAGCCAAATGCCATGGCAGATTGATTTTCATGTTCTGTGCTGTTTTACACATTTAAGGGCAAGTTTGTCTGTTTTTGAGTCTCGTCAGAGATAAATATGAGCAAAAAGCTCTGTAGGTGTGCGGGTTAGCATTGACATTGAGTTTGACGAGGCCAAAGTGTGGACAGTAACATTCCTCTTGCAGTTGCGTTCATCTCGCAAGTTTTCCAAAATATGAAGTTATCTCCCGTATGCCGATAGATACGAGGCAAAGAACTGTGAGCAAAAAGCATGACCCTGGTGAAAGTGGAATTGTTCTGCTATGCTGGTGTCTGCCAGCCTAACAGAGGAGCACTCAAGCATGGACATCTCCTTGGCAGAGGCACAAAAGATGTCTCATACTTTCCCGTTTGTCTCATCTTTTCTCTTGTACTTTGTCTTATTAGCACATGTGCGCACACGACCACCTCTACTGTACCTCCCCTCCTCACACCACCCTCTCTAACCATTTTCAACTTCTCATTCATTCTCATCTTAAATGTTCTCTATTTACTGTCCACCAATTCCCTCTTTGCGGGCGTCTAAAACATTTATCCTCCTATCCTTTTGTGTCTCCGCTCAGGATGGCTCACATAAGCATCTGCATTTCTAATTTATGTCTGAGAGTTGCAATTTCCTGCACATGTTTTCTTCCAGTAGCGATCTTTATTATCCACTGCAAGTTGTCAGCTTCAGTGAGATCATGAATTAGTCATTACTGTGTTATTTTATTTCTAAATTATTGCGATTGCATTTAGTTGTGTTTCTCTCTGTGTATTGTCAGCTTTAAGCAGTTTGATTATACAGAGTCATCTAATTTGCATTCTTGATATACTGGCTTTAGGAAGTATTTGGTGAGCTACCTATTTTCCTTTGCCCAACTACCCTTCTTATTACATGCCTCGAGCTTAGTTGAGAGAGCTATAATGATGACTAATGACAAGAGAGGATCCCAGGCCAAAAATGCAGGGACGCTAAAGTAATGTAGGGTGAGAGAATAAATGAGCTGTACCTCCAAACTCCCCTGCCGTGTTAAAGTTGGGAATCTTGTGACAAGTCATTTGGAGTGTTATCTCTTTCCTGAGAAATCTGTCGTTACCCAAGGCAAGGCTGCTCTCAGTTACACTCCTTCATAGCAGTTCATCAAGTGACAGTGAGTGAACAAAGGCAGCAGCAGCAGCAAGGAGATAGTCTATGTAAACTACTTGAACCTTTGAAATGTGTCCTAATGTGTATGCTTTCACGGAGGCTCCCTTATCTGGGCCACCAGTAACTAAGTGCGTTATAGATTCAGACTCATTGTAGAAAATGGACAACACCCATACCCAGTAATGATACGGGTGTGCCAATATCATGATTCACTTTTATTGGTTTTAGATAATAATACAATCAAATATAGCTATACATTTCCGTTGCACTTATCAAGGTTATACACGTATTACAAATAACAAAGACATGGAAATGGCTGTCATTATAAAGGTTGTCAGGGTTTCCATTGTCTGGAAGATATTGTTTTGCTTATGTTGCCCTTCACTGCCTCTTATATTTTGTGCTTGTTGAAATAATGGGACCTCACATGTGCAAGTTGTCCTCATAATACAGTTTTGTTTCATTATCAGAAGCTCCTTCCTCATATTTCTTGCTTTGTGTTTTTGTCTCTTTTTTTTAAAGCAACAAAAGGAAAGCATATAAAAATGTTATCCGTGTGGCATCAATCAGTTTGTTTATATTCACACCATAACCTAATTACAGTGAATAACCAATCAAGGTAACTGCTATATTGTAATGATGTTGCTGCCATCAGAAATGTAACAACATAAGACAAGAAAAATGGAGGACCTTTGTTTTTATGTCGATGAAAATCGATGGATACTTATATAAATGTTCTCATTCGTAAGTTGTAACGTGAGAGCCTTTCTATTGTCACCCGAAAAATGACAGCAAAACCAGGTTTTCTTTATAGAAACATTGCCCTGCATCAGGATCACTTTGTGACGTTTTCATGCTTGTGTCAAATAAAAACAGGAAGATTTAGGCCCCTTTAGATACGTCAACGAGGTAGCCTAATGCTTACGCCAATTTAAGATAATATGGTCAAATGTTTTTGAAATGCAGGTAAACCCGCTAAAAGTAGTTGATTGACTCCTTTTCCATTGTCGGTAGATGACATTACCTTTTTTTTTTTCTGATGGGTTATGTTCGATGTCACAAACTTGCCGGAGACCAGGGTTAGTATCAATAGAAAGCAACATGGAGGCCAGTGACAATGATTCAGTGTTTAAAAAATAATAATCTTTTACTTCAGTCTCTCTTTCAAACTCTTTTGGATCAATGTTTGAACAATACATACAAGAACAAAATCTCCGTCGCACATTGTTCCCAAAAACAATAAATAATGTTCCTGCCTATTTAAGAGCCAACGTCCGGAACTTCAACGCGCGTCACAGTATCATGCTGGAAAAGGGGTGAAAATTAGCGCGTTCACCCGGGTGTCATGTTTCCATCACTGCCGATCGCAGCTGGAGCCGATAAATACTCGTGAACACTGCAGAGTCAAATTGACCCGGGAATTAATGCCGATTGTACCCTTTCCCACCGAAGACAAAAGCCAGTTGTTAGTGAGTGTTAGTGGGTTTTTTGGCCAGTGTGAAAGGGGCTTAAGTAACACTTTCACGAGAAAACTAATACATAGCCATGTGCACACACCCTCTTCCTCAAATTGAAACACCCCTACACACATGGAAATGTACATACACACTTATCCCTTTCCTTCATTCCAAATGTACCTACTGAGCACCTGGTGAGTGCTTGTAAGTGGGGTCGGGTGGAGATGAAAAGCACTAAAGCAAATTCACTTCTGTGAACTTTGCTGTTAGCTTTTCCTCAGAAAGATCAGCAAGAACATTGACACTGCCAATTTCAGCCATTTAAACATAAACTAAACTAATGTTGACAGATGTTATAGTTCCAAGTCAAGCAAGCGGATCTGTGTCCAGAACTGCATTGTTTTCACAGCATTTTATGACATTAGAATGTACCTTGTTGGTAAAAAACTTGCACCTCTGATTTGTTTCACAAGTATAACAGTTTTTGCCTTAGTGCATACTTACTCAAAACATCTCTATGCTATTTAAACTTGTCGCATACTGCATTTAGACTTTTTTATACTCCCAGGCAGTCCCATTTATCCATATATACCCTTTTAGTTCTTTCAGATTACCATGCCTACCCATCCTCCACTCTTTCATTTAACCATTGTCAACTTATTCAACTCACAGGCCTCTGAAAGCTCTTTTGTTTGCTCAGTTGAAGGCTACAGTCAGCCAATGAATGTAAACAGGAAAGCACTGACTGGTTGTTGTTAATATATCACCTTGACATGTTTCAGTCAAGGTGCCTTCAATCAGCTTTACATCTGCCTGTTCAGTGGCAGCTGGTGTTCAAGCTTCTGTTCTCTTCATTGCCAGAAATCGATTTCAGAGATCACTGATAGTGCAGGCAGTGATGTGAGACTCAGGGCACATGTGGCATGTTCCCTGACATGATGCAGGCTAAAGAGTTTGTTTGTGTGTTTGTCATCTCTTAGGTATTATCCGAACACAAGAACTGCTGGATCACGAGACAACACCTCACTACTGGCTCACAGTCTATGCGATGGATCGTGGCGTGGTGCCGCTATCTGCATTTGTCGAGGTCTACATCGAAGTGCAGGACGTCAATGACAATGCACCGCAAACCTCTGAACCTGTCTACTACCCTTCTGTCGTGGAGAACTCCCCGAAAGATATTTCAATCATCCAGATAAATGCAGTTGATCCAGATGCCAAGGCCAGTGATAAACTCACCTACAGGATCACCAGCGGCAATCCCCAGGGTTTCTTTGCCATTAACGCCAAGACAGGTAAGGTTACTGTTACTGCGTTGGCAATTAATGTCACTATACATTGCACCCTCAGAGCAGAGAATCCCTGCTCATGAGCTTATATTGTATTCCAGGACAAATGGTAACCTTGACTATGGCTGCTAACTTGAGAAATAAACTTTGAACCACTAAAAAGAAATCAGCTGAAAGGGTAAAGCTTTGAAAGGTATCCCTTATTTCCCAGTGTACAGTTTATCTAACCAATGTCTAAATGATAACAATTTAAAAACAATAGCTGGTTGTACAGTCTTACATCGCAACGGTCACATCTTTCATGTAAACAGGGAGCAATTGGGATATATTGACTGGCTGATTTTTTAAAAATTTTGCATGAAATACCACATGTATTTGCCTCATCTAAAGCCATCTACTACTTTAAAGGTCATGAAATGAAACATATATAAAGAATTGTACTACATTTTAAATGATCCTCTGACACTTGGGGCCAGGGTTTGAGATATACTGTAGAGAGTGGCTGACAAGCTCGTGAGCGTCTGTGATCTTCCCGTTCACTTTCTTGTGAAAAGGAAGAGCAGTGTGAACACAATATTTTAACCCAGGACGGGAGTGGGATGAGCCTACAGGGGTTTTTCCACTCTAACACTCTAAAGTGCGTTCTCATATGGTACTCTGGAAATGGTGTGATGATTAATATTTCATTAGCTTCTTTTAAAGTTGCAGGAGCAGGCTATGTTTAGTTGAATAGCAGAGAAAATACTTGTAATTGGTGCAAAGTGAAGCTCTATGTACATACACAGCCTCTCTGTAAATTTACAGATTTATTTTTGTTATGCTGGACTTTAGAATTTAAGTATGATTCCACTGAAGAATCTGTTCTACATATGTGTATAAACCGACTCAGAGCTTTTAAGTTTACCTCATTCATTATGAAAATATAAAATATATCAAGGACATTTAAATCACTAAATCATCCATCATTCTATTTCCACTCTGTATCTGTCTCCGAATGTGCCAAATACTGAATTTTTAATTCTTTTTTACCTAGCTTGCATACAGGAGCCTTATTGCTTTGAATGCAAGTGCTCATTAAACTGAAATGAGGAATGGGAAGTGAAGCAGTTGCTCCAGTTTGTCCTCACTGACGTGTGTGGTCCTGTTTCCCAAGGTTGTCACATCAACAAACTGGAGTTATTTCTGTTGGAAGTGGCAATGTGAATTTTCTGACCAAATAAGGATTCATCATGTAGCGTGCCTCCCAAACAAGCCTCCCAGTAATGCTGTGCACTTCCAAAACGACAGGAAAAGAAAGTAAAAATAAATGATAAAAGAAAAGGGGAAACCTTAGGTATGTGGACACATTGGCTATTTTGTCTGCATGCATGACAAGATCAGCTTACATATGCTGATAAGAAGTCTGGGAGGATGAAAAAGGTGCTGGAAAATCGAATATTTATCTTCCAACAAAGCAGTCATACAAAACACTTTTTAACAATGTAGGCAGACCTTGAGCTGTGAAGAAAATATCTTCACAATCATTTGTGTCTTCTAGATGTCTGTTTGTTTTTTTTTGCCTTTCTGTGGACGAGTTGTGATAATGTGGAACCATAGCTGGAAAGGAATTTTTACACTGGAGCAGCTCATCCTATAATTGAATGGCATTGGTCTTTGGTATTTCATTTTGCCACACAACTGTAGATTAATCTCTTTTCTCACTGAAGATCATTAATTTGTTGTAAGATTTTCTTTGATTCTATTGTATACATTGTTTTCTTCATCCTGGCCTGCTGCAGTCCATTGTTTCTAGATTTTAATAAATGCTGATGGTCAACTTACAGTACATCACTTATTCAGCAGTTGACGAAAGTCTTCTTAGCCCACATATCTGAAGTAATTATTTCCTACTCCAGGATTACAGAGGTTTTATGAAGTCCACTGTGGGCAGAACCTCTTTAAAGTAGAATTGGCTGTGTCTTTACGTGGTTCTTTTTTATAAGCGTCAGATGAGCTCTCTGGGAAAAAAAAAAAAAACTAGTTATATGGAGCACACTGAAGCATAATGATAAGACCCATTCATGCATATCAAAGCATGTTAAAACTTTTATCGGTGGGACACCAGAGCCCCTCGCGTCAGGTTCAACAAAGAGTGGTATGGACAAAGAAAACTTCATTAAATCACTGCTCTGTTGCTTTGAGTTTCCTTCTTATTTGTTTTTGAAGATTGCAGCAGCGAGTGGAGGTAGAGAGGTAGGTGTGCGAGAGAAAACAAGAGAAAACAGGGAGCCAAGTGTAGCTGACTGCCAGAGAAGACAGTGATTTATGCAAAGTACCAGTTAAAATGATAGCAACATGTTTAAATAGCCATTTTTTTAAGTTCAGATATGGATAGAATGTCTTGAGGAATGATTACAAATTATATTTTATTTTCTATATCTGCGGTATTAAATACGATCAAAATAGGCCTGATATATTTCCACATTATCAACTCAATATGGCATTCTCACCGCATATTACAGGTTTTTGAAAATGTTTAAATTTACTACATGTAAGTCTCTGTAATTACATGTTCTAAATTTGCATTGGAAGCATAGGCCCTGTCTTGGCATATCTACAAAGCTCTACAAAGGGGTGGGAAAAAGGAAAAGACGTTAAGGCCTATGTTTTGTTTGTGGGTTCTGGAACTTCGTAGGCATGTGTTCCAAACTAACTAGCTAGCCTTCTCTCATGGGCTACGGCCTTGTGCAGCTTTCCAAGCAGCTTGTCAACCTTCAAAACACATATGAAGGATTCGCTTGACGCCTTGGGTGGCGTTGGTTGCCCTTTTTCTGCACAGACCCACATTGGCTCGGTAAAGCCCAGGATGAAAGGCTTAGGCCTACTTTATTTCTGCCAAGTAAACAAGTCCTGCTGTTTTGGCTGTTCTCTGACTTTAGTTTGTCATTAAAGTGCAAGGCCAGCTCTTCTCTCTAGCAGACACTATTGCAATTCCAACGTCTGAGAGCTTAGAACTTAACGGTTTGATATAGCCTTGCTTTTGAAGGGATTGGAACAGGGAGAGAAAAAACTAGGCAGAGCCATGTGGGGGGAAAATTGTGCTAGCTGGATGTGAATTATGTGTCTAAATCAGTATGAGATCAGTTCATTTGAATAATGCTGTTTGGGTCTGGAATTTTAAATGATGAACCAGTGCTCAGTTGTCGGGTGGCGCAGATCTCATCCCACCCACACACATGACCACGGTTGTTCCAGGCTCCTAAGCCCTGATTTGGCAGCTGAGGAGAATTGTATTTCCTGGATAAAGACTCATAGGCTTGTTGTCAACAGATCACAACAGGATATGAGCTGTGTGAGACAGATACATAATTGTACGTGCTCTGTGTACAATGTCACTTGGTTGCAATGTAGAGAAATCAAAGGTTGTTTATTGCCAAAAGGGTGGTTTGGCCACACATACAGCACTTGAGACAGCCAGCATTATTTTCTCTTCATAAAGGAGTTGTCAGAGCTCTGATCTAGTTCATCTTAGGTTGACATGAGTTGCCCACCTCTTCTGTGGGAGAGTGAGCAGTGTTCGTTACCTGGTGATTCACTCTCTCTCATCTCTGAAATACTGTTAGTGCTATGACTTACCGGACCAGAGCTCCTGTGCCATGAACATGCATGTGTTAGGAAACGGGCAATCAAGCAGAGCATGTAGTCAGAACACACACACACACACACAGAGGAAGTCTTTATATCTAAGCTAAGGAGAGGGAGAGCTAGAGCAAAGATCACTGTGATAGCTATCTTATGTTGCTGAATGCTTATTACTCTTATTACTCCTGTTATACCTATTTTACCCCTCTACGCGTGGTATTAGTACTTTCTAAAGCTCCTCTAATTGTCCCAGTGTTGTCCATTGACTTCTTAGAACATATTATCATTAGTCTATAGTGACCCAACATATGAGATTTGTGCTCCGAGCTCCTAAAGCCTGTTGAAAACTCCACCCTATAATGATGGTGCCTATCTGCATTCGTCACCAGACAATGGTGTAGTTATAGCTGACAAAAGCATGCCTTTAATCGTATAAATCTGTCTATACCTGATTGCATTTGCCCTTTAATGGCTGCTTTCACTCCAGTGGTTAAACCCGAATGAAGAAAGATAAACCCAGGTGAATTCTCACAGTCATATTAAACAATTTTAGCCCATCCTTTTTCTTTGCCGGCAGCCAGCAGCTCATTGCCATCAATTGAAAAAGAATGCCGTGGGTAATGCTTTGGCAAGCTTGGATACCTTCGACAGGTTTTATGTGCATTCGTGATCCCCGGGGTTAAATGAAAAGGTAAGGGATAAAAGCCACTGGGACTGCAGCTGCGAATCAGCCACTTTCCAAGGTGCTCATATCAACTTTCAGTGACGCTTTCTCTGTTTGAAGGAGAAAACAAACACACTGGTGTTATCAGTGGTTTACCGAAAGCCCTCTATCAGGGGAAGTGAGATAGGAAATGGATACTTCCAACAACTTCCTGATGTTTCCGGTGATTTAGGGGCCAAACAATTGTCACAGCTCTCAAAAGAGATTGTGAGAAGAAAATCCGGAAATGAAAAATTGCTGATTTTCCCTTTAAAATCTTCAAAGAGTTGTCATGGTAGCTTAGTTGGCTAAGATTCAATTTAACCACAGTATCTTTAAAGCAAATAAAACCTGGGACTTTTGTGGCATATCTTTTAAAAAAATGTGATATTCATTCTCTTTTTTCCAAAGAGTAAAAAATGCCACAGCTGGCAGGACGGGACGCCGATGCTGTTGTGTTACTTTTCACGGCTCTTTTGCTTTACCAGCATGCTATCTAAAATCACACACTGAGGCAGCATTATGCCAGCATTGTTTGGTTCAGCGTAAAAAGCAAAGCCGGCGTAATGACGGGTCTTCTTTACGACAGTATTGCGGGATCTCTGTTTTTAAAAAGGGCTTTCTCTGTAAAATGAAGCAGAGTAACTATGACAACCAGTTGTTCCATCAACACAGATCAAGTGACACCTTTTAATTGGACTTGATTGGCTGATTAGCTGGTATTTTGAGAGACAGTGTTTTTATTTGACAATGGCAAGCCTGCACGGGTTTGCAGAGGCTGTGGTCAAGATGCATTGACAGATGTGTCACAGATTAAACACTGTTGCTGACATTACGACGTCACTACACAGTCAAACTACAATGTGCAGGGTTTTAGTTTGAATGTTTAATCAAATGAAAATGTCCCTGCTCAAGGGTTAATGTGGAAGGGCTCTGAGAGACCTCTGTTAAATGGACCCGGTGACTCTTGTTGGTGCACATCAAAATGCCTCACCCACTCAAGTGAACCATACAAGCAAGCACTTTAGATGTGCAAGGTGTAAAAGTGCCTTGAAAGAATATACAGTACAAAGCTACAATGGATAGACTACTGTATGTGCATTTTAATATATTTGAATGTATTTGTTTTTTGTGGACATTTCAACTCCATTCTTAGTATACTGTCGCCTTTAGGCCCCTTAAGGGGGCTCCGATCAGGATTTTTGGGGCTGATCGCCGATCGCTGGCAGCAGTATCAGCCGATGCCGATCACCAGCCATGCTTTCTATTTGAACCCTTCTTGTTATTGTGTTATTTATTTATTTAACTATTCTTAACAGCATTGTAAATGAAGCATTAAAATTAATTTCTATTTCTAGTAGGCTATTTCTTATTTCACCATTTTAATCCTACTTAATTCTCCACCTTTAGTGTTTACTCACAAACTACTTTAATCTGCTCACCTTGCTTTTCTCTTTCTGTTTCTCTCTCCTGTTGACTTTCTTCATCAGCAGTATGTTTTATAAAGTCGCCCAAAAACACATAATCGGGTATTTTCATGAAGTATCCAAACGATCGAACCACCGTGGCACCGAATGACATCTGCACCAACAGGTGTATTCGCTTTTCACTGTTGCTTTACCTGGTCCGCGCTTGTAAAATACCCACCGTGTCTGCGTCTTCTAACGTAATACCAGTTAACGTCTCTCTCTCTCCTGCGTTTCTCTGCAAAATGTGTTTTGACGGCCGCTAACACGCTAACCAGCTGGGAACATGCTAGTATTAGTCACTTACAAAAGCTCTCCAAGCTTCTTTCTATTTTCTCTACTGTGCCGTTTGCTCTTCCCAGAGTATTTTGCTCTTGGTGTTGTACATCATTTCATTCAACAAAGACTGTTACTGAAGAGGGAAATTAAGTTGTCCAAGCTGGCAAACTGTCCGATAGCCATCTCGTTAGCTCTGTCTCCAACAGGACAAGTCCACACAGTTAATTCAGAAGACCTATTTGTATCATTGACTCTCTGTCTTCCAACCGTTCCTCTTTTATGGAGCAGTTTATACTCCCAACAGAGGCGGTTAGAATAAATTTGTATGGTGCAGTGTTGGCCAATAAGCAACACTAACGCCCTCCAACTTCTCCGTTCCCCCAAAGGTCATACTGTCAGGACACATTTCTATTGCTCAACAGCACAAATTTGTGGGTCAAAGTTGACGAAAGGTTGAATCCACTTGAAAGGTTTGTACAGATTCCGTGATGTTGCTAGGTACCTCTGAAGCGTTAAAATCTGAAAGAACGCAGTAAACTCACTGTTGACGCGTCCAGGGGACTCGCCATATTTTACACCATACTTTTCCCCTGATAATGCTGCATTGTGAACAACAAAACCGTATTGAAACCAGTAAAATAAACAAAAGAAATCCCGCTGCCAAAACCCCTTTTTCTCACCATCTGTGCATATTTATTACTGGATCTCTCTGTATCTCAAATCATCTCACACACACACACACACACACGCTAGACGGTGAATTAACAGTGTTATGAGTCTGTGTTTAATTCGTATTCGTATTTAACTGAGAAAACTTGAGTTCTGAAACGTTTGCCTCTCATTCCCATGGTCTTCTCCCACTATAACAGCGCAGCTAAACAATACAGTTTATCTTTAGGGATTATATTGAGGCCAAAGTGACAAGAAGACTGTCGACATATGACAACTGTTATCTTGTGTTTCTGGAGTTATGTGTTTTTGAGTGGACATGTCCAGCAATATGTTTCAAGACCAAATAAACTACCAGCGATCTCAACTTGCAGGCATTTCTCACTTGCATGGCCAAAGTGCCCACACAGTCTCTTACTGTATGTGCAATGCCTTAATACCGCCCAGGTTTCATGTTTATATATCAGAAGTGACCCAGGTCAAAACTGCCAGTAAGCACTATGGTACCTCAGCTGTTCCACCGCTTCAAGGCATCCCATCCCGTTCCAAGCATCCCATCCATTTACCCAACTCCCCATAACATTCACTTTCACAAGCACTTGGGAACCTGAATCCCCTAAAGTCTTTCATGACGTGGTTGTCTTTTCAGATTAAGCCTTTCAGCTATGAGGTGCTGAGATATCTCTATCCTAAGGATAAATGCCTTTTATGCATTTTTACAATGACCATATATATGTATTCATGTGTTTGCATTAGCCAATGGCGTCTTTGCTGCATTTGTGAAATTCTGTTTGTTTTTGGACAACAGAACAGGACTTTTGTTGGGCTACACTGCTTTTTAAATATGCATGCCAAGTAATACTTTACTTCTCAATAAAAGAGAACAGTCAGTAGCTCTTGTTTAGCAGCATTTTGGAAACTTGGTTATAAAAAAAAAGCGACAACAGCTCCTACTTTGATGTATCAATCCCTTCTTAAACTCCCACACTCCTTTGGATTTCGGTGTCCCACAGTTTTCATTTGAGAGTATAAATGGCATCATGAGCAGTGAAAACAGTGTTGTTCGCATTGTTGTTTTAGGCTCGAGTGTGAGACACTTAACTCATAATGAAGCTGAGAATATTGATATCGTTGTCTGGGGTTGAACATTGAGTTTCGGGAAAAGAAATGTCGCAGTGTGTGCTGTTTTCCTCACACAGGGGTTTAAATAATTTATTTGCATAGCATAGTGTCAGTTCATCAACAACAATACTGAAAATCTCAAGGACTTAAACACTGAACATGTCCAGCCACCGTAGACACCCAGCACATTCCCGATTGTCTGGAGTTACAGCTAAATATGTGTCACATAAATATGTGTGTCACTCTCAAGACTGCTAATCACAGCAGCAATGCCCGGGTATGAACCGGCCCAACAATGTCCTGGACTCTTTAACTCCCTCCAGGCCTCCATTTTGGAGCAGCGGTTGTAGCGCTCAAGGACATGGTTGAGAGTGCCACTGCTGCTTTGCTGTTGTTTTTCTCCCCCTCTCAAAACAGCATGGCTATAATTACTGTCGGCCCAGCTCAGCCCACGCTTGAGTATGGCTTTTGTGTGTGCATGTGTGTGTGTGTGTGTGTGTGTGTGTGTGTGTGTGTTGTGACAAAGGCTGCGGGTTTCAAGTGCAGACTTCTCTGGTGAGCTCTGGCTTACCAACCAATCATTTTACAGTTCCTTAACTTTTGGGTTGAGATAGAGAGGTATGCCCCTTTATTGGCTGGAACGCTAGTGACATAAAAGGAGCATTCCCGGAAAGCATGTAGCTTTTTCATAAGTGATTAAACTTACGGCGTGAGTTTAATCTTGACCCCACAACCCGCCGGCGAGTTTGAAATGCATTTTTTCTTTAAAAATAGCCCAAATTTCACCGTTTATCATAGCCAGAAGCTGTTAAAACAGAAATAATCAGCACATTTCCTACGGTCCTTGAACAAAGCATCTGTGACGAAAAACACCTTTGTCATGAAAAACAACCAAATCTAACTTTAAAATAGTGATATTTGATCAAAATCACTTTATTCTACGTGTCTCATTCAAATATCCGCAAAAAAATAAAGCAGTTGCACAAAGCAGATCCTGTAAAAAACATGAAATTCTATGCTCCTCAGCGCAACTGGGAAGCTTTGAATGACTCGGCTGAGACCAACAGTCACATGACAACAATTCAGCCAGTTAGACTGAACTGCAGGCTGTGCTTACAGAGATGACATGGTGGAGAGGACATCTGTATATATCCTCCCTTTTTTCTACAATGTTGGTAACACTCGTGGCCACAATTTGCAATTTACACATTTTTGTAAAATAAATTAGCAAAAAATTCCACTATAACTTCATTATAGCTGTTATACTGCACAAAAGACATTTTTGAGTTCTTCTTCCTTACTAACCACGATTGTTCAGTTTCCATAGACATGCAGGGCTTATATTTTGATGTGAAAAATGAGCCCACAGTTAGGGCTGGGAGATATATAAAATATATTCGAATATATATATATAATATAAATATTAATGTGTGATATAGGAGATGACCATATTGTTATATTTGAGTTTTCAGTGTTTCCGCGGGTCGCCACTGAGGGGTGGTCACGTAACTTTAGTCAGTCATAAAGTGTGTAAATGAGCTCAGGTTGCAGTATAATAGTTAGTGAAAGGCTGTGTGTTGTGTTCGCTAGCACAGAAAAGGAAGAAAACGTCCCTGCAAGCTCAGCTCATGTACACACTTTATGGCTAACTGAAGTAACGTAAGGGAAAGGCTCACTTTCACAACAACACTGCTGGTTACCCACAAGGCTAGCTTCCTTAAAGGGGAAGGCTCGGGTCGGTAACGCAGGTTGTCAGTGTGTATTCAGGTCCATTACTTTAGCAAATACCAACCCCACTGTGAAAATAATAAAGGTTCTGCAAGTACTCATTGTGCAGTAAAATGTACCTGCCAGTGTTTTACTATCATATATGATGTTTGTGGATTAATATTACTGCTGTTGAGCTACTTTTAATATTCTACAATATCATTATATGTTTGCACTATTTGAGGATTTACGGTATGTTATTTTAGAGAAAATGTGTATATCGAGATATATATCTTACATCGGCAAGCATAGCCTAAAAATATCGAGACATTATTTATAAGCCATATCGCCCAGGCCTACCCACAGTGAGTAAAAATGTGACAGGAGCAAGAAAACGCCCAGAAACTGCTCGGGGTTCAGAGGGAATAGATTATGATTTTTGAAAGTTTTGATTTCTTGGAAACAAGTTGTCGTGAATAATTTTCTGAAGAGTGATATCAGTGCTTGGATATTAGAGTGGGCGGCGAGTCCCGTGGTCAGAGCTCTGGCAGCGAGCTGGCAGCATGTCAGACAAAAATGGAACAGAAGCAAACAAAAGCAGTTTAAGCCACAACACAACATCAAAATAGCTTTACTCATCCACAGTAGATGCAACATGTTTTTTGCATTTCAGATGTTTGATTTTGCTCCCAGACATCTCCACATCTTGGAGTGGATGCTGGTTTCATGCTCCATCAAAATTCTTAAATACTTTAACATTAAAAATGCGAGGGGGCAGTAAAATTGAGCTTGTGGTTCAAACCATTTCATCAAGAGGCCATGCCCCAAAACCGCTTGGCTGACTATTGTAGAGCTGAAACAGTTAGTGAATTATTATTATCGATCAGTTTATCAACAGAACAAGAATCTGTTTTTACAGTTGATTCTTTGTTTAAAGTCATTCTATGAGCGAAAAATGCAAAACAATGCCTAGTTCCAACTTCTGCAATTTGAAGATTAGCTGCCTTTTGTTCTGATATGATAGTAAACTGAATATCTTTGGGAAAGAGGAACCTGGGACAGACCATAGGATTACAGGCAGATGCTCACAATATGATGGGATTGTCTCCTGCATATGAGATTTGTATTAAGTATACACAGTTTGGCAGAAAATGTCGCTGTCCTGCTGTGAGAAGGCTGGCACCCTGCTGTTGCCAAAGGCACAACTGTAATCTGGAAGGAGGCCCGTATTTATCAAACATGCTTGATATTTACGACACCTTGCCAATTGCATTGTCTCTCTGGACAATAGAATTTCAGCAGGGTATTATTGTACACGAAATCCGAGTGTGCCTACTTCCAGAGGTTTGCTGTCTGCTATTTGTCGGCGGTTTGCTATTTTTACTTCAACAGGTAACCACAATGACACAAGGACCAAATAACCTTTCACTTCCTGTTTAGTTTGAGATTCCACCATATCCAAAATATACACGATTTCTGAACAAGCATGTGTACCCATAAACAAAAGGCATCCAGTCATGTTCTACCCTGTCTCATTAACGCATTCTCAAGGTGTACATTATGTTTGTGAAGTGGGACTTCTCTGCAGTTTGCGAGGCAGAACTTAGACCACATTTCTATTCTCCAAACTGAGCTTTTGATAGTCATTTTGTGATTTTATTGGTTTGCTGCAGTGCTGTGCTTCTGTACTGAGAGTGTACTGTTTACATTACACGCACTGTGTCTGTTATGATACCTAGCCGAGCTTTGATTAGGCAGCTGATTTCCAGAGGAATTATAAAGCAGAGACCTAGACTCAGTGTGGTTAATGTTGTCATCTGTATTCTGCTCTATAATACACGTACAGAGAAAGGAGTTACCTAACACAGCACACCGGGGAGCTTAAAGGGACAGGTCACCCCAAAATCCAAATTCAATATTTTTTCTTGCTATTTATCCATCTTGATTGCTTTGGTGTGAATTCATATAGTAGGAAAAAAAAATAGTTTCTGCGTGAAACTCAACAAGGTCTGTGGATTATCTTGAGTAACCAAGTCATGATTTCTGGAAAGAGACACTGCTGTTGAGTTTTTCAAATGTGTTTTTTTTGGCCCTTTAAGCACCACATATAGTCTCATTATATTGAAAAAATGCAGACATCTCTACGACCGATATCTCCTAAACTTTGCAACTCACATCAAAATAGATGGATCAATATAGATGGATAAATAGCGCTATATAGGTAAGAGTAGTGGTGTAACGGATCACTAAACTCACGGTTCGGATCACAACACGGGTCACGGATCGGATCATTTTTTCAGATCAGAAAAAAAAAGCGGGAAGAGACTTTTTTTTCATTTGCATTTCCATTTATTACATGAAAACTTACAGCCAGGAACTTTTGGTGACTACATACCGTTACTCTTTTGTCCACCGCCCCTCTTATATCATTATATTTTACGGGGAAGCCGAAACGCTCCCATACGTGCGATTTAAATGATGCGGGAGGCTTTCTGCTCCGCCGCTGGCCATCGTTGACTTTTTCACATGCCCTGTTCACGTGAACACATGACTGTTGTGTGTAGTTTCACTGGAACTCAGCATCAAGTTTAAAACAACGCAATTACTTAAGAAGCAGTATCAGCAGAAAAACTATCATTTCGCTCTGCGTTTGCTAAACAATTAAGATTAATCCGCAAGTTAAAAAAAAGAGAGCATAAAGAGCAATTAACCGTGTGTGCCGAACCGTGGGTCGGGATCCGTACGGATCACGGATCAACTGCGATCCGTTACACCCCTAGGTAAGAGGAAAACTATGTATCTTTGATCGTGTGGGGTGGACCCCCCCCATTTTAAAAACACTGTCATCCATCAGCTCCAGCCTTGCTAAAGCGCATGAATACTTAGTCAGCGTGGTCTGTTTTGATGTGGCACAGCAGAACTATTAGCTTTAAAGGGGATTATTCTACAGCTCGCTAGCTCATGTAACCCGTGCTGATCCTCTGCAAACTTTCTTGCAGACATAATGCAACACTGCAAAGAGTAATTCCTGCAGGTCGTATAAATTTGCCAAACTTAATATGTGTTTTCTGTGTTGAAACTGCTCTTTTCACTCAGTGGGGGGCGTGTATGTAACGAGAGTCGAGAGAGGGGGGTAGAGGCAGGCTTTCGGTTTGTGCTAATTTAGATTTGCCTTTAATATTTGCACTTGCAGTGGGTGCTATTTTATCTTAATGAAAAATTAACATTTAAATGTGTTGCCCCGTCATTAAGTTGAACCCATGTTAGGTAAACAGAGCCAAAAAAGGGCTTGTTTGGTGTTTTTCTGACCGAATATCTGTAGAGCTTTATCTATGCAGCTCACTGTGGAGATTAAATAAAGGCTAAGAAGGAGAGCATAAAGAAGGGGGAGCATATGCCTCAATTGCAGTGCTGAGGGAGGGCTATTTCAGGACCTGTAAGTTGTGGCCTGCTATTCTCATTGCAGGCATATGTGCCATTGATGGGTTTGGGTTTCGGAAATCCTTTGCTTTATGCTAATCAGGCGCAGTGTGGCAAGCAGACAGCTCTGGTGCGGTCGAAGTTGGCATGTCTACTCTACACTCAGGGTCTCCGCAAAGTTGCAATTACATTGGTAGTGAGAACAGAATGCTGCTTATAACGTAGCCATGCAGCAATATCCTTCCCTCCTTTCCTTCTCTTGTTTGTGAATTTGATTCAAAATTGGATTAGCAAGAAACTCGAGACCCGAGCTTGTTTTATTTTTACTTTTGTCAAAGCCTGGCTTAACAAAGCCTCCTCTGTGTGATTGATGTCACACGGCACCAATCCTCCTACTTAAAATGAATAATATAGCTCAAAAAGCCCCTTGAAACACTTCAACTAGCAGCACGATCTTTTCTGATGTTTCCCTTTCTCTGTTTCAAAAAGTGCTCTGGAGGACTGCGGGAGATGTCTGACTGGCTGTCTGTTTATTCAGCTTGCGGAAGAATTAAAAGCAGGGTGTCAAGGCTGTGCTGCTGTTTGGGCACCATTTGCAGCCCTTTGTGATATTTCACATATGTAAGGCAGTGTGGTAGGCTGTCTGGCAACTGGCTCTACCAGAAACAGGGAGGACCGAAAGGGAGAGCACTCCTCCAGATGCAAACTCGTAACTCGTGGGTGACTGATGAGATAACCAGCAGGGTTCAGATTATGTCACCCAACAGTGCTTGGGATGATTGAGTTTCATTAATTCAATTTAGTTTCTTTTCTTCGCACTGTCCCAGTGTTTTCTCAAAGTGTCTCTTTGGCTCTCTTTGGTTTTTCATTTAAAGAGTGTTTTCCCTGTAAACACATAACATGAACATTTCGGACAAGGATCCCTAAAATGTGGTTATTAAAGAACTGTGACCAAGATTTCTGCTGACTGGCACATTTTACAGATGACAAATAAACTTTTCAGTGCTCGCTGACAGACAATCTGTGAGATGGAGACACTGTCTCTTACCTACCTCAAACACATTTTTGGAAATTTCAGTTCTGCAATTTCTTGTTCCTTATCGGCCGACATGTACACTGATACTGCTATATCTGCAATACGCTATCATCCTCCAGTCCAGCATTTTCCATGATATTTAGATTGAGATTTTATTATTGCAATATTATGGAAAAAATAAAACAAAATAGAGCAACATAAATTGATTCACATGGTCGTTGCTTTGTATGATTAATTCTATATCTGTATGATTAATGTTATGATCATTGACTGTCTCTAACAGGTCTGGTTACAACTACTTCAAGAAAACTGGACAGGGAGCAACAAGATGAGCACATTCTTGAGGTAAGCACTTCAACTCAAGAAAAAACTGGAGACGGGTCAGTGTCAGCCTTTCTTATTTATGGGGAAATTAATTAGTGACATGGTAATCAGAAACCCTCAACATGTTCAGTTCCCCAGTTAAAACGGGATTTTTCTGTCTCGGAGGTTTGGCATTTCCAGCCAACTTTGGCTGAGCGCCACATGTTGCCAACAAAAACAAGTCTACTTGTATATGCAAGAAGGGTCCTTTTGGAATAAATTCTCCTTGTACTGATTACCGGATGGAGTAGGGGGGATAGGTGGGAGTCGCGTGGGAGATCCTGATGAATGTTCCTTTGTTCTTTCCCACTGTTCCGTCTTGTGGATGGAGCAAGTTGGGACAGGAAACCGTTTTCAAACCAACGGGCCGATGTCTAAACTTGTGGGTTTTAATTGAGCTCTGCTCTGTTCTCTCCTGATGCTTCCCTCCCTCTTTCTCGCCACAGAACTGAGGTTGATAACAGTGGTTTTAATTGTGTTTCCGGCGCTGACAGGGAGCAGATTGGACGCCTTTTAATTATTGTTAGAAGTTACACAATTCAGCGATCACTCGGTGACAGTTAATGCTGGTGCATCTGGTGCCAGAGCTGTGTTGTATTTCATACTCTGATTGAACATTGCTCTGCACTCATTTCGTTACGGGACTGAGGGTAAATGATAGGGATGAAAGTGGGGAATAAGGGAAAACTGTATTCCTTTAGGGAAACGTTTAGCTGATGAATGAAATTGAATTACATGATTGGTAGAAAACAAAACAATACAATTGAATCTTTTATACTATACCTGTTGAATTTGGGAAGCCTATTGGATATGAGCATCAGAACAAGGTTCCTCCATCTAGCAGTTTCCTCTGTAGACGTAGAATTGCTACTTCCAACATGCGATTGAAAACTGTTGAATTGCTAGGTTTGAATTGGTGTCTTATTCACAGTTTTTGTGTCTGTAAAAAAAGAAGCAAATTCCCTCCTAAGCTGAGTTCATGAATGTTGTTCATTTGTCTCATTTGACAAAATGCCTCCAGACAGCAATTTAATAACCACATTAAACACTCAGCTCAAACTCTGGTAGACTTTAATGTTAGGCCAAATTCAACACGCCTATTCCCTTCATTCTAATATTCTTGCTTTTCTTTGTAATGTTTATTACCAAAGCTTGCAATAATACCAGATACTGTAATTCCAGTGCACAAAGAACCAACATTTTCCAGAAAAAAAACTTAATTAAAAGTTTCTCTTGCACCCATTTCGTTTGAATATGAGTTGGAGAGATAATGTAAAGCAAGTAACTTTTGACCTAAATAGGTAGAACGTGGCTGAGTGAACACAGCCTGGGAAGAGCTGTGTAACCATGGCGACGTAAGAAGTTTGTGCATGTTGGTCACTGGTTATTGGGAATCCAGCAGAAGGCTCTTTATTGGGCTAAACATTCGTGGAGCAGCACAGACCCCTAACCCCCCCCCCCCCACACACACACACACTCACCTAAGTGTATTCTTAGGGCAGCCAATCGAGGGTTAATCATGACTCAGAGAAATACGTGTGTGCGCATGCCTTTGTATGTGAACTGGGTGCTGGCAGAGCAAATCAAATTGAAGTCCTGGCTAGTGTTAATGTTTTTGCACAAGCTTGTTGTAGGAGAAGAAACGAAACATGTGGGGCCATGTGGAACATGTGGAGCAATTAGGGTGGGGGCTGTGTCCGCATTGTTTGCACCAAATGCCAATAGGAGGTGGAGGGAGCACAGGGGGGCCTTCGGCTTTTATGATGAGATGGATGGGGGTTGGTAGGTGGTAGTCGTGTGCCTGTGTGTGAAAGAGGGAGAGAGCTAAAGGCAGTGGGGGAATTTGAGAAAAAGCGGCGCTGCTCCTGATGGTCTGAGTGTGGGCTCTAGTGGCAGGATGAGAGGCCTCCGTCCCAGGAAGGAGGGGGGTGGGTAAATAGCAAAAGTGGGACATGCCAGGACATGCTTAGGATTCAGGCCTGGGACTGTAGAGAGAACATTATAATGGAAAAGCAGAGGTGAATGGGCTGGTCACATCTGTTGTCTGGAACCTATCCCAGCATGCAGTTGGCAAGATGCATGGTGCACCCATGACATGTTCTAAGTCTGGCCTAGTTGACTAGGATATTAGATCCTACTCAGTCTATTTGTTTCTGATTAATCATTTCAACTCTAAAATGTTAAAAAAAACAACCCAACATGCATCACAAGTTGCCAAGTGTGCTGTGTTTAAACATGTTACCATTATATGAAACTGAGAAAACCAGAAACTCCTCACATATGACCGAGGCACACACCCACTATATAAGTGACCACCACTATCAAACAAAAGCAGTTAAGATAGAATTATGTTTTTGATTAGGTTTTGAAAGCTAATGTATAGTTCTTCTTGACTAATAGTTCTAGGCACCATGAAGCCAAAAGGACTACATGCAGGAAGTAAACTACAGTAAGAACTAAAATCCCCCCTTTGAGCGTTCCTGAATCAGAAACAGCTTTATTGCCAAGTCGGTTTATACACACATGGAATTTGCTTTGGTGTTTTTAGTGCAAACAATAAACATACTGTCATAGGAATATAAAGAAGTAAAAAGAACCATACGTAAGTACTGCAGGCGAAGAATCGTAACTATACAATTGAAAATAGGATATTAAATAATATTTTAAACCAAAATGTTATAAGAATATGTATGTACAATATGACGACACGTTGGGTTTCCACTGCATCGGAATAACTGTGAGGATTGGGCAAATTAGACCAATGACAGATTCAAAAACAATGGCGGCATTTGAAATGCAATTTTCTTACATAAGGACATAACACAGTCATCCTGTTGTTCTTTATATTTACTGTTGCGTATATACTGTCGCTTGTGTGGTGCCATGCAAACTCTGCCCTATGTTCCTGTTCCACTGGGAAACACTACCCCTGGAGTAGAGCCTTTTTGGCAGGAACTAAATTTAGTCCGTTTCGTCTGTTCAAAACGCTTTTGATTAAACTCCTCACCATGAATCCTCAAAAGGTTCTTGGTTCCCCTGGGAAAGTTCCTGCAGTGGGAACACCCTAGGAGTAGCAATCTTGTAACATTGCCATATAGTTTTTTTCTTTATGTAATTCGACAGTTATTACAGCAAGCATTAAGATCTCCTCTGCGATGGACGTTTGATAATTAAAAAATATCGAGTTGCTCCATGTGAACAGGACACCGTGTAAACAACTGCTGTGGAACTTCAGCTTCACTTACTTCTCCTCATAATATTTTTCACTTAATATTATAGCCAAGCACAATATACATTGGTATAGTAACTAACTCACAATTTCCAACAGTTTATCCCAATTCCTAGGTTATTTTAGTTAACATTAAAAGACAAAACTAAAGGTTTTGCAGTAGATAATCAGAACCATAGTGGATTTGCTCAGTTCACTTCACCTCACAGCAGTGCTGTGGTGATACAATGAGACACCCTCCCACTGGTGTAACTTCTCTGTCTTTTGTGTGGTTTGTCTAATTATCAAACAAAGGCTTTTGGTGAAAATGTTCCAAAGAGAGGCACACGGTGATGGATAGCTGGGTATATATAACGTGTGCATGCACACAGTTACAAACACAGCAGCTATGTTGCGGTACCGTGCTGGGACATTTCATTTCAATACTTTGTCTCCTCCCATAAACAGAGTGCCTTTTCAAAGTATTTTATATAATCGGGGATGTCAGGCACTGTACCTACATATATGAGGCCAAAACGCTCATGTGATCACAATGGAAATGTTCATTACACAGCACCAACATAGCCTCCCTTAGAGAGACATTCACACTCAGGTTTCTTGTCATCCCATTTAATGAATTCTGCTCATGTGACTAGCTTGGACAGCTGCAGACACTGGGAGAAAAATAAAAACACATTACTTTAGTAATTGAAACTATAGTACCAAATGGTGTGTGACTGGCCTTGGACTCCTGACTGTTTTTAGTGAAGCACTTAGCAGATGGTTTTAAATGACTGTGACATTTGTTCTGCCCTTCTACAGTATTTTGCAGCTTGAATCTAAAAATGCTCACATCTCTGCCAGTGCTCAGACACACAACCCTTGAGCCCATTTTTCTGGGACATGTAGAAAATTGTGTTTGTTTAGGTCAGCCTGTGGCGCTTTGCTTTTAATTAAACTCCTCAAACTGTGCACTCACATGTCCGAGGGCACATCGGAGTGTTAAATCATGGTACGAATTACAAAGCGTTAGGATGCCACCAGTAACGCTTGATGTCACGACTTAAATTAAGGCCCCATTAATGATTCAGTTGTGCGACACTGTCTTTTATGCCGAGTACTTCGGGGGTTTAAAAAGCTTCCAGTCTTTAGTGGAGGGCAGCAAGTCTGAATGTTTATTAGCGGGGCAAACTCTTTGTTTGCAGGTTTGACACACAGCAGTAGTCAGTGCAGCTGGTACTATCAGAATGAAGAGGTGCAGCTAATTAAAAATAATTAGCTCTGGTGGTTTGTTTGTGTACCAGCCATACAAGCTACTGTTCCGGTGATCGCAGGCACACATATTAAATGTTATTTCTGATTAGGGAAGTTTTCAGTTCACCATAGCAGCCTCCAGATGAAAAAAATCATGTTTACCTGAATACACCAACCCTAGCTAGTAACTCCTCAGGAGTAACAGTGGGTCCAGTGTGATCTTAAAAAATAAGAAAAAGTCTCTCTGCTAAGTCAAATGAGCTATTTTACCATGTTTCATTTCTAAAGTAATCTACTAATTACATTGCCACATGTATAAAAGCGGATACTGAAAGATATACTCAACCCTCATACGCACCCATACCCAAAATGCCCCCAAATCACCAGATTGGGATGCTTGTGGCAGTGTACCTTTATGCATAAATTAGATGATTAAATTAAGAGTCTGAAAGCCTGTCGTGCCACTCCTTACATCCAACCAGTCAAAAGTGGTTAGAAGGGACCAAAATGGCTGCTATTAAAGTCCTGCACTCTCTCTAGCGGGGATGGAAATACATTTAGTCACATTTAGTCTTGTATTTTTCTGGAGTTTGCTGGATAATTTTGCCTTCCAATATTTGTATTTGTAGTTCTGAAAAAAATCCCCATTTTACAACATCACGACATTTTTTTGTCAGGAAAGAAGCATGCTCTGTGGAGTACTTTATGACTAAATGTTTGACTGGATTCATTCATTATACTGTACAGATTACATTATTAGGTAAAAAAATAAAGTAATCATCTCGTCTCCAGCAATAGATGATGTTACCGATGCGTATTTGTTTTTTTAAGTGAGGAACGTGTATTATAAAAGACCCCTTGACAGCAAATCTCAGAGGGAATTGCCTTTAATTTAAGCTGCTAGTTAAGTTGCTGAGAAAGAAGTGGAATGAAAGCATGATGGGAAGGGAAAAAGCACACTCCCCTTTCTCATCTTTGATTAATTCTAGGCTTTGGGATGATCAGAGAATAAGCTGTCTTGATCTCTACAAATTCCCAAGATAGTTGTACACAATGTTCAATGATATTGCGATGGCAATTATAGAAAACAATAGGGTCAGTTTGAGTCGAAGAGATAAGAGATATTGAATGTGACTTAAAGTTCACTACATCAGATAATATGTGCTTCCTTGTGTTCAGCCTCACACCTTTGAGTCTACGTACTTCTTGGTCTGAAAGCATTTATATCTTTTCCTCAGATCACAGTCATTGACCATGGCGTTCCTGCCAAATCCACCACTGTCCGCGTCATCGTCCAAGTGCTTGACGAGAATGACAACAGGCCGTTGTTTCTGGAGAAGATCTACAAGATAAAGCTCCCGGAGCGGGAGAGGCCGGAGAAGGAGCGAGCCATGAAGAGGGACCCGGTGTATCGGGTCATTGCATCAGACCGCGATGAGGGACCTAATGCCGAGATCTCTTACAGCATCGAGGAGGGAGATGAAAGTGGAAAGTTCTTTATCGAGCCCAAGACCGGCCTGGTGTCTTCCAAGAAGTTCTCTTCTGCTGGAGAATACGACATTCTTACAGTGAGTAATCTAATCCCAGGGGCTTCATCCTGTCCACAGCCTGATAGTCTCAGTGTGCAGTATATTTCTTACAACAGATGCTTGTTCATTGTTTTACTGTTGGTATTCTCCTCTTCCTCTAAAGTTTCCTAACCGCTTGTGTTTCCCTGCCCTCCCTGTTTTCAGTTTTAGTGTTTAAAAATCCAGTTTAATAAAAGTCTCTGTAAGAGAGACCAAAAGCTAATTGGTCCACACACATCATGTTGGTGTAGAAGAAAATTACCGCCAAAAGCCAACCACCTAAGCATCTACTTTAAATTTTTGGGAGCAAGTTCCAAACACCAGCCCACAATATCCAATTAGGGTCTAATTGTTACACGGATGTAGTGTACGCTTCTTTTTCACCATGGTCCCATTACTGTGGTGTCCTGGTCACCAATTGCCAAATTTGTCAAACATCGATGGGACACTTCTTTTTGGCCGTTACAGTGTACAGCACTCAACAACGTTATTTTCTACTCATCATGGCAGCTGTTTTTGACGAGTATCCTAGAATGACTGGGAAATAAGTGTGTTGATAAATGTGTGAAAATGAATGTTGTCTGTCAATCTTCCAAGAATTGATCTCTAGTTTAGTCATCACAGTAAGCTGTGGAAAATGCTGTGGTGAGAGTTATTTTTTGGTTTAAACTGATTTTCTCCCAGATTTTATGTCGCCACCCATCCAAAGCTGTGTTACCTGCTGCAAGAAGACACTGCTCACCACAGTTTACAGTAATTGAAGCCCCCACAAAAGGTTGAATCACAAAAGAATACCACACAAAAGGCACTTTGTTAGTCAGAATACAAGGTTCTCTTGCCATGTGGATTGCTCAGAGTACGATTGCGATTACGATTGAAACACAACCCATTCTGTGGATTTGTGCCATGAATCAGTGGTTCTATTTACAGTATGTATGCACTGTGTATAACATTTAATATGGTTTATTTCATCTGTAAGCACTAACTAGCAAGCTACATAACCAAACGTCCCAATATATTTACTTCTGAAGAGTTTCAGGCAGAGGATCCACCAGAGCGCTGTACAGAATCTCGTTTGCAACAAAATGTTGCATAACACTGCGTAACATAGTCTTTCATTCTGTGCCTCTCCCTCAGATTAAAGCTGTCGACAATGGACGTCCTCAGAAATCCTCCACTTGTCGTCTGCATATCGAGTGGATTCCCAAACCAGAATTGCCGGCCGATGCAGCTCCCCTGCTTTTTGAGGAGTCCCCCTTCACCTTTTCTGTAATGGAAAGCGACCCTGTGGCGCACATGGTGGGCGTCATCACCACTGAATCCTCTGATGTTCCCGTGTGGTTTGAAATCACAGGTATTGCCTCCTTCGCATGCAAGTCTGTCATCGTGAGTGTGCATGCATACTGTAGAAATGCTTTGTAGGTAGACTTACCACTATGCTTCAGGACTGACATAGTGTTTGTGTATGATATGGCTAGGAAATATGGAAAAATACTGAATAGTATTTTAAGAGTTTAAATTGTTTGTCATATTAGGCTGCATGACAGTGAGAAGTCAAATTTGAACAACTATTTTCAGCTGGCCTTCTCAAGTCTTCTGGCAGCCATGTTAGCCGCTTTGCAAAGCCAAATTACAGTAACTACATATTTGGTCAAAATTGACCTTATGGCATTGGTTTTACCACATAAAATATTTTATTCTATAAAAATACATCATTTTTGTGAAATGAGCATGTGCAATTGTCGTGGAGACAGCTCGACAGCTAAAATCAGGAAATATATATCAAGTGTAAGATAGCAGGGAAGAGAGCCATGGCTAGTCCTAGCTAAAGCTAAAACTGTATTGACTTGTATCCTTTAAATATCCATTTTGATGAAGCAACATCTTGGTAATTAAGTTTGGTATTCGACATAACTAAAGGAGGCTGTTTATAAATCCAATCATGGTGGAGAAAAAAGCTAAACTCCCACTAAAGCTATCTAGCTTAGCAGAGTAACTGCTAACTACTTAAATGTAGTTTAAATATCAATAGTAGACAGACAGACAGAGCATTTTATTCCTATAATGGTGTACTGTAATCAGGTTTATTAACAAAACAGGTGAAAGAACAGTTTGTTTGTAGATACTGTATTTACACCTGTAGATTGTCCAAAGGCTGAGTGCAGTATCTGCATCTCTAGGTTACTGTATGGGTCAGTTACTGTATGTAGGTTCTTAATCAACCTAAACATGCATAAAATGAAGGTAAGGCCAGTGCTAATTATTAAGCAGTTTGCCAGCCAGCCTCGAAACTTGTTAAAATCTTTAAAACTTTGAACTTTGATTTCACTGTTGCCGTGTTACTGCTCTCTGCCTTTCTAGAACAGTTTAGAGAACAGAATTGTATCATGACTTAATAGGTCACAAAGTACAAGTATTGATACTTTTCTTAGTTTTCCCGCATGAGCCAACTGATATGCTATATATTTCTTTTTTATATTTCAATGTTAATTGGCAACTCTGTTTTGAAGTGTTAAAACTTAATTTGTCCTTTCTTTAATGTTTTTCTTTAACTTATGATAGGCACTGTATGCATGAGAAGACTTAAATTGACTGCATTCAAAAATGCCTGCCTCTTCTCCCTTCCTCCCAGCCTGTCCTCCCTCTAATCAATGTCTGACTGACACGTCTCTTTTGTTCTCTCTCTCTGTGTTCTGTTACTGCTTTCCTCTTTTCTCTGGAATGTTCTGTTTGGTTGGGTTTTTGCAAGACGGCATAGAGGATACTGAGATGTTTTACATCCTTCAGATGGCTTGTGACCACAACTGTACAGCAGAAGGTAGCTGCTGGGATCTCCTAATAGGCTGTGCTGTATTAAGAGATCATCCTACACTGTATGTTGGTGCTGCCTGTTAGCTGTGGTTGAATTGTGTTGTGCCACAGGATTGATGTTGTGCCACATTTCCCCCTTAAACCTGTGACCTGATTAAGAGTCTCAAGAGAACCAGGGAAACCTCCTCTCCTCAGCTTGCTTGAATAAGAGCTCCATTTTGTATCCACTGTTGTATATCCCTGAGAGTTTAGCATCCTTTTATCAGCTAGATAAAAGGATGCTAAAAGGAAGTGTTATACATTCATCACTTTGCATTTATGTACCCATTTTGTGCGTGTTAGGGTTAATTGCATGAAATAGCTATTATGTGGCTAATGTTTAGATAAACAACACATCTATACTGATATCAGCATCAACGATGGTGTATCTATTCATTATTATCGTCTGCATCCGCACAGGAGAAAATTGATGTTTGTACGTCCATCTCAGCACCCCCATTTAGTGTTTGCGTAACCTTGCTACATGCAGACAACAAACTATGGTTTGTCACTAATCTTTTGTCCTTCCTTGTTTGTGCAAAAAATAATAATTCCACAGGTGGTAATTATGACAGCCGCTTTGACGTGGGCAAGGCCAGTGGAACCTTGATTGTAGCACGGCCCCTGGACACCGAGCAGAAATCAAATTACAACTTGACGGTGGAAGCCACAGATGGGACACGAACTGTCAGCACACAGGTAATTGAAACACTAATGAAGGGCTGGGAAGCTGATGAGGCAGGTGTCCTGATTCTGTTTTCCTCAGAATGCGACAAATAGCGGGAGGAAAGGGACGAGTAATGAGTGGAGCAGCGGCCAAACTGTCCTGTTTGTCGGAATATGTTTATGTTGTGATGCTATCATTGCTCCCAACTGGCCTGGCAACATGACAGTTTCATTACGTCCCTACATGACATGACTTCTAACAGATAATACAAAACATATGGGATATGATGTGCTAAGGCTGTACTTAGAGAGATCTTAAGAGATCTTCTTACAATGCCTGGTGTTGCCTGTGGGTGTGGTTGAATTGTGTTTTACCACTAGATTTGCTTTTGCATTTTCTGTTATCAGATCACCAGATAGGGAGCGATCTTTTTGGGTTAAAAAAAAGGTTTGGCATTTTGGGAGATATGCTTATTCGCTTTCTTGGCGTGATTTAGATGAGAAGATTGATACCACTCTCATATCTGTTCAGTATAAGGCTAGTGTACAACCTGCAGCTGGTTAGTTTAGCTTAGCATAAAGACTGGATAGAGGGGGAGCTCTGTCCGAAGGTAACAACATCTGCCTAGCTGCACCTCTAAAGCTCACTAATTAACACGTTATATTTAGTTTGTTTAAATCTTTACAAAAACCAAAGTGTCAAAATGACAAGTTGTGGTTTTACAAGGGTCATGTGCGGGACTATTTCTTGACTGGGCGCAGTCACTTGCTGGAGTCTTCGCTGGTTGCCTAGCAACCTTACAGCAACGAGAAGCTGCTAGGTGGATTTTTCACTTTCTGACAGAGCCAGGCTAGCGGTTTCCCTTCTGTTTCTAGTCTTCATGCTAAGCTAAACTAGCCCATTTCCTGGCTGTAGATTCATATTTGCCATACATACAGTGTGGTATGCGGAGTGGATCCTCTAAGAAAGCGAATACACGTATTCCCCAAAATGTCAAACTATTCATTTAAAGCTAGAGTACATATACATATACAATGTATATGTAATTAAATCATTAATCATGAGCCCTTCAAAATTACAGTATTATACATATACGTGAACGTCCGTTACATTCAGCCCCTTGCCAAACGAGTTCACACAATGCGCTTGCGCACCGGTAATGATGCGGAAGCGATTGACAGTGAGGACAAACATGGATAACCATTGTAATAACTTCAGCTTTTCCTTTTTGGAGAGCTGAGAGAAGGGGCTGAGGGCAGACACAGATGTCACTTTACTGCTCTTGGACAGGTTGGTAAAATATTTGGAGTAGGATATGTAGCAATTACATTTACTCAACCTAAATAATGGATTATTGTTTTGGAACTGTGGAAATTTCTCTGTATTTTTGTAACTACTTCTGAAAACAAACCTGGGGCGAGCGCGCTGTAGGCATACATCATATGCGTGTGTCGACAGTGTAATTACTTTCACTGCCAGGAGGGGGAGACAAAAGTTCCGCACTCCAGCTTAAAGTCAAACTTGAGTTGACTTAAATGGAAAGATCAGTTATGGTTTTATAAATAGAAAGAAAGAAAAATATTCTATTTCAGACTTGATAAAGACTCATTCAAACCATTATATGGGTGCTCCTCCTCTGCTGTTCTCTACCAATTCAGTTGAGCGTTGAACTCCAGGAATCTTCCATTGTCTGATTCCTGACGCGGGGCTGCTGTGATGATGGTACCGACTAGCCAGAGGTTTTTTGTAAAGTACATTCTTGAGCCCCCTCCACTCCACCCCTCTGCTGTATCTCTCTGAAACTTCTCTTACTTTTCTCTGAGAGGAACGGCTAACCTCAGTATTTTCTGAATGGACTATAAGTAACTAAATATATTACACTCATACATATACAAGTGTGCTCATGCCACAGTCTGGAAACTGCGAAATCAACTGAAAAGATACTTTTATGCAGAAGAAAAATTTAAAAAGTATTAGATACTGTAAACCATATGACCCAATGTGAGCCATTCTGATGAAAGATTGAACTGAAACTTTCTTCTAAAAAACTTCCAAAGCAGTTGCATACTTGCATTTTAATATATTAATATGCTGATTTATTCCTGCTTGCATATATATCTTGCTCCCCAGCTGATACCAAAGCTGAACCGCCATGATAAAAGCTTTAAAGCATGCAAGTTGTCTTTGGTTTTTGTTCAGATGGTCATGCCTTGTCCATGAGATTTTGAACGTTTTTACATGATAGTTTGGGTCATATGGGATGGTGGCATTCAAAATGTTTTGTCCTTTGTCCTCAAAGGGTAGCTTCAGAGAACTGTAGCTGCAAAAGAATCTATTTGTTGTCACTCCGTATGAATAAAGCCTTTCATCATCTGGCTGCTGTGCTCCACTGAGCCTTGGATGAAGCGCCGCCTTCACTGGCATTTTGCAGCTCATCCAAGGAAGCAGCATGTCCTTTAGTTTAGTGCAGAACCTTAAAAACAGCCACAGAGTGCCTATTTTCTCACAAATGATTTTCTCGCCCCTTAAAGCACTTTCTTAAAAGCCCTGGCAACAGACACTTATTTAAAAGCCTCTCAGCAATACTGCATGCAGTGACATTTTAAGTCACATTAATCATATTCAAAGGTTAACCTATTCAAAAGGTCTAATTCTCAATGGGGCTTGATTCTCAGTGGGAACGGTTGTACTAGCAACCCTTTCACATTACACGGAATGATTTAATTGAGTGTTCATATAAAAATACAGGGTCAGTTAATGGACATCAAATCTTACTTTTAATATTTTTAGGCCTACTTCACACAGAAAAAGTGTGTATTCCACAGTAGTCCCTTAAAAAATGTTTTTGCCACGACCTTTAGGGGGCTCCGTAATATCACACTTTTTTCCTAGTGTGATCTGATAGTGTAATGTGCTTAATGATCAGCTTTATGAACTCCATCTCTACAAGCCACCACAGCTCAGTAAAAATACCAGTGTCAAACCACAGTTATGTCAAAGAATAATCACTTGTACAGTATATCGGATGAAGCTTGTTGCCTGCAACAGTGCACTCTTTCTCACTGCCTACAAATTTTCAATGTACATATTTTTGTACATATTATTAGAGCTGTGACTGATAGGCTCTCTTGCAGAGTGCTAGTGTGTGATACAGTCCTGTATACCCAGCTGGCCACTGTAGGTCAACTCTTTTCTGTTAAGGGAATGGATTTACTCAATTGGTGTGCTCCATAAACCACACTTTGTTATTTAGGCCAGCTGCTTGAGATATGCTGTGAGGCAAATAGTGATCGAAAGAGGCATACAGTATTAGCAGAGACAGTAGTAATTTCCCAAATGTTATAGGCTAGTAGCTTGAGAGTAGAAGCTTATTGTTGTAACAGATTATTTTCCACATAAAAAGTGTTGTGAAAAACCCTTAACTTGTGTCGGCATCTATGCTTCCATCAGTTTGAAGACCAGAATTTAGGTGAGAAAGAAGTCAAGTCAAGTCGGCTTTATTGTCAATTCTTCCACATGTACATTACATACATACAGAGAATCGAAATTGCGTCTTAGGTGTAGTATCGAGTAGGGATGCACCGAAATGAAAATTCTTGGCCCAAGCCGAATATTAATGAAACACTTGACCGAAGGCGGTGTTCTGCATTTTTTTCCATTTATTTTGCCATTGCATAAATTAAATAGTAAAAATGTGCTTTTAACTATTTTGTATTGCTGTTCAGAGACAAAAAATCAATTACAAAACTACAATTTAAATGTCATTGTTCGGCAAAATGTATTCGGTCTTTTTACTTATTCGGCCGAACACCGAAAGTGTTTTTTTGTGTGCTATTTTTGGCCTAATCATTTCGGTTGCCGAACATTCGGTGCATCCCTAGTAGCTAGACTTCCTATTACCTGCATATTTGATGTATCACATATACTACCAGTAGGTTGACTTGCACATATTTTTAGGAAAGTCTTAAATGTCCTGAGGATACAGCATACTGAGTGTTTTGGCCGATAACATTGTTCAGCATTGACAGGTTGCTCTGTTTGCGGGGGTCTTCAGAGAAACTGTAAATGCACGTCTCGCTGGGAAGTGCATGTTTTTTTGTAACAGTGACTAACCAGTTGGGCTAAGGTTGTCTCAGTTTTCCCCGCCTCTGTGCTATATAATGAATCCAAGAAGAAAGAATTTCAACAGGAAATATGCAAAAGAGTCGGTAATTGTTTGTTATTTGGAATGAATTTGTTTTCTTTTGGGACAGTTTACTGTTTACCTTGAAAAAAAGTCATACAGCATTTCACTGATAACGCGCATGCAGTGCACCTCGTGAAAGCTCAAAGTTGGACTTATCTATTCCTCAAATCAAAGTCATGTGGAAGCTGCGCTGCCAGACGGGCTGCCCTATTTTCTCTCTCCTTGGAATGTTTTTTTTTTCCTCTCCTTTTTGTTCTCTCTTTCTCTCTAGCCCTCTTTGTCTTTTGTTTCTGATTTTCTTCCTCTTCGTTTTTCAAAAAGCTCCACATTTATTGGCCAGGCATGCAGGGATGATGGTTATTCTCTTTGGGTAGAATAAAGTGCAAAGCAGAGCACTGGATTTCTGTGGGTAGTGGGCTGTGTTAATCCTGTTTTGGGAACATGTTCGAGTGCTTGGTGCCAGTGCCCTGCCTTTGCCCAGAACCTGCCACCTGGCAGGGGGGCTTCCACTCGTACGCGTTGCACAGGAGGACAATGACCGCAATGAACGCTCCCACATGTCCTGTTCTGGACACATCACAAAAGGTGTTTTGTTATTCAGAAGGCTCTGTTTTCTTTGTGGTCTCTTAAGCACACTTTTGTTTTTGGATGACTATTTTATTTTCAAATGACAAACTGTTAGCTGAAAATTGGAAATAATATTAAATCCAACCTTCCCGTGACTCCAGTGGGTGTATCAGTATGAAGCTCATGGTCTGTGGGAGGTCTATGTGAAATGATCTGCCTTTCTGTTGTCTGCTTTCCATCTGACCGTTGTAGTTCTATGAATGCGTCTCTGAAGGATCAGCTGATATAGACAAGGGGTGCTGCATTCTAGCTCGGGCACCTCATAGCCAGGAGCTGCGCCAACAAGGCAGCCTCGGCATGCAGCCCAGCCTCCCTTCCCCCATCTCCAGCTATATGACATCCTCCCTTGGCCATGTAGAAGTACCTCAAGCTGTTCTGCTCACAATCTGTTCCTGGTCTCCTGTTTCTCGTGTTATCTCAGTCCACATTACAAAGACTCTCTTTATGTCTCACTTGAAGGTTCACCTTCACTCAGACTTATATGTTGCCTTCAGTATCGAAACTGACTATCTAGGGCTCTTTGTCTCCTGGATTTTTCTCTTTTTTCATATTATTTTCAACCATATCTTTTGTTTGTGTATTTCTTTTATTCGCGACCACAACATGTGTTTTCTAAATTTGACCATTTCCGTTTCGATTTCTTTGGTTTTTCACTGTCACGTCTCTTTCTTACTCTCATCTCACCCTCACAGCACTTTTTTCTTTAATATCGCATCTGTCACGTCTGTGTCTCAGTCCCAGTCTTGTTCCTCTCCAGCATTCCCAGAGGAAGCCATATACAAAGACTACAGAGTTTTCTTCTACACCAGCATTTCTGCAGCAGTCAGGCTGTATCGTGCTGCTTTGTGATGTTTGGGGGCAAAGTTCCTTTGAAGTGTCGTAGAGCCTCCTTGCAAAGGGAAAGGCAAGTTTGTGTGCATATGGGGGGGTGGGTCTTGTGTGTGCTTTCTAAACCATGCAAAATAGTACATTGTGGATAGATGTGGATACTACTGACCAGGTTACGTTCCTTTCTGTGCCTTGACAGAGCTATCAGCTCTCGACACCTTACTCACTATTCACAAGACGTGTTATCTGACGCTGGCCAGACTGAGAGACACATTCGATAGCCTCTTTGTGTGGATGTATGTCGGGAAGTGCTTATTTTATGAGCCTGTGTGTGTGTGTGTGTGTGTGTGTGTGTGTGTGGGTGCATGCGCGTGCGTCTGTGTGTGTAAAAGGTGGATTGTGAGACATCAGGGGTCTGGTGCTATATGATGTCTGGCATGACATGAGAAGACATGCTTGGAATGAGATAGATTGTCAGCCTGCTGAGAGTGCACATGCAACATGCACCAGAGGCCCAGTTTCATACGCTTTTTCAGGGTTAATGTCGGATTAGAAAAGTGTATTTATTTAACATTACGCATCCTGATTAGCAGTGTGACATGGGTCACTCATGACTTGTGGCAAACAGCCAGCTTACAGCACCGACAGACAGCATGCAGCCCAACGCTCCCCCTGCAAGATGACATCTGTGAGCCTCAGCAGCATTGCCAACATCACAGCACACAGCAGATTGTAAATGTTATCAGTGCTGTCAGGTTGAGTCTATATTTGTCTCTGATATAGGCTCATAGTGCTCAACAAACAGTATTATGACAAAAAAACAACAGTGAGCAGTTGTGTTGACCAGAGATCTGACAAATCCTGGTCAGCTAGTGAGCTTGTCAACTGGTCAGAGCTTTTGTGACTATAGTCCCCTTCACTGTTCCTGCACCAAACAGCTCGGCTTCGCCTGTTTCCTTACGGGACATCACCCCCTTGTGTTTGGTATGCAGGTGTCTAATCTGCGCTGATCCCTTTGTTCCCCATGTTTGGCAACGGTAGAAGCCCCTCACTGGTCTGGGAAGCAGAGATGGCATTCCAGCAGCTCTCCATAATCCTCTGTCGGAAGTCCAGTAGACGGGTGGCTGGTGTTGATAAAACATGCTCCCAGTGGAATTTTACAGTTTGGGGATGTTGTCTTTGTTGTGTGTGGGAGGAAAAAACACAGCAACTGCACGTTTTGCTGTCCAAAGCAAGAAGCACATGTGTGTAGAAATTTGCCTCTCATTTGAGTCATGAGACATTAGCAGTGTAATTATAATTATAAATCAGTATGTATATATATATATATAATAATATTTAATCTGCAAAACAGTAACACTAAAACGTATTGAACCAACCTAAAAGTTATATTAGTTTTTGACATGTTTAGGTTATTAATATTCCTTTTCACTTTACACAGTTGACAGCTCACGGTTTATCACACATGTAAATTTAATCACCTGCCCCTTTACGTAGCTCAGTTCATTTAGATGCATTGTGGTTATTCAGCATTGATTTCTTGTTTTCACGGTTAGCTGGATCAAGTGGCCATTCCGTAAAAATATTGCCTTTGCCATCATATGTATTGATCTGGCCTATATCTACACTGCGTTGTTTATTACTGAAGAGTGTGGGAAAACGATCTGAAAAGTTTATAGTGTGTGTGTGTGTGTGTGTGTAGATTTGCGGAGGAGAGACTGAAAGTAAAAATAAAGAGGATCGTTAAAACGTCTTTTGACTATTTGAGTGAACTGAACTGAAGACACCAAACCCTGGTTGGGGACCTTTGCTTTAGAATTGTCCTCTTCATGCTTTTTGTCAAAGAAATCTTCTTGTAGTACAGTAACTTATAAAACTGGGTTTATTTTGGATTATTTCCTTACTACACAATGGCAAAATTAGAAAAAGCTCAGATAATAGCCTCAAAATTGTTTTTAAAATGAACAAATATTCTTAAAAATTAAATCTTTCCCTCTAGGTGCTTATCCGTGTCATTGACACCAACAACCACCGGCCACAGTTCTCTCAGAAGTGGTATGAGGTGGATGTCCCCGAAGACAAACCAGCAGGGACTGAGGTCCTGCAGATCAGCGCTGTGGACAGAGACGAGAAGAACAAACTGACCTTTACGCTCCTGAGCAGTACTGATCCCTTCAGCCTGAAGAAGTTCCGATTAGACCCAGGAACAGGCACTCTGTACACCGCTGAGCGACTGGATCATGAGACTATGCATCGCCACATCCTCACTGTCATGGTATGAATCAGTGAACACTGACAATTTAACCATAGTTTGATAAATTATTCCTATTATTAAGTTCCTACATATGGTTTAATGGAGTTTATTTTGGAATTGTTTGCTTCATTGGAAAATGAAAAAACCATGAAATTAAGATAAGCTTGTTTGTTTCTATGCTTTTCAAAATATAAGTAGTTTTTTATTTTCGTTATGATTCAGGAATGAATTATCCCTTGAGGGCTCTCACACATGTCTGTCTCCGTACTTCCTCTCTCCTCTGTCTGTCTGTCTCCTTCTAAATTTCTCTTCTTTAGGTTCGAGACCAGGACATCCCAGTAAAGAGGAACCTTGTGCGGGTTATTGTCAATGTAGGTGACACCAATGACAATGCACCCTGGTTTATAGGCACACCTTATTCTGGCCGTGTGTTTGAATCCGCGGCGGTAGGCTCGGCTGTGCTTCAAGTCACAGCGCTTGACAAAGACAAGGGTGATAACGCAGAGGTTGTCTACAGCATCGAATCAGGTAAATGCCACAATTTCCCTAGGGTTTTTTTTCACTGCAGAAAGCTTTCATTGTAAAATCATGCAAATGAAATCAGCTCGTAAAAATGTATGAGTCATCTTAGTCCTGTTGCCCACTGGATCTTGATCATGAATGGAATACTTTACAAAGAGTAGGAGAATATTGAAGACTTTGTCTAGAGGATCTCCAAATATGTGGGAGATGGGCAGATCCCCCCTCAGAATTTCCCACAATGGTTTTCTCCTACAACGAGCTGTTATATGAGAACACGAAACATATGGCTATTAGCTATTTGTTAGAATGCATGCATTTTTGAAATAGCTGAGATGACTTAGTGTAATTGAATTGTAGCTTGCTTTGTTTTGAGTCAGATTGAGGGCTTAAGATGACTGGCTTGAAAAGGATGTTAGCATAACTGAGACTTAGACTAATGTTGAAGGGGAAACACATTGACATTACAAATGCTTGTCAACCACATCTTCCTGGTAGAACACCTAGCAAAGTAAAAATTTTGTTTTTTACCATATATGTTTTGCATTAATTGCCAGGCACATGTCAAAGGTCAGAATGAAAAATAATTCTAGTACAGCCACAGAAATATTTTATTCTTTTGTCTTCTCTTTCTTACAGGAAATGTTGCAAACTCATTTGCCATTGACCCTGTTCTTGGGACAATTACAGTAGCCAAAGAGCTTGATCGCAGCAGCAAGACCATGTTTGAACTCACCGTTAAAGCATCTGATAATGGAATGTCTCCACTGTCAGCTACAGCTACTGTACACATTGTGGTAACAGTTTCTGACAATGCAGCCCCTAGATTCACTGAAAAGGAGTTCTCTGCAGAAGTCAGTGAATCAGCCCATCCAGGAAGTTTTGTGAGCTTGGTCACAACTGTCAGCCAGTCGTCTGTTTTCTTTCAAATAAAAGGTGGCAACATCAACAATGCATTTGATATAAACCCAAACTCAGGAGTGGTTGTGACCCAGAAAGCTTTAGATTATGAGACCATCTCTCACTACATGCTCATCATACAGGGCACCAACATGGCTGGACTTGCCAGCAACACGACACTTCTGATTCATCTAAAAGATGAAAATGACAATGCTCCAATCTTTCTCCAGAGGGAATTCAAAGGAGTAATCAGTGAGTCGGCCCCCGTCAACAGTGTTGTTGTGACCCATGAAAACACTCCTTTTGTCATCCGTGCCTCTGATGCTGATTGCGACCAGAATGCCATGCTCATCTATCAAATTGTCGAACCTTTTGCACACAACTATTACGCCATTGACTCAAGCACTGGAGCCATCAGAATCACAACAGCTTTGGATTATGAACAGAGGAGTGTTTTCCGCTTCACAGTCCAGGTCCATGATCTAGGAATGCCACGCCTGTTTGCAGAGACAGCGGCCAACGTGACCATTGAAGTAATTGATGTTAATGACTGTTCTCCAGTTTTTAGCCAAGAACTGTACGAGACAACCGTCATAGTGCCAACATACAAAGGAGTGGAAGTTATTAAGGTCAACGCTACAGACTCAGACTCTGGGCCTAACTCCAAACTTATCTTCTCCATCTCTGAGGGAAATATTGGTGATAAATTTAAAATGGATCCAATCACAGGCATAATCTCTATTCAGAATGTCACACAACTCAGAAGCAGATACGAATTAAAGATTAGGGTTTCCGACGGTAGATTTGCCACTCTTGCTACAGTAAAGATAAATGTGAAGGAAAACAAGGACAGTAAACTGAAGTTCACCAGGGACTCCTTCAAAGCCTACGTCCAAGAAAACTCTTCTGAGAAGAAAACACTAGCAGTCATTGCTGCTGTTGGGAACCAGGTGAACGAGCCTTTGTTTTACAGAATTTTGAACCCTGACAGCAGGTTTGACATCAGCCGCACATCTGGAGTAATCTCAACTACTGGGATTCCATTCGATCGCGAGGCACAGGACACATTTGATATAGTTGTTGAGGTCACCAGAGAGGACAAATCTGAAGATGGGGCTCATGTTCTAGTAACTGTGACAGTTGAAGATGTGAATGACAACAAACCTATGTTTGTGAACCTTCCCTATCATGCCCTGGTTCAGATGGATGCAGAGGAAGGCAAGGTCATCCGACAAGTCACAGCAGTGGACAAAGACATGGGCCTGAATGCAGATATACATTATCTCCTGAAGGAACACCAGGAACACTTTCAAATTAGCCCCTCTGGTGAAATCTCCCTCAAAAAGAAATTTGAGAAGGAGTCACTTAACACAGACTTTGTCATTGTTGTTATGGCAAAGGATAATGGAGAGCCAGCACTCTCAGCAGAAGTAGAAGTGCCACTAACAGTAGTGAATAAAGCAATGCCTGTGTTTGAGAAGCCTTTTTACAGCATTGAAATCCCTGAAAACATTCAGTTACACACACCTGTGCTTCATGTACAGGCCAATGATTCTGAAGGCCCTCGTATTGTGTACACAATCTCTGAGGGAGATCCTTTTAAACAGTTCTCAATTGATTTCAACACAGGTGTAATTCATGTGATTCAGCCTCTGGACTTTGAGACACATCCCGCCTATAAGTTAAATGTAAGAGCCACAGATTCTCTGAATGGAGCACACTCTGAAGTGTTTGTTGACATTATACTGGAAGATGTAAATGACAACACCCCTGTATTCCTGTCAAAGGCCTACTATGCCAATATATCGGAGGCCTCTGTCATTGGGACATCCGTTTTGCAAGTCGATGCCAAAGATTCTGACACTGGCAATAACCAAGAAGTATTCTTTCAGTTGGTTGAGGAAAAGGGGAAGAGTTCAGATTATTTCACCATTGACCGTGACACAGGAATAATCTCTACAGCTCAAGTTGTTGATCATGAGGAGATCCAGCAGCACAAGTTGAGAGTCCGTGTTGTGGACGGAGGAGTTCCAGCCCTTTTTAGTGATGTCATTGTGACGATAGATGTTACCGACCTGAATGACAATGCTCCAATATTCACAGAGCACACTTACAAAATTACTGTTAGCGAATTGGCCCCACGTGGACACTTCATCACCCAAGTCCAGGCATCTGATGCTGATAGCTCAGACTCTGATAACTTGGAGTTCTCCATTATATCCAGCAACGAGGATCTGAACTTTTCCATTGACAAACACACAGGCGCCATTGTCATTTCCAACCACCGTAGGCCACATATGCAGCCCTTTTACAACCTCAATGTATCCGTATCAGACGGTGTATTCAGAAGCTCAGCCCTTGTCATGATAACAGTTATTGGCGCCAACTTCCACAACCCCACCTTCTCTCAGGTGGACTATGTGGTAGAGCTTGTTGAAAACTCTCCTGTTGGTACCATGGTAGCAGAAGCAAAGGCGACAGATGATGATAAAGGCATTTATGGGCTAATAACATACCAGATTGTCAATGACTTTGCAAAAGACAAGTTCTCTGTCAATGAAAATGGAGAGATTTTCACTCTAGAGAGCCTTGATCGTGAGAATAGTGTTGAGAAGGTTATTCCTATTTCTCTCATAGCTAAAGACGGCGGCGGAAAAGTAGGCTTTTGTATAGTCAATGTCATTCTCACAGATGTAAATGACAATGCCCCACAATTTAGGGCAGCTGAGTACAAAGCCACTATTGCATCAGATGTCCCAAGGGGAACCTCTGTTGTTAAAATTGCTGCTTCAGACATGGATGAGGGAAGCAATGCTGACGTTGAGTACTCAATTGAAGCAGACGTTGAAAATGTGGAGGAGAACTTTGAAATCCACCCAACCTCTGGGGTCATTGTAACCAAAGAGAGTCTCATTGGACTTGAAAATGAGCTCTATGCATTCTTTGTGAGGGCAAAGGATACTGGGAATCCACCCAAACATTCTGTTGTACAGGTTTACATTAGGATTGTTGCACCAGAGACACCAATTCCCAAATTCACTGAACCACATTACCGCTATACAATTGCTGAAGACCTTCCCATTGGCACAGAGATCGATGTAATTCAGGCAGAGAGTGAGCAACCAGTCTTTTACAGCCTTGTGAAGGGCAACACTCCCGAGAGCAATGAAGATGAGGTGTTTGTTGTAGATAGAGACAGTGGAGCCTTGAAGCTTCAGAAAAGCCTCGACCATGAGACGACCAAATGGTACCAACTCACTTTGCTTTCCCAAACCAAACATGAGAACTATGAGATAGTGACATCTGTGAATGTAAACATCCAAGTGAAAGATCTTAATGACAACAAACCTGTCTTTGAGTCAGACCCTTACAAGGCAGTTATTGTAGAAAACCTTCCAAGTGGGACTCAAGTGATCCAAGTCAAAGCCACTGACCAAGACTCTGGAACCAACGGCCATGTTGTTTACAGCCTTGACCCCAAGCAGAACTCGCAGGAGATCTCTGAGCTGTTTGCTGTTAATAGTGAAACTGGATGGGTGACCACCTTAAAAGAGCTAGACCGCGAAAAGATGAACAAATACACAATCGCTGTCCTAGCCACAGACCAAGGCGACAAAGTCCAACACGTTACTGGCACCAGAGTGGAGGTAACAGTCGCTGATGTGAACGACAACCCACCCCGCTTCACAGCAGAGATCTACAAAGGCACAGTCAGTGAAGATGACCCTCCTCCCAGCGGGGTGATTGCTATCCTCAGTACCACAGATGATGATTCTGAGGACATCAATAAACAAGTGAACTACTTCATCACAGGTGGGCATTTATTATTTTGTGAAACAGATAATTAGTAAGCCCAGAGAGTTTACTCCCTACTCTTTTGTGTTGCAGTTTTTCCATAAACAGAGCTTAGGGGGGATTATCCGTTTATGCCACTTAATATGTTGATAATATCTCATCTTTGAAACATTACACAGTCCTATTATCTGTTAGGCGTCTGAGTTATCTCCTAATCTGCTGAAGCTCAAGGCAAATATTTAGGTCATCAGAATTCAGAAATGTATAATTATCTGAATAATGCTTTGAAATAGAGTGGGGGAAAATACTTCCTTTGGTGCTAATTAGCAAGTGTGAATAATGATACCAAGACTGGAAATATCAAGAGGAATCAGAAACCAGTACTATCATTAGTTCATGTACATTTTCTGTTGTTTCTTGGTGTGCAGGATTGCTTGTGTACCAAACATATTTGATTTAAAAGTAAGGATTTGCTTTGTGAAGTAGTGATGAATACTTAAAAAATGATTTCAGTAAATATTAATTGATATTTAGTGGAATGTAGTTTAAAATTCAGGACAGAGCCTTATCCTTGTTTCTTTTTAATGACTCAGGCTGCTTCCTGCTTTCCTGCTTCTGAGTTGTTGATCATTCTGATGTGGTATATTTCTTTTTAACACCAAACAGGAGGGGATCCACTTGGCCAATTTGCCATCGAACACATTCAGAATGAATGGAAGGTCTCTGTCAGAAAGCCCTTGGACCGTGAAGAGAAGGACAATTATCTACTCAACATTACTGCCAGTGATGGCATCTTCACTGCCAAAGCCGTTGTGGAGGTCAAGGTGCTGGATGCCAATGACAACAGCCCTGTATGCGAAAAGGTAAAGTCTGTATTTTTCTCGACTGTGTTGTAATTGCAGCACATAATTTTAGTTTGTTGTGCCCTTTTTCTTCCTAGTATTCACTCTCATTTCTACCCCTCTTCCATGTTTGTCTTACTCCATCTGTCCCTCAGTCCCTATACAGTGAGAGCATCCCAGAGGACTCCCCTGCCGGCAGGCTCATCTTGCAGGTCTCTGCCACAGATGCTGACATCCGCTCAAACGCCCAAATCTCGTTTGAACTCCAGGGAGTTGGATCGGAGTTGTTCATTATTGACTCTGATACAGGTGTGTTAACAGGAATGAATGCAAAAGCTAATGTTTATGAAGAAGAGTATTGATTGTGTGGTGTTTCGTAGTCAGTGTAAAATACATTTTAAAATCATACAATACCTTTATAACAGAATGTATTGTATGAGAAAAGACAAATATGTATTAATTACGTATTATGTGATTAATACGTCTTTTCTTTCTGAAGTCTTTTTTGTCCATAGTCATTGAGTCAGATTGCGTTCCAGCTGTGTTGCACGTTATTCGGAATATTGGGAAGCAGTATCTGGGACACTCATGTTAAATCTCTTGTGAATTTCTCTTGGCCTATTGCTTCTAGCCGCAAAATCAGAAAGGCAGCTCAGAATGACAGCAGTCTTACATTCTACACTCTTAAGATCTGAGAATTGTGATCCCTCTGCAAAATGTTACTGTGTTTTTTTTGTGTGTGTTTCTATATGTGTGTGGACTATTATCAGCAATGGAGGAGGCAAGCATGTTTTCTTGTGCCCAGTTGTTATTTACTTATTCATTTTAAAAAGATCCGAAGACATTCCCCTGCAGGGCAACTCAAAGACCCACAGTAGCACTAAAATACAGAGTTGCACACTTAAATTGAATTTATGACTGCTATACTTCTTTTCTGAAAATAATTTCTTCTGGGAGACCCTCTAAATCAGACATTCCATCTGGATGCTAGGATGAAAAAAGAAAGAAGGAAAAATACAAAGAAAAACAATGGCAGTTAATTACCACCAACCTGATTATAAAATAAATGTAAACTAAAGGCATGAAAGGACAAAACAAATTAAGACAGTGGATTTAAACCGCTATACAACACGTCTACTGCTGCATAGATTCCCCAAGTAATGGCAAAACTCAGCCTTAATATGCTGAGAGACTGACACCAAGGCAGACAATAAGGTAACAATGCCATCCAGCTGTCTTTTGGCAACCCTCGATATAGAGTTTCCAGCAGCAGTGCTACTGTTATGGAGAGGGTATTTTTTATTTTTTTTTCCCAGTACAGACAAGTAGGATTATTGCAGATGAGGACCGCCAAGAGGCTCTGGAGTGTTCCAGAGAGGTTGTGGTAAAGCTGGCTGCCTCACATCCCAGGACACTTCCAAGCTTCTATTAGCTGCCAACTCTGATGGGTTCCTTCATCAGCCCACTCCCTTTGCCATTTTCTTCCTCCTCTTGGGCTTCAATTACTTATTTATTTCCCTCTTCTCTGTCTTGAAAGCTGTTAGTTGTTTGGATACTTTTTATTTGGTTAGTAGACAGTAGACAAGGGGGTTACGGTGCTTTAGAGTATACAGTATGGTTTGTCCTCTTATGCATAAACTCAATCTCTTGATTAATTTCTTGCAGGTATTTTCTACCTGTCTGTAAATTGAATGGTTTGTATGTTATTTAAATAGCAAATTAATCCCTTCTACTACCCAAAGATTAGCAGTGTCTTTGTAAATTTTACTCAAAATAGTTCTGTCTCACCATCAGGGGAGTTGAAGACCTCACAGCCCCTGGACCGAGAGGCGCAAGACGAGCACAGGTTCGTAGTGCGGGCGGTGGACGGAGGAGGACGGTACTGCGAGGCTGACATCCACATCACTGTGGAAGACGTCAATGACAACCCTCCACAGTTCTCATCCAATCCCTACACCATTACAGTCTTCGAGAATACAGAGATGGGCACATACGTGGCAAAACTGCTGGCAAACGATATCGATACTGGTGAGTTCTCAGGCAAAACTTTTGATGACTGTTTACTCAAGAAACAACCAGTTTGTTACCTAAAAAAATGTAATGTACAGTAAGGAAAGGTAATCCATTACTTACTATAATGGATTCACTTTCCTTCATTCCGAAGTCTATTCTAAATGGGAAATCTGGGTTTTCCATTTATATTTATTAAAGCTTAAAAAGAAACTGTTTAACTTGTGAATCATATTATCAAAATAACCATCAGCAAATAATTGGTTAAAGAATCAGACACCTGTACTGCTTTTGTTTTGCTTTTTGTTCCAGCCATTTCGTCAAAAAACCTTTATGTGTAAAGTTAAGTACCTGTGGACAGAGGAGTGGCTCACGTTTGAAACCAACTAAGCGCCACCCACTTATTTACTGTTGCATGTCCTGTCAAGCTTTACATTCTCACACAGCAATATGCAGTTTACAGTGATAACAGGGGCAGATTTACAACAAAAAAGTCTTGACAGTGATAAACAAGAGCAGTCTTCTCAATTCTAGCCAACGACTGTCTGAAATGACAACTTATTAGCGGTAGTAAAATGAGAACCCTGTGAAAAGGGTCTTTAATATGCATAAATATGTCCCAGGCAAAAATTCAGCATCCTGAATTTGGATTTGGAAAGGTAAAAAAAAAAGGAAACTTAAACTTTTTAAATGCTGAGGATCGATTTACTACAGCCCCATGCACACTGCTGTCACAGTCGCTAAGCCATGATTGGACAATCAAAGTTCGGGGGAGGGGAACAGTCAATTACAAAACAAAAAAAAAATTGTTGCTACATCTGATTGGTGAAACCCATTCATGTGGTAAATGTACTGACGGCATCTCTCTTGCAAAAATAAAGCATAGAATATGTAGAATAAATGTGACAAAAAAAAAAGAAGTAACGAGTCCGTTGTGGCCCAATGTAGCGGAGTAAGAGCAGCGTTTCTTCTTCACAAATCTCTTAGAAGTACCTTTTTTTTTTCAAAAAGTTACTCCGGTAAGTGTAACGGAGTAAATGTAACTCATTCCTACCCACCTCTGAGATGCACACACTCACAAACTCTCCCACTCAGACACACACACTATCACTCCCTGTCGCTTTTGCATATCTTGCAATTAACACAGCTTTTCGATGTATGTACACCTTGGATGACTTGGGTCGTACTGATTTCTCTGCCTCCGCCATGCGTTTCTGAACAACGTTGCGGGTCTGACTCTTATTGAGTGGTGTAATAATCGCGCGACACAACGAATCGATAATGAAATTCGTTGTCAACTCTTTTAAAAATCGAATTTTATCGATATCGTTCTAATTTTATCACTTATCACGTCTCCTATCAGGACATTTAAAAATGAAATGTTAAAGATTTAGTTTGAAAAAAACCCCCTTATTTTAAAGTTTCATACAAGACTTCAAACCCCTTTATTGCTCATTATTGCATAAATTATGTTAGGTTGTACAAAGTGCATACAAAGTACAATTCAAAAGGTAATTTTTTCATGACGACATAAATTCTCACTGGTAATGCTAACAAATCTGATTTGTAATCATCCAATATTGAGTTAGAAATGGCAAATTGTTACCTTGTAAGCATTTAAATGAGTTTTTACCTGAAGACTTCCTTCCTTCCACAGTGCAGTTAGTGAATAATGAAATATTAAAACTATGTTTTAGATAAACATTTGAGAGCTTTTGCTGATGCAAGAGAACGTTAATTGTGAGGCAGTACTTAAAATGCAGTTAATGGTAAACACAGCGATTACTCAAGGTCACAATAAAAAAAAATCCTCTGTGATTCAAGAATATACCTTTTAACTGGGTTTCTAGCATCATGGTATACAGTATGCAATGCATCTTGGCTAAATGCTGACTCACAATGAACAGGGTTTTATCTTTCCTTTATGCAAGCACGCACCAGACTAAATAGCAAGAGGGAGGGATAACAAATGTCGAATTTCATGAATGATCAACCCCTCAAATTAAAAGCTCCATTACACTCTAATGAAATTCTTCTCTCTTCAAGCTGAATTCTCAAAAGGGCTGATTGCAATTTTCCATTTGCCTGGTGCAAAGCCACAGGGCCACATATTTATCTGAGGCATCTTCACCTTTCAGCAAGCAGTGCCAACCCAGTGAGAGGCTCACATGTGGATAAGACTGAGAACTTAAACCATGCAGTTAAACAGTCATTTAAGCTCCTTGAGACTTTATCCAGGAAGCTATTGGACCCTGCCATTCCAGATTACACCTTTAGTTTAGTGGAGCAGGACATTGTAGCTTAAAGTACCATTTCAGCCTGTTCAGTGTCAGAGAATCAACACCCTCTCTTTCTATTTCCCTGTTTCAGTCCCTTGTTTTGGGTGGACTGACAGCTTGACAGAATGAAAGGGATGCTAGAATTGGGTCCCTCAGAGAGAAACTTTAAATGGTGAAAGGAAAGCGCTGGTATTAACACATTTCTTCCCTGAGGCTTTGCTGGCACAAAATTTGCTTCAAATGTTGAATATCAAGGATAAGGGCACTTGAAGGAGGGGTGGAGAAAGAAAGGTGCTCGCTGCAGTTTAGCCAGGGGCAATAATTATTTAGAGTTACACTGAGGGAAAGCAGAAGGGGATTTGATTAGTATTTCTCCCACATGTGTGGATATCGCACACATTGAGGGTTCTTTTTTTTGTGTCAGTCTAGTATTTTTTGATTGTTGCAAGCTTGAAGCAAAAGCTTGAAGCAAAAGTCCCAAAAAACATGTAGAATGTACAAGAAAAATAGGCATTGTAGCTTTGACCCTGTCCACTCAGGCTTCTGTCAACTGTCTTTGCAGCCAACCATCAACATGTGGAGCTTAATGTAACTCTCCCTAAGAGTAAAGAGTTGCTTTATCCTCCGTGGATATTTGACTCTGCATATCTCTGCGTGGACTCATTCTTGGCACTGGCTGCTGTGTGCCACAGCTTCTGTGATCCGCCTGCCCATTTGGCTTGAAGATGTCTACTTACCCACATTGCTGCTCCTCAGTGCAGCCTGCTGTTACATTATCTGAAAGGCAGCACTTATCAGTGTGGAATGGTTATGAACCAGACAAACAGACTCAAACTGGTGCCCTTGATCTTTGATAAACTAAAGTTATGCGAGCACACATTCCTTCTCTGATTCTGCTTTGTCCTTTATCACTCTGCCTGGATCTGAGCGTCTCTCTTTGCCCTCTGTGCTGCGATGCTTTTATTTTCTTAATTCGATTTCTCATGTTGCTCCATTGTGGAAGAATTTAATCGTTGCGCCAGATCCATACAAGTTCTTGACAATCTTGCCTCCAATACTGTAGAGAAAGATGTCTTAAAAGTACCAGCTGTTTTCAAAATGAAGTCTGTCTGTGTTCCTTTAAAGATCAACGTGCAGCATGTTTGCTTTTAGCAATATTAGAGATTTAGAAGGAATAAAGGCGCTGTACAACATTGTCTTTTATATAGGGTTGCAACTATAGCTTAATTGTTTTGTCAGCTAAATTTTAGAAAACAGCAAAAAAAATGCCCATTACAATTTTCTGCAGGTAATGTCTTCAAATTTCTTGTTTTATTCAACCACCAGTCTAAAACCCAAAGATATTCAGTTTACTATCACATATGACAAAGAAGTTTCAGATTAATTTTCTATCAATCGGCTAATCATTTGGTATTAAACAGTCCAGCCATGGGACTGAGATGATCATACAATCATAAACATATGTGTATGAGGAAATATAGCCAATTGAGATTCAGCACAATTCACTTAACCACCATTAAGCAAGTGTCTCAAGGATGATCAGACCAGATAAAAGTGATGGGAAACCATATAAGCAGCACTCCCCATGGTAGTCTCTCCAGCATGATAATGAGCTCCTCGGAGGATGGGGCACTTACCTGATAAATGGGAATATAACAGCGTATTCTAAATGGGGGCCACCTGCAGAAAGGCATTATGATTATTATTGTGATCCGTCTCTGTCTTGTTGCTGGGAGCGTCTTGCTAGTGGGAGGACATGAGTTATGAGGATGGCATGGATTACACGTTTACAGCTCCTGTTTATCAGAGGCTGTGTGAAAGATGGATGTTTTGGAACAGGAACAGAAGGTGACAATTTGAATCATTCAAGAATCAATACATCAATATAAGAATCAATATGCTTGTTTATGCCCAGTACTTAAAGGAGTTTTTCTGTTGATGTGGCTATCAATATTATTGGTGAGGATAACATTTTACTCGCCAGCTTAATTGCTGAGATGTGGGCAGAAGGGCAGGCAACATGAGCAGACAGACAATCTGAGAGGCTGTAAATTGAGAGGCATCACATCATAATGAACAGGCATGATTGTCAAAGCTACAAAAATAAGATTTACGTTGCAAAGAAACCTGATTTGAACTTTGAATGTCTGTCATTTCAGGTCTTAACAGCGACATCCTCTACTCATTGGTCGATTCTGTTGATGGATTTTTCTCAATTGACGAGCACACTGGTGTAATAAGCCTGGAGCGTCCCCTGGACCGCGAGGTGCAGTCAGCCTATGAGCTTAAGGCCCGCGCCAGTGACCAGGGCTCGCCACGTCTCTCCTCGCTGTGCCAGGTGGTGATCTCCGTCCTGGACATCAACGACAATCCGCCAGTCTTTGAGCACCGTGAATACACGGCTACCGTGTCTGAGGATGTGGTGGTGGGCACACAGGTGCTCAGAGTACAGGCAGCAAGCCGGGACACCGAAGCTAACGGAGAGATCTCCTACAGCATCATCAGTGGGAATGAACATGGCATGTTCAGCGTGGACCCACGCACTGGTATGTGGTAGCATGAAATAAATAGAATAGAGCTTAAATTTCACTGTGCTCTCAGCTTTCTCACTATTGGTGGTTTAACAAAAAAATACTACTAGTTTTAATCCAATTATATTTGATATTGAATTCTAAAAAGACTCACCACCGGTGTTAAAGTTACCCTGTGTTTTTCACCACTGGTAGCGCTGTGGAGCAATGTTTTTACAAAGGCAGTGAAGAAGAAGACTGCTAGCAAGCAAACTATGAACAACTGCTTTTAATAAAAAATTCTTTTTGAAAAGTGTTTTATGAGGAGGGACATACATTTATCAGGTTTTTAGGCTTTAAGGATGGACACCATCAAAAAGTGTTTACAAAAGTTAAACATCAAGAGCTTCATGGCCCTTACCATTCAGTTGTTCAGTTGGCCTACACAGTCTGCATTCCTGTCTTAACATTGTCATGGCATCATGCTAAATTGCCATGGTGACAAGCAACCCAAAAAATTGCAATCATTAAGAAATCCCAAACACCTTATCCTGTGTCAATTTTTACAAATGAAAAAAATGTGCAAATCAAACTCATTGCAAACCGTGTGGAACCATCACTGAATTTCTCTTGAATTTCGAAAACAACGCGACACCAAAGAAAACAAATTCTTCTGTTGACTAGCTGCAAGCAGCAATTGCAAGTTCAAGCAGCTGTGTTTTGTTTGTATTTAGTTACTATATTGGTATTGAAGTGTGTCGTTTCTTGTAACATGACACCAGCTGTCCCTGCCTCTCTGACTTTCTCCCGTCTCTTTGTCCTCAGGTGACATCTTTGTGATTGAGCCGTTGGACTACGAGGTCTCCCATGAATACTATATCACCATAGAGGCTACAGATGGTGGCTCACCACCGCTCAGCGACATGGCCACTGTGAACATCAACCTGACTGATGTCAATGACAACAGACCTGCCTTCAGCCAGGACGTCTACACAGCCGTCGTCAGCGAGGACACTGAGCTGGGAAAGACTGTGATGACGGTAAGAATATACAGACTATCTTTAGGAACATGTTTACCTACAGTAGGTGCTTGTTGTGGGGCAATAAACCATAATTACTATAAAAGACCAGCAGGAGAAAGACATTTTTCATCTCTCTCTCTTAACTTCAGCTAAATCTGTCAGTTTGTTCACCTTCTCACTCAGTCGTTCCTAATCTATCACATATCTGCACCTGTGGCAAATCCCCATCTGGTGGCACAGCTAAATTAGGACCAATGCTCTTCATGCTCACTGCACTCCTGTTCCCGTTCATTATCTGAAACACATGCTCAAACAGTGTAGAATAAAGGCATTTGACTCATTAAGCCCCTATCCAAGATACGGCATTTTCTACCTATTGCATGTTACATTTCTGGCGCTGCCTATTCCTGTCTACCTCCGCTGCCCACCTCTCGTCCATCCCCTCATAAAAGTCCTCTGCTAATGACCGTGTATTTGTGTCTAATGTACCTGAATATAAATTATCCATCAGAAAGATATATTTTAATACCTGCCATTGTCTCATACTTGTAAATCTTCATTGTTGATTTCCCCGGGGATCCCTTTCAATATGTGATGGTTGGTGGGTTTTAAGACTGTGTGTGTGTGTGTGTGTGTGTGTTGGAGGAGGGTGCCCAGGAGAAAGATATGGTTGTATGCATCTGTATGATGTTGGGAAAGAAGGGCTGCAACTAATAATTCCTATGATTATCAATTAATCAGTGATTATTTTCTTGATAATTTGATCAGTTGTTTTTTCTAAATGTCAGAAAATAACGAAAAATGTCCATCCCAGTTTGTCAGATTCTTAGGTGATGTTATCAAATGTCTTGTTTTGTTCAAACAACAGTCCAGAACCAAAAGATATTTAGTTTACTATGATTGAAAACAGAAAATCTGAGACCTTTGAGAAACTGGAACAAAAGCATGTTTGACATTTTGCTTGAATTGATTGATTGATTATCAAAATAGTGATTTTCTGTCCATCAACAAATCGATTAATCGACTAGTGGTTTCAGCTTTACAATAATGCTTTGAAGCCCTTGAAAACTTGGATTTAAAAATCCAACGTGTGTCTCTCTAAAAATAAATATTCATAAATAAACAACAATCAAAGAAACACTCAGAAACCTGGTTAATTTGCTTTGTCAGGACTGTGCGGATGTGGTTTTCAATAGTCCACCAACAGATTTGAATTCAAGTGATGTTCAGTCCTGACTGGTGCATAAAATGACATGACATCAGGTTTTTTCCAACTCACCCACCCACTTTAAACTGGTGAAGCACAAATGTATATATAATCACTCCTGTGAAATAACCAGATTTCTTCGAAACTTGGCATATAATTGTGCTTAATTGTGCTCATGTTGTTCAAGAATTGTTGATTGATTGTTGTTTTGATTGTGGGATTCATTCAAAGGTGATGGCTGAGGATTTTGATGGGCCTTCTTACGATCACGTGCGGTACTCCATCGCGGACGGTAACCAAGGCAGCCCCTTCACCATTGATCCGGTCGGAGGAGAGCTGAAAGTTGCCCGCCAGCTGGACAGAGAGAGAGTAAGAGAAACAGACGATACAATGCTGACTGTACACAGAGTTTAATCCACTGAGGAACTAATTGCACTCTATGCAGAATCCAATCAGAGTCATGTCAGGCCTAATAGGGAAGCTTGTTTACTGATCTCCGCTGCATTATTGCTTACAAAAGCAGCTTTGCCTATGTATGGTAATTCTCTCTCTCTTTTTCTCAGACTTCAGGGTACACTCTGATGGTGGTAGCCTCAGACAACGGGGTGCCGCCTCTTTCTAGCAGCGCCATGATCAACATCGACATCTCAGACGTCAACGACAACCCGCCACTCTTTTCCCAGGCCAACTACAGCCTCATCATCCAAGTGAGAGGGGGAAAGGGTTTGGCGTAGATGGCTGATTAGAGGTGGAGAACATGAGAATGAGGTGTATGAAAACAGAGAAAGAGAGGGGGAGGTGCAGGGGGGGATTGCAGTGGACACAGTGAGAGGGATTAGCAGGGAGAAATAATGGGAGGCTGTGCGACTAGAATGTCAAGAAGCAAGTAGGAGGATGGAGCAAGAACAGAGGTAAGGACAGGGGAGAAAGAAGGTTGGGGGAACTGAAGGACTGAGGCTGCATATTAAGTATAAGAATGCAGATAAGGGATGGAAGAGCAAGACTGTAAGGCAGGAGCGATAAAGAGTGGGAATGTGCAAGATACTAAGCTGATGGTGGATGGTTGAATGGATGAAAGGGAAGAGAAGACTGAAAGGAGATGCACCTGTATTCCAGTGTGGGAGATAAAAAAAATAATGATTCCAAAGCTAGAAGGGAAGATGATTTGTTTCCAATTTTCCTGTCTGTTTAGAAAACTGAAAAAGCAATTTAAGAGATCTGTGAGGAGACACAGTACACATTGCGCACGGTTCAAGTACTTCAGGATGAAACATAGTTTTGCCTCTGAAAAACTCCTGACTGGCTTTATTTTACTCACTGTGGAGCCTTGATCAAAGTGAAGCCCAACATCACACTAAAACAGAACACACACAGAAACACGACACATACTGTACACAACACCAGGAATATCAAGAGCTTTTGTAAACACTAGACAATAAAAGTCAGTTTTGAGTCAGGACTTGAAAGAATCAACAGAAGGGACAGATCTGAAACCAATTTAGGGACACAAAAGACAAAAGCCTTAACTGCGAAACTTCAGTTATTGCAGCTTTAATTTAAAAAGACAGCTGGCTAAAGTCATTGGTGATCAGTGTTATTGAGTTAAAATAAATAGGAGAGCTTCGGGTTTTCCATTTTCAGCTGGAACATTACGTTTTCTCCCACATCAGCAATTCAGTGTTTGCATATCTTAACTTTACATTACCAAACATCATAGAACTGAAGAGCATCAGGACAACCACCTCCTCTCACCACAAATATTAAACATGCCTCTCTTGTATCCCACAGGAGAATCGACCCAAGGGCACAAGTGTTCTTCAACTCACCGTAACCGATCGGGACGCTTCCCACAACGGCCCACCTTTCACCTTCAGCGTTGTGGATGGGAACGAGGGCGATGCTTTCCACATCAATCAGCAGGGAGCTGTAGTGACCGTGGGGGCGCTGAATAGGAAAAGTAGAGAACACTACCTACTTCAAGCACAGGTGAGTCACAGCGATGAGGAGAAAGCAGAGTTGGGAGCTTATATTGATTTAACAGTCAAGCCACAGCAACCTGATCTATTTGTCTTCCCTCTTTGCCATCGCTATACCTGTTCTCTTGTCACGCTCACTCATTGCTCTCTTACTTTCTTTTTCCCCAAACTAGTCGATGTTCGTCTCTGAGTCTCCACCTTTTAAACCTTTTAAATATCTTATCTAAGTAGAGCTTTTCACCTGGCAAACATGCGTATATATGCATCTCACGGGACAATCATAAATAAAAGATACTTGCTTTGAGTTGGCGTGATCGCGTGTGTTGCTGGTTGTCGATGTGTCACCTTAGACGAAAGAACAGAGGAAAAAAACAAATGGGCAGATGGGGTATGAAATGTAAGTGTGATGTCTTGTTACACACGAGATGCACACTCGGATTTGAGTCATAGCTGTTTTTTTCTTGCAGAGCTAATGACCATCCGTGTGAAAGTGTGACTGTTAAAATGCAGGATTTGTAGATGTAGTTGTTGGCTTCAATGTGCGGTGCACCTACAGTATGAAGATGCTGTCAACTTAGGGAATATCAGTGGAAGAGCTTGATTGCCCTCTGCTGTTGGAAAAATAATGCTTGCAGATACAAACTTACAGTATTTCCTCATGCATGTGTCTCCGTCTCCTCTCTCATGTTTAGGTGTCAGACAGTGGCAAACCTCAGCTCTTTTCGACCGCCTTCATCAGCGTTCGCGTAATCGAGGAGAGTGTCTACCCTCCTGCGATTCTTCCACTGGACATCTTTGTGACCACCGCCAGCGATGAATACCCCGGCGGCGTCCTGGGCAAGATCCACGCCACTGACCAAGACATCTACGACACTCTCACCTACAGCCTGGCCCCCTCTTCCTCTTCCTCCTCATCCTCAGACGAGAGCGGGGCCATGTTCTCAGTTTCTGCCTCGGATGGTAAAGTTATCGCCCTACGGCCACTTGACGTGGGTCACTACCCACTCAATGTGACGGTGACTGACGGACGCTTCACCACAGCCGCCGATGTCACTGTGCACGTTAGGCAAGCAGCTCGTCAGGCTCTAGACAACTCGATTGCAGTGCGCTTTGCAAATATTGCGCCCGAGGAGTTTATCGGGGACTACTGGCGCAACTTCCAGCGGGCACTGAGAAACATCGCTGGTGTTCGGAGGAGTGAAGTCCAGTTAGTGAGCCTGCAGCCTTCAGAGCAAGGAGACCTGGATGTGCTGTTGACTCTAGAGAGATCTGGCAGCCCTTACCAATCTCAGGAGGTAAGAGCAGCTATAATTACATTTTATGTTTCTAGATTTTCATTTGTAGCTGATGGTGCCAATCTGTATATGATTCTATGTTTTGAGCTGCAACTAAATATCATCAGTCGATCAACTGTTTAGTCTTTTTGAAAACTCTCAGTCACAATTGAAAAAGGTGCAATTGAAATATCCGTCTGCTACTTCAGCACCACGGACAGCACAGTGGATTCATCAGTACGCAGCACAGTTAGGCTACTGATATTTCAGAGCCGAGGTCCGAGCCATAGATTCTAACTAGCATAAACCTCAAGGGATCAATAAGTCAGGCAGACTAGATTAACATATTCAACTAAAGAACCTCTTTGCCTCGGCACTCTCTCTGTGACTAAGGAAAGGAGAGGGGGTATGGCAGGTTAACAAGGGGGATGGCATCCCTGCTCATATCGCCTACTGCTTATATGTCAAAGAAAAACATCCAAACTTGACTTCAATCAGTAATCTGTTATCCAAATTGTTGCTGATTTATTTTTTTGTCATTCAGCACGTGTATTGGTAGAGTACTAATTACAATACGTGTCCCCTTCTGTGAGACTTTTGGTGTTCATTTTTCAATTGTTTTCAGGTCGTCTTCCGCAAGCTGAACTCCTCCGCAGCTGTGATCGAGGAGATGACGGGGGTCCGGATCGTGCGGGTGGTGCAGAAGCTGTGTGCGGGTCTGGACTGCCCGTTACGCTTCTGCGATGAGGTCATCTCCCTGGATAAGACCGCTATGTCCACTCACAGCACGGCTCGCCTCAGCTTCGTTACCCCACGACACCTGAGAACCGCAACCTGCCAGTGTGAAGGTAGACTAATTACACCTCCTGTGCACACAGACGTATACACATTTACACATTTATTGTCTGTTAGAAACTCCCATTCTGAGTGGAAGCATATCGGCGTTTAGGTGGCAGATGTCCCGTGCTGAACAACCTGTGCGAGAACAGCCCCTGTCCTGAGGGTATGGAGTGTGTGGCAGATCCTAGAGATACCGTGTACAGTTGTGTGTGCCCAGAGGGCAAAAACGGCAAATGCTCCGGTAAGACCACCCACCTCTTAATCTGTGTTCCCAGATATCTTTGACCTTCATCCATTTCCAACTTCTTCTACTTGTAGGGACAATGCTGAATGTTTGATTTTTTTAAGTTTAAGATTTTGTTCCAGCACTTCTTAATACATGTCTATTACTTCATGTCAGATGGCCACTCACTGACGTTCAGCGGCAGCGGCTATGTGAAATACCATCTGATAGAGAACGAGAACAAGGAGTTGATGAAACTGTCTCTGAGGCTCAGGACCTTCTCCAGCCATGCTACTGTCATGTATGCTAAAGGAACCGACTACAGCATCCTCGAGGTGTGTTCATGTGTGTCCAAATGTATTTGTCCAGCCATAACAGTAAATATTTTCCCTTAAGCCTCTTTAAAACTGAAATGATAACCTCACTTATCATAATTAAGTCTAGACTGACCGTCCCTCTGCATTTTTTAGCTTGGCTCTATATTACTGCCCAACATTTCCGTATCAGAAGGGCTTAATAAACACATAACTGATCTGCCCTCCCATGAGACCATCCAGCCATGTGTGCCAACCAAGCCATTTAAAAAAAAAAACCTTCATATGAGGGTCTATGGGAATGTGGTGGTGGGTTGAAAAAAATCACACACAAGAGCTATTTTAGTGCTGGGAGGGAAACAGAGAGCACTTTTCCACACATTCCTTTTTGAGTCTGTCTGGTACAACAGTCTGCACACCAGACTTTAGACTAAAACCTGGCTGGCTAAGAGGCAGTTATTGTTTATCAGACTGCCATGTAAGGCTTTATATATCTCCAAACTGTTGCATGTTTTATTTAGAGGCATGAACATAAGTTATATGCTTTTCCTGTAAAGCTAGTATTGTGTGATATTGGGGGAAATTATTTCAAGCATGGCAATAAATTGTTAGAGAGTGATTTATGACAGTGTCAGACTGATTTATAACAGTGACTTGATGATTTGATAACGATTTCTCCACCCAAGTTTTAATCTTTTGGAGTGTTAATCAAAGAGGGAAACAAAGAGCAGAACTGATGAGATGAGTAACCTTCTCAAGTCTGAAATATGCTGAATGTTTATCGTGTTCTAATTCCGTATTTTCGGACTCCAAAATAGATTGTGAACGGCCGTCTGCAGTACAAGTTCGACTGCGGCAGTGGTCCCGGCCTCGTGTCGGTCCACAGCGCTCAGGTTAACGACGGGGAGTGGCACACTGTCTCGCTGGAGGTGGATGGTAACTACGCTAAGCTTGTGCTGGACCGGGTGCACGCCGCCTCTGGCACAGCACCGGGCACCCTGCGAACCCTCAACCTTGACAACAGCATTTTCTTTGGCGGTCACGTACGCCAGCTCGCCTCGGCTCGCCACGGACGCAGCCTGCCTATCGCCAACGGGCTCCGCGGCTGCATGGAGGCCATCACCCTGAATGGCCAGGAGTTGCCCCTCAACACCAAAGCTCACCGGGCCCACGCCGTGCTGGAGGATATCGTGGACGTGGCTCCAGGCTGTGCACTTGCACCTGCTGAGAGTTGTTCCAGCAATCCCTGCACCAACGGAGGGAGCTGCACCTCGCTGCCTAATGGAGGTACAACATGTCTTGCTCAGCTCATTGCACTCAGATTTTCACTGGAGTCAAATTTCAAGTTCTTTTGTCTCCAATGCTACTTGAGTACCTGTATATTTTCCTAGGTCTGGGGGAGATTAAGGGGAGTTTTAATTGTGCTCCAAATTCCTTACCTGGTCATGCATTGCTGATTAACTGCAAATCAAACATGGCTTCCTTACTGCTAATTGCAACTAGGCATAGCAGCTGAAGAGGTGAACCCGTCTTTTATCCAAGGCCGGCAATTCGAGACAGGCATCTTTTATTATAGTTTTGTAATAACTCTCCCTATGTTCTGACGTGTCCCTGTGCTGTGTTAATTTGCAATTAGTGGCGTTTGCTATTAATGCAAACTCAACACTTTTGTTTCACACTAAAAACCTGCCAGTGGTTCAGGGGCCATAATCCCTCAGCATCCCTGGAAGGCTTTTTTGTAAAACATCTGCAGGACGTGTTGAGTTTTAGTAACATCAGCTTAATTTAAAAAAAAAAAGGAAAAGAAAAAAAACGAAGAAACAGTGTGGTAAGCATACCGTGGCTCTGTCATTGTACTACTGGAATGAATGTAAATTATGCAGAATTTACCTCGTGAGCCATTAAAGTAAAAGTCCCAGTAATTTAGTTTTTCCCCCCTGGCCTTTTATGTGTGGCTGACCTTTACGTGTTGTAAGAGACAAGAATTCAGAATTTACAGTAGTTTAAGTTAAAAAATGTCCACTTGTTCGGTGTCATTGTCTTCAGAAGTCTTTTTTTGTTCCGAATTCCACAGGCTACTTCTGTAAGTGTCCTGCCTCTTTCATGGGCACCCACTGTGAGATTGGCATAAGCCCTTGTGCCTCCAACCCCTGCCTGTACGGGGGCACCTGTGTACCTCGTGCAGACGACTTCTACTGCCAGTGCAGAGGGCAGTACTCAGGACAGAGGTATTACAACTCTTTCCTTTTGGTCTCGATTATAAATGGCAAAAGTGAACATTTTCCACAAAATGATCGCTATACTTTATACCCATCAATTTACTTGTAATATTGAAATAAATACTTAATACTAACATTTCATTTTGAGTGGTTAAATTCATAGTTTGAGTCTGAATTTGCAATCTGCATTTATTAAGTCTGGGGGAATTTATTGATCGGTAATCTGTATTCATGAATTATGAGTTATGTCTTACTTTATACCATAGTATGTCATGCAGCAACATAAAACGTCAGAAATGTCAGTCTTCATATATTTTTTGGGTCGCTTAAGTAAACTTGTTTTGAATTCAGGTGCCAGTTGGGGCCGTACTGCAGAGACAACCCCTGTAAAAACAGTGGAAAGTGTATTGACAGTCTGGATGGTCCAGTATGTGAGTGTGAAGCAGGCTTCCAGGGAGACAGGTTAGTTTTGAGGTCAAATTCATGAACTGATCTCGCTATATTATTTCTGATCTTTTGCATCAGCAGTTTGTAACATACAGCATTTCACCTTCAAACACATATCACTAAATTCCAATGTATCGTCCAGGTGCCTGAGTGATGTTGATGAGTGCATCAAGAACCCCTGTGCCAACGGAGGCCAGTGCCAGAACACATACGGCTCCTACAAGTGTAACTGCTCGCTGGGTTTCAGCGGGCAGATGTGTGAACTCCGCGCTGAGGTCCGCAATGAATTCGTCTCCACCTCCTGGAACATCGGCCTGGAGGAGGTGATTGGCATTGTGGTCTTCGTGTTCAGCATCTTCATCCTGGTCCTCCTCTTCATCATCATCCGCAAGAAGGCTTGTCGCAGCAAGTCAAAGACCGACAGCGACAAACATCCTGGAGGTTCAAACGTGCCTCACTCCTTCCTCCTCCAGAGACCTTACTTTGACGCCAAACTCAACAAGAACATCTACTCGGACATCCCGCCTCAGGTCCCTGTGAGGCCCATCTCCTACACTCCCAGCATTCCAAGCGACTCCAGAAACAACCTGGACAGGAACTCATTTGAGGGCTCAGCCATCCCGGAGCACCCGGAGTTCAGCACCTTCAACCCAGACTCTGTGCACGGACACCGCAAGACGGTGGCCGTGTGCAGTGTAGCACCCAATCTCCCCCCTCCCCCTCCCTCCAACTCAGTCTCAGACAGTGACTCCATCCAGAAGCCAAACTGGGACTACGATTATGATAGTAAGCTTGCTTCTAGGTTTCAACAGCTTTACTTACCTGCGCCTAGGCAGGAGTTGCATTGAGTCCCAAATTACTAGTGTTGTGATATTTATTGCATTTAAGGCATTTAACACTCTCCCTAGCATGTTCTTTTTACTGTAGGTGTTCACACTTTTAGCGCAGTCCCCTAATCCTGGTAGGGCTGCTGAGACGATGTACTTACACAGGACTAGAACAGGATAATTCAGAATTATTATTGACTATCATTAGAATCTTATCATTATAATATTTAGTGAAATTATGGGCAGCACTGTTTTACGGGTCCATAATTTCCTAATTATCTTCTTGGAAGTGTCCTGGAAAGGATGTAATTTGGTACTAATTATAGGGGAAATAGAGGCCATGTTTAATTTGGACACTTCCACTTAAATCATTTCAATGATTTGCTTGTTTAACCTGTAAATGTTTCTAAAGGGAAGAATACAATTTCAACATATATGGACAATAGTGTTTTCAAATATAAATAATGAATTAATATTTAAATTGAGAAGTTTCTTTCAAATTCCTCTGGAAATCAACAACTGCTTATAAACCCAACATAACTAACCAAAGTCTATTTAAAAGAACTAAAATAACTTTATCTCTATTTTCTCTATAATTCGTACCAAATGTAGTTCTTTCCAGGACACTTGCCAGGAAGTTGTTAGGAAATTATGGGCCCTTAAAATAAAATGTTACCAAATTATGTTGTCCAAGTTAATTCCAAAGTAAATTCCAAGAAACTTGTGGTGGTTTTACATATGTGAAGAGCTTTGCCTCATGCGTAACAGTGGAGCGCAGTTCACTGAACGTACATTTGAAAATATATATACTATATATATATATATATATATATATACTGCCCTATAAAAAAAATATACGGAGGAAGAAATATGGAAAAGCATCAACATCCCACAAACAAATGATGATGAGTTTGTCTATTCAAAAGTTTATTTGTTGCACATCCCTGTTCAACCATATTGCTATACCCTACATGGGACATTTGTATATGTCATCCATGTACTATAGGTATACACCTGCTTTCTCTTTCAGCTAAAGTGGTGGACTTGGACCCGTGCCTGACCAAGAAGCCTATGGAGGACAGTGCCTGTCACCCCTACAACACCAGGGGCAGCATGTCTGAGGTCCAGTCCCTCAGCTCCTTCCAGTCAGAGTCCTGCGATGATAACGGTATGCTGCCATTCAGCATGTTAAAAGTCACTGGCGAAAAACTAACAAGACAGCATAGTTTGAACAAAAACAACATACTTTATAAAACATCCATGTATGAAATGTCATTTTGCACTTGTGATGAGTTATAGTTGTTTTTCTTTTGTCTGATCAGCCTACAGGGCTTTGCAACAGTTACCTTTGTCTTGAAGAGCCATGTTGATTTTTACGCTAACACTGTTTCTTTGCATGCTCAGAATGCTCAGATGGCCCAAATGGTGGCTCTGGGGTCACATGTTCTTTTCTCTTTCTTTTTGCTGCGGGGCTTCAGCTCCCATATGGATCAAATCAGTCCACAGATCCAGAACAAGGTTTTAAATAAGGGGTCCAGCCTGTAAGTCCTCAATCGCTACCGGTACAGACGGAAGCAATCGCACCAACTTACTGTACTTACAGTACTGTGTCATTCTCCCAGGATTTTATATGTAAACATATATACATACACACACATATAGATAAATAAAGCATTCGGGCCCTGTTTCTATTCTGCCGTCTCTCTTTACCTGTGTCCAAAAGGAGTTTGATGACTTACTGAGAAAGCAGTTATGTTCCATTTGAAAATCACTCGCAAGGTCATTGACTTCCGACAGATGTCTGCATTTTAATTTATTTTATTTACAAGCATGTCCTTTCTTCTTGTTTGTTTGTCTCTGTTTTTTTTGTTGTTTTTTTCAAAGTGTAGCTACAAACGGATGTTCAAAGCAAACATCAAGGAACTTATCACAAGGGTACACATGCATATATATATATATATATATATATATATTATGTTCTCCCATTTCCACTTCATATCATATTCCTATTATTACTCTATTTCATTACTGGGATTGTGCTGCTCATAAGTCATCAAAAACCTTCATCTCTTACCTCAAAAATTTGAATGAATCCTAAATTGGATGAGAAATTGAATATTTCCTAAACAGGTCATTTGTATTTCCTCAGTTCGTTTTGTCTTCTAAACCTCTGTTATCTTGGAAATGCGTTTATATCGCCGAGGAATTTCACTGATTCTTCCATCTGTACTGTCAACGGCACCCCGTAGCATTTCAGTATGTTGTTGTTGTTGTGTGTTATCTTACAAAACCAAAAAAAGAACACCCAAACCCCCCCGGGGTCGCCCACACCCGTTCCTTTGTGCCCTACCCCCCCCCCCCCCCCCACTTACATTCGGTGTCGACATGGAAAAGAAAAAAAGTGTGTCCAGAAACAAGGACAGTGACGGTTTGTGGGAAGTGTCGCTTGTGTTGGCATCACTCCCACCCCCATGCACTCCAGAACTATGTTTTTTTTTCTCTTTTTGAAATACGAAAGCATTTGTACTAATGCTTGATCTCTTCCACCCACTCTCCTCTCCCCTACCTCTCACAAGCCTCCATAGTGACAGTAATCCACCCTGTCACCTCTATTGTTGACACGGTGGAAGGAGAAGGTTTGCTTTGTTTTATTGCTTCCACCTGCCAGTAGTTTTTGTCCTTGGTGTCGGGATGTGAAGTGTAGGTTTGTAGAGCTGCCATTATCTTACACTGACAAACCTCATCAAACCCCGACGTGTTCCTTTTTAGATTCAGCTGCTAATTAAAGAGATATGCAAATACAAAACTAAACAGGCTCAGAGGGGTTGCCTTCAAGTCTCAGTATTGATCTTTGTCAACTTCTGAATACACACCTCAAGAAGTCTGTTTAAGAAAATGGCAGACCTGTTGTCCATTAATTAACCTGTCCCTCTCTCTATTATTTTGTCTTTCAGTGTTTCATTGTCCTCATTTCATTAGTGATCTTAGCTGATTGTTCTTTCCTCGTAGGTTTTAATGTGACTTGTTCTTTCTGTCTTTCTCTTCCTTCTTGCCTCATATAAAGAGTCTTTTTTGGCTCATGATCTCAAGAACCCAAGAGGTGACTTTTTACATCTTTATTTGCCTGATGTTCACTGGTGTTCCACCGATCCCACCCTCTAACTCTTAACCACTAACCCCAATGCTTCATGAGGAGAGGGTCAGACCTCCTCTGGAAGGCCAAGCTGGTCCTGTATTAGCGGCCTCATAGGGTGTGATGTCTGCCCAAGACAATTGCTCACCCCAAAAACATTCCCCTGCATGGCTTTGATGCTGTGACAACATTAATGTTAATGTTAATGACAATGTTAATCCGAGCATTATATGACCAAAGGTTTTGCTCAGTAACTAACTGGACATTTGACTTACTGGTTGGAAGATGTTTGTGTTCGTGTGTCTGTTACCACTACTACGTGATTTACAGTGACTATTTTCAAAACTCTTGAAACCCTGCGATTTCCATTATATTTTTGAAATACGATTTGTTTGGTGAAGTGGTGGAGGGAAGGACAACTCTGCCTTTAAGTCACAGTGAAACGGAAGTTAGGGCGTCTTTATCTTCTGTCAATTGGAATTTGATTTCCATGTGAATTTAGAATATGTGGGTGAGGTATAATTGCTAGACGGATTTAAATCAAATCCTATAGATATGATTGGATCACAAGTGGGTGTGGCTTAGCAGATATGGTGGTCCGATATGGAGCTGTAGAGGACTGATAACACACCCCCCCAACCCAACACCCATGTTGTTAGATCGAACCACACTCTTTTGAAAATGTTAACAGTTTTTGTTTTCCAAGTTTTTGCCAACTGATATCCAGACACACAACTGTGACCCGTGATATCGCTCTGCTAGCTACTATGACTCAAAAGGTCAAGTGGGGTTTTAACTGTCAGGTTTAGCTAGTAGCCCCAAAGTTACATTTGAGTGGATACATTTATGTATACGCCGAGTATGAGATGATTAATCAAAAATATTTTAAATGTTTTACTCGAAGAAAAAAAGAGTGGGATTTTGCTATAAAAATACCAAAGATGATATTTAGTTTTCACATATTTTTGGCATATAACAAGAGAAAACTGAAATAGAACAGAAATAGATCTTAAAAAATGTATTTTTTATTTCACTGTGTCTTTAAGTCTGCGAATGTGTCTGCAGTGTTAAAAAGTTGCTCTCACAAAGTGCTGTGAAGTTGTGTTTATTAATGAACAACTCATTGTGTTGGTGTGACGTATTGTGTTACTGTTGCATGGTGTGGGTTTTTAACATTAACGTGATGGTATTTGGTAAATGTTAATAAATGTACTGTATGGGACTGAGCTTTGGCGCAGAATACTAATGAATGTTTTTGGGCTTTGGGCTTTTCCTTATCCAACAGGATATCACTGGGACACATCTGATTGGATGCCAAGTGTTCAACTTCCTGGAATCCAGGAGATTCCACAGTATGAGGTTGTGGAGTCGCCCGCCCCTCTGTACAGTGACCCGAATGCCATCGACACCGACTACTATCCCGGCGGCTTCGACATTGAGAGCGACTTCCCCCCGCCGCCGGAGGATTTCCCTGCAAACGACGACCTGCCGCCACCACCTTTGCCAGAGTACGGCGACCGCTGCGACACGCTGCGCCCCCTGGGCAGAGATTTGGACCGGGGTGTGACCGGTCCGGACGGCTCGCCCGGGGTCCGCCAGCGCCCGGCCCTGCCCCAGCTCTACAGCCTTAACCAGTACCTGCCACAGCACTCCTACGCAAGCGACACCGAGGGCCAAGGTGCTGCTACCACCACCCCAGCTTCCACCATGGGCACCAGTGGCTACAGAGGGGGCTACCCTCTAAGTTGTAGTCGGGACTTTGACTCCTCAGTTCTGGACAACATGTCCATGTCTCTGTACACGTCCACAGCCTCTTGCTCGGACATGTCGGCGTGCTGCGAGGAGTCCGAGGCGATGATAAGCGACTACGAGAGTGGCGACGAGGGCCACTTTGAGCGTCTGGTCATCCCGGGGCTGGACTCCCAACAGCACACTGAAGTCTGACACTGGATCCAAACAAAAGTGCCTGAACCTACAGCTACACCTTACGTTAGTCCTTCACACACCAAGCACACAATACACACACAGTGCGTGTACAAAGAAAACACAGCACACACATACATTCACACACACGATGAATTGAGTCCAAACACAGGTTGCTGAGACTGGTAGTGAAGGCCAATCAGCTGAGAAGATCTGAAGAAGTTATAGGAGAGACTCTGTAGCATCTTAACATCTGCTCAGTCCAACTCCTGACCTTTTGAGATGGTGCCATTGCTTCAAGTAAATGCCATCATACACAGGAAGTGGATTGTCTGAGCGTCAGCATTTCAATGTAAAACAGGAATAGCATCATGAAAAAAAAAGAAAGAATATTTCACGACAATATCTTTGTTTCTATAAATAAAACTAAGCAACATGTTTTTATACAAATCCTCATTTTCAATGTAAATTTAAATGTACAGTTTTGATTTCAAAGTTTACTAGGTTTTGTAGATATTCTATGCTTTTATTTTCAACAAAAAAGAGTTAAATGGTGTGACATTATCAGCCTTACTGTGCTTCAATTCACAAAAGAAAACAAACATTAAAAAAAGAGAGAAGAAGAGAGCGTGGCTTTCCCGAACACAGTGTACTCGTAAAGTTTATTGTCTCCTGCTCATTTCAAAAAGGGTCTTTAATGAACGACTGCATATTCTTGTGTTGTTTTTTTTATTTGTTTGTTTGTAAATTTTGACTTTGGAACCTCTTTATTTTTCCACCAAGAAAATGGGACCCCATATATTTATAGTGCAGAGTTATCCATGGACACGTGACTTTCTCATGTGTGTGTGTGTGAGCAATGCTATGGTCTTGTTAAGGTTTTTATTGAATACTGCCACAAGCTCACGCTTTCCTACTGGCAATAAATTATTCCTAAAAAAATATATCTGCTGTCTGTGTGCAATTATTTCCAAAACTATATTCATGAATTGAACCAAGTTGTTGTAGTAATTGGTTATCTGGTTACAATACGTTTGCTGGAGCTAGTGTTGCTTTTGCAAAAAGCAAATGATATGTGTTTGTAAGGCTGAAATATTAATACAAACTTTAAAAATGCCGTAGTATTTCCAAGCTTAGTTCTTTATTGATTTCTGTTTCACTGCACACGACAACAATCAAGTAGAGCTGAAACGATTAGTCACTTCACAGAAAAGTAATCTGCAACCATTTTGATGAACGGTTCATCACTTTCGCAACATTTCAGCAAAAAGGCCTACGCTTCACTGGCCCCAGCTTCTAAAATGTGAAAAAAAACAACTTTCTGATAAGTTGACATTTAAACATGTCAAGTTGAGGTATCGTTAAACTGGGAGGGGCCTTTTTCTCTAATCGGCAATTTGAGAAAATTATTGGCAGACTAATCAATAATGAAAATAATCTTTAGTTGCAGCCCTAGAATCAAGTATAATATATGTGATACATAGAATTTGTAGCTTATTGTAATTGTCATTTTTCAGCATTAATTGAAATACACTGGAAATATTAATGCGTAATTTATAAAAAATCTTAATTAAAGTAACGTTATTTTTGACGGGTCAGTCATTACAAAGTCATGCCATGCAGCCAAACACAGTTATTTTGAATTCTTGTGGAGATCTTCACTGTCTTCACTGATACCAAATATGTCAGGGTGAATTTTGGGGCAATGTGGAAATGATACTGAAGACATCTAGAATATTTCCATTTTGCTGGAGCAATAAAGTACAGTCTTGGTTTTGAATATTTTACTCAGTGTAAACTTCATTAAGCTTCAATGAAGAGTTGGAACTAGCGGATCCAGAGTATATATATATATATATATATATATAT
>CM022472.1:8775967-9013531 GCA_011952105.1 Coreoperca whiteheadi | reverse complement strand
CCCCCGCCAGACCCAGAAACGTCTGATCTATGCAAAGAGCTGATATTAACATCGACCCACCTCAGCTGTCTGCCCCAGCATCATTCTCCAGAGAGAATGATGCTGGGGCCCAGAAACCCTGGGCAGCTGCAGGAAAACAGAGACACTTGTTGAGGTGGCCTGGTCACAACTGAAGCAGCAGGCGTAAAAACGAGGCGAACATTCCTGCCAAGTCAATTTGAGCCGCGTCTTGACGACATGTTTCATTGTGGAGGGACCATTTTAGCAGAGCTGCGCTTGTTTACAATAATGTACCCAATGAGCCATTTTCGGGGGGGAAACCACGGAGTGTTGCTGGAATAATTTCTATATTCCAGCTGAAATGTAACAATAACAGTATCATTAGCAGGAGTGTGGAGAAACATTTAAAAGAAAGAACAATGGCGCAAAAGGGCACAAAATGAAGAAGAAAACAAGAACAAGAAAACTCATCATGGGGACGCCTCCTCTGGCTTTTGTCAAGTCTGAGACAATAACCCAGATGATGCCACAGTGACATCCTGAGGGGTCATCGTGCTTGAACTTTGAGACCACTGTTGCCAATTTGGCCATTTCAGATTTGCCAACTTGTAAGACCCCTTTTTCAAGTTCTAGTTTCGAGTTCTAGTTGCAAATGTTTCTTAGTGAACTGACTATGTTCAGTGAGTTGGAGAGAATTGTTCATCGACAATGAGTCCCCGTTGTTAGCTTGAGGAACGCCTTCATTTTTGTTCTAATTGAAATAACTTTAACTTTAACTAACTATTTAACTTTCACTTGTTTTACTTTTGCGTTTCAGTTAGACAGGGTTCTAGCTGATGCCTACGTAAAAGTAATAATAATAATAGCTAGTGATGACGCTATCTGAGTCAGTTGAGCTTAGTTTGACTTCATTTTGTGAAAATATTTTCATTCTTAAACGTTTTATATTTTATTGATATGCAAATCTCTGGGTAATGATGTCATCTAACAATAACATATTATCGGGAAATTCAGGATTCCGTCGTTTTCAAGTTGTGGCCAATAGTAGCCTGCTTCGATTCATTCTATTCGTTCATTATTTAATATGTCTCTTGCAAGTTCCCCAACTTCAAGGAAGTTCAATAGTAAATCACTGGAGTGGCCCTCTAAAGGAACTGAGAAACGCGATTATATGTTATAGGAAATGAATTATTCAGTTTAACTCTCCAGAGGGTTGCGAATCCACGGACTAAATAAACAAAAACAAAACAAAAACAAAGCAACTAATTGTCTGGCCCCATTAACGTTAGACTAAATGCGTTGCTGTATTGTCGTATGTGTGTGTGCATAATCATGCGCTGTGAGAAAACTTGTGTGCATGTGCGTGAGAGAGAGAGACACACGCAGAGACCACTGACCCCAATAATCCTCTTTCTACCAGCACACACATCTCTTTCCTGGGTGGAGCTCCGCTGTTGTCATGGCAACCGGCCAAGTGGAGGAGGAGGAGGAGGGGAGGCCACAGCAGATAAAAGCACACACTCTTGGTTCTCTGTGGGATGTAGTGATGACCAGTGAAGCAGCAGAGACATGCCGGGGCTGTGTCGAAACCGCACTCATTACATTACTTCTGTCTCCTCTCCTTCATTTTGCTGACAGCTCCCTCAAATGAGAGGAGTGTGCGTGAGTGTGTGTGTGTGTGTGTGTGTGTGTGTGTGTGTAGGGGGGGGTTCCTCGCGTCACCCTCCTGTCATCACGGATGCATCTGCCCTTTCCCTCCCCCACACCCGGCACTTCCCACCCGCTCTCCTTTTTCCTCTTTCACCCTTCCCCTTTTCATTTTCCCTCCTTCCCGCACAAAACGCAGAATGGCTCTCTTGAACCTGTTTCTCTGAGTTGCGTGATGAAAACATACAGTAGTGTACATCAAGCAAGCCTTCATAGGTGCGTCTTGTGCCATAGCATTACCCTGTTTACTTTTTAAGACCCTTTTAGTAAAAGTAAAACCCTTGTAGCGGCAGTGGGCTTTCTTAAAAGCATGGGAGTCAAAACAAAACACAGTATCCCCTGCAGGTATGTCTTTCTCCCTCTCAGATACCTGTTCATTACTTGTCGTGGGCTGGGTTACATATTCTATGCTTGCTCCTCTACCGCTGAAATTACTGATTTATAAACGGCTTCAATTACCCATTAGATAAAAGGCTCCTTGCTCTGGATGGTTTTAAAGGCACAGCAGGGAAAACAGTGAATCATGGGCTCCAACAAGGAACAGAAGGTGGATACAAGAACTCTCAGCTGATTTACAGGAAGAAATATCTTGCCGTGCATGATTAAAGTCACGAGTCAAATCATTTTTGCTAAGAATAGCTCATAATATCACTTCAATTCCAGCAGACACACAAGCCGTTAACCAGCTGGGGGACAACAGTGTTGGTCGCCGTTGCTTTGCACTATCTGTGATTTGAGCACCCCCTATGTTACTCTGTGACTCTGCATGTTACGATGTGTCCTGATTAGAATCACAGAGTAGCGTGCGAGTGCTCAAGGTACGAGGTCACTACTCGTTGCTGTGAGTTGTGACAGTCAGATCATTTGTTGTCACCAAATCTTTTCCCATGAAAGAGAGACAGCTAACGCTAGCTAGACTCCCTCTTTTCTATAACGTGTGACGGACACAACACTGAGGGCCGTTTTTCCTTCTGTTTGCGGCCTCATTCAGCACTTGATTTATAAGGCAGCAGCTCATTACGCAGTCGGCTCCTGGTATTTCTATGAGATCCCAAAGCTCGGGAAAGAAGTGTTGACGGGTTCTTGATTACAGAATATTTACTTGGCCAACTACACAACTCAAACACGCACAAAATGTACACAAGGTACACACGGCACTGCAACGAGAGGAGAGGAGCCAGACGGACAGAGCGGGTGGAGGTGGAGATGGTGTTGATGTGGATGGTAATACTAAGGTAAACGCAGCCAAACGCGCACACTCAAATGTCCACTTTCCGAGTGGAAGCTAGTGAACCCATTTTGCGAGCTTTTCCTTTCCGAGCACGGACAGCATGGTCCTCGCAAAGAGCAGACGTCTCAGATCGCCAACGGTACAGGACGAATACTATGTGGGCTTGTTAAAAAACGGAGAAAAAAATGACGCGCTCCAGTCAGTAGTGCACCGCGTAGGTTGTGAGCTGTCAGTGCCTCAGCAGGTGTTGAAATAACATGAATGAAAAGTAGTGCCTAATGGGAATCAATGCTAAGACCACAGGCCGTAAAATATCTGTCAACTGCTGCCGTGGGGACTGCCCACCCAGAGGGCTGAAGCTCGGATGCTGTTTCCACCATTATGTCCAAAATGGGTTTTATCCTCTTCCAAAAAATTGACAAGAAAAAGCATAATGGTACATAGTTCATATTTGTAGATAAGATAAGGGAATTGTGTGAAGCTGAAACTGCCTCAATTGTGAGCTGTTTGTTTAATAAGATTGTAACATGGTAATTTGAAATAACAGGGATCTCCCTCCACAGCATTCATGACTCAAGGGTGGGTAAAGACAATCCCTGACTTGAAATGGGTGAAACTGGGTTTAATTTCAGCAATTAAAATGTCACTGTTGGTTAGTGAGCCATAAAATACTCATAGTCTGTTCATTTACAGTAAAAAAAAGAAAAGCAATACTTTCCCCACAGGCTGTAGATGTTGAGTCACTGGCAATTTCTAAGTATGTGCAGCTCTGAGGAAGAAGCTCACAATGTTCCACTTGTCCTGCTGATGCTGCTAACGCTTCTTTTATCATCAAGCAAAACAGAAATGATTGAACATCAGCAAACGACACACAAAGATTCTGCCTCTCCTTACATCTTGTCTCTCTCCCAGTCCCCATTTACCGTTTCTTACAATATGTTTGCTTTACTGTCTCACTAACTGCTCTAATTACTTAACATCCGTCATTTTTCCTCCCCATCACTATATTTTGATATACGACAGGGCTTTCTGTAATGTGCTTTTTGAATGCACTAAAGATTGAAGCGTGTGCTAACCAATGTCTGCCGGCAGAGCAGTTCGGGCTGACCTCAAATGTTATATAGAGAGATGAATGGGGAGAGATAATGATCACATTTTGCTTAAATGCAATTCACAAATAATTTAGAATAATGAGCTGTTTGTATCTTATAATGATATGACATTATGAGATGGAGGATAACGGAAGAGTTCAAAAAGCAGCTCAGGATTATTAGGGCGAAACATTTATGGGATGTTGTGGAGTGGTAACATAATAATGTTATGAGGGACAGAAAGGGATAAAAGATGAGTCTCCTCAGAATAAAAGCAAAGTCAGGGCTTGATCATTAGAGAGCAGCATGACTTCTAAAGAAGGGAGTTCAGTAGATATGTTTTACTTTTTTTTTATTCCAAAGTTGCACTACTGATAGAGAGGTATCGTCGCGGGGTCTAAAAACTAAGCCATCAATCGTGATGATAGCAAGAGTCATATACTAATATCCAGTTTTAGGCCATATGTTTATTTAAAGATTTGGTTCAGTAAAGCCGAAGAGGTCAGAGTGTTTGGCTCTTAACAAGTCCAGCGTAGCGTTGGCAGCCGTAGGCGTCTTGGTGACTAATGTAACAAGTGTTGTTCTTTTTCGCTGACAGATAACGATACAGACGACACATGTGACAACCCTTAATGAAATTAGTGTCTTGAGTAATAAGACGTTACAATTTGATTGTTTACTTTCATGTCATGAGAGGGTGATTCATTGATTTGGCATTGACCAAGGCAAGACGTATTGACAGTCTGATTTGTTATAGTGCAGGTGAAATATAATGATGATTGTAAATCGGCTTGAAGGGTTGATTCATCTACAGTATACTTTTTCAGCGGCTGTCGGTGACTAGTGGGACTAGTAGTGTATCAGTGAGGGGGTCGCAAGACAAATAACAGGACAGGAAAGCAGAAAACAAATTGCTACACAAAATTAGATTTATTTTTGTCAGATCTTTGCTCTTATATTTGCTTTTTTCTTGTGAATCTTTTGATAACACTTCCTTTTTCTTAGACCTCGAAAAGTCACTCATATAATCACTTTTTAGCTGACTTGCACCTATAGCCCATAGTACTCTGAATCGTTGATTATGTTTTTCAAGTCGACATTGCAAAATGAACCCTTAGATGCGAGTTTTCACCTTTTATTATGACAAACTTTCATTTTCGGAGACAACTCAATAGGCTGCAGGAGTGCATGGGTGCGTGTGCGTGTGTGTGTGTGTGTGTGTGTGTGTGTGTGTGTGTAGGGGGCGGGTGACCCATTTATTGTTAACATCATTAACTAACAATAGCATAATGTCCATTCTTTGTATAGAAACTCCATCCATTCTCAGGGATGTTCAAACAAAACAAAAACTCTTTCATTAGAATTTCAGTATTATAGGTCTTGCATAGTGGGTCAGTGGTTTCAGTGAATATTATCCTCTTAAAGGGACAGTTCACCCCAAAATCAAAAATACATATTCTTCCTCTTACCTGTAGTGCTGTTTATCCATCTAGATTGTTTTAGTGTGAGTTGCAGAGTACCGGAGATGTCGGCCGTCGAGACGTCAGATTTGTTGTGAGCAGTTTCGTGTAGGAACTCTTGCTGTGGATTATCTTGAGTGAACGGGTCATGATTTCTGGAAGGAGACTTTGCGGCTGAGTTTTTCAAACGTGCTTTTTTGGCGCTTTGATCACCGCAAGCCGAGTGCCATCTAGTCCCAGTTATATTCCAAAAATGCAGACATCTCTGTGGCCGATGTATCTCCAAAACGGGGCAACTCACACCAAAGCAATCTAGATGGATAAATAGCATGACAGGTAATAGGAATTTACTTGTTTTGTTTTTCATTTTGGGATGAACTGTACCTTTAAACTATGCAGAATAAATTCAGTGTTAAACCACATGTAAAAAGCATTTCCAAAGGGCAAAAGTTGACAAAGCAGAAGCTGTCGAATCAGTTTAGACATCAATTTTCTACACAAATCTGTGACTCTGGGGAATTGAAATCATTTGAAGACTGAATCACCTTCAATTACCAGCATGCTTGAGCATTCATGTAGGTGAAAATAAGTTGTCTCACAGCTTCCGTAAGTTTCCTGTTTCCGGGAACAGAGAAACATGAATGATTCTTTAAAAAGATAATGAATGGACTGCTGAAATAAAGCAAAGCGAGCGACCGCAAAGCCATGAATGAAGTAGGCCGCCTTACGGGCCATCCAACTGTTGTTCCTGCTCTCGGCCACCACGCGACAGTATTTCTCCCTCCAAATAAAACCGCTCCTCTTCGGAATGTTTGATCACATGCTGGGAAGGTTTGAAGTTAGGGCTTTATGTCACACATGCGTGCCGACAAAGTGAATGGCACAGGGGCGCAGAAGTGACACCGAGGCGACCAGAGAGAGGGGAAGACTACCAGACCTGATCCTCGGCAGCTGGGGGAAGTCCACGCGGGGGAGAAGGAGGAGGAGAAGCGCGCGTGGGGAGGATGAAGATGAAAGCCGCGGGAGGCTACAGTATCCCACCACCGGCGTCTCCGAAATCCAGGCTTTAGGACGCACGGGGAGTCACGGCACGTTGAATTTGGGCCAGTTGAGAAAGTTCAGAGACTGTATACAATGGTTATAAATGGGTCTTACCTGAACAGCTCCTCGCCAGACCCCAGTGACGCCGTCCTAAGCCGCCCGCCGTGGGTTACCACAACTTTGGGGTGCTTCCTCATCTTCACTATCGTCGTTGACATCCTTGGCAACCTCTTGGTCATCTTCTCTGTGTATCGGAACAAGAAGCTCAGGAACGCAGGTGAGTCAAAAGTCGGGAAAAGTGTGCGTGCGTGGCGACGGAGCGGCGCGCGCGGTCAAACTCGGCTGCGTTCATAACACAACGAAAACTCTTGTTACATTATTCAAGTGACAACTGTCTCGTGGGGGTTGAGACAAATACCGTGTTATGACTTAAAATGCGTTTCCAGCGTGACCTAATCTGTCGTTAAGGCGCCGTATTGTTGTGAGTGATGGAAACATTTTATTTTTTTGTCATTTCTTACGCTTGCCCATCTTTGCCAGCGTGCTGGCCATTATAAAGCCGAGTTAACACGAAGATGCCTGTTCCAGGGACATAATACAACCTTGTCAACCGATAACTCATTCGCCCGTGAGGGGAGGTTATTGTTGTCTTTTTAAAACACTTGTCCCTGATTTTTCACTTCACTGTCGCTACAAATAGGCCTACTTATTTTATATTGTTGCTCTAAAATGTATTCTGTGGTTACAGTATAGTTCGACCTCGACTTGCTCTAGCCTAGCCTACTTTTGAAGCCGATATAATTTCACTGACCTGCAGCAAGTACGGGGGCTCAGAGGAGAGAAAAGCGGAGGAACACTAAAGCAATTATTGACAGGCTGAAGCCACGGGGAAAGCGCTCATCCCACCACTGCTTAGAGTAATGCTTCCCTAGGTTTTGCCACAATTGATCTTACGCCAGCCAGGAGATTTAATTTAATAATGATAATGACAACATAATTTTTAACGTCGATGAGGTCGATGATGAAACCTTGTGTGTGTGTGTGTGTGTTTCTGTACGCACCACTTCACCGTGAATTTAATCATGATATGGGCTGTGGATTAAATTGTGCGCCCCCGAGTTTGGACAACATTGACACAGCGGTGTTTGCCTTGTCCAGGGAAGGTGGTAAAACGCTCATAATTTAATAGTCGGAGAGGATAGAGCGCTGCTGAGAAAACCCAAGGGGCTCCTGTCGTGCTGAGGTCTGCAAACACTATAACTGGCAGCTTCGCATATCATGGCAGTCATCATTTAGAGGCTGTAGTAGGGTGATTTGCTAAATACACTCCTGACATTACCATTTCACTCACTGCAGAAATGTTAGGGTCAGAATAGATTTCCATCATGTGGATAGAGCGCTGAGAGCCCCTGTGAGGAATATTAAATGGTATCTGGGACGGACAAGGATATGATTGCCTCTTACTGAGATTCCTGCAAGCTCCCATTGCTTTATGATAATCAACATTTGATGAAGAACACATTCAACTCTGCAATAGTTGCCCAGGATTTAGATATTGTAATAGAGATGCTCACAACACAGCTCTAGCCAAGCTGACTTGAGACAGACTTTGTCTCTGAAACTGAAAATGTATCTGTGTGATTTTGCAAGTTATTGTGTTGCATGTTAAATTGTGGGACAAAGTAGGCCTATAGGACAAGAGGAGGGATACATACAGGAAACTGCATCTTTGAAGTTGTTCCCTTAATCATGGCTAATTGCATGTAAGGAGGTCATAATGGAGCAGTAATTTAATCAAGCATGTAGTTAACTTATATTACCTGCATATTCAACCCTTTTCAATGTTGCATATGGTTGAGCATTACCAGCTAGAATTTCCGTTTCTTTATGCGGCTCATTGGACAATTCAATCTTCTTTTTGCCACGCTGAATTCCAACCGTGCATCCTGAGGAAAAGTCCGATGTTTGAGGATCAAAAGGAGCTGATGAAAAAACCCTCAGCTTAATTGTGTTTTGTAAAACTGTCCGTGAATACTAACCACTCTCATGTAGACTGATGACGTGGTGCCTTTGAAGCATATTTGCTACTTTCCATTCAAGTTGTGGAGACGTGCATGCCTAACTTAAGGCTCTTACAATTTTCTGTTCAAAAAGCCAATGGCAAATTGTATGCAAACTGGCAGGCATATTGATTGATATAAAAACTTTTCCATTCATACTTTCATAACTGTTGGAATGTTTTGATGACGGGTGAGCTGTTACTGTTTGTTTTACTGGCTATCATCTGTGGGAATTTGATTCCACAGATGATTGTTTGAAATGCAGGCACACATTTAACTTGGACTGAGATCCAGTCTAAACGTTCAGGAGTGGGTTTTAACTGCCACATTGTCCGTCCACAAAGAATTCAATTTCCTGTTATTAAATAGATCGATCCTCCTTCATGGAAAAACAAGTGGGTGTAAATTTCCTTGGAAAGAACTAAATGCTGTTAGAGACTGCACAGCACACGAACAACAAGGGGATACATTAAATAATGAGAAATGAAATATACTCAGTGGAGAACCTAGCAGGCATTGTGGTCACATATTGCAGGCAGCACTGCTGTCTCTGCATAGCCAAACTCTCCGTCACTGCACAAAATGGCCAGTGAGCGAGTGAGCGTGAAGCCAAGAACACATGGTGAGTGGTTTGAGCTGCATGGCTGGATACAGAATCCGTGCTGTGAGCTCAGCTCAATGCCAATAAATTATCTTAAATGTACCTGTTCTGTTGTAGATAAAGGAATTTTTCAATTCATGCTGACGAAAAAACAAAAGATGCCAACAAGGAATAGTCACCACTTTGGCTTTTATAGTGGCACATTAGCTAATGGGATATAACGTGAGATGGTTTTATGTCGCTTTTTGGATAACAACAGAAGAGAACACAAAACCTGGTAGCCCTATGTGAGTTCTGACACAATGCCTTCATTTCCTTTTCATTCCGTTAGACTGTGCCGATTCCTTTTTTGGTACGACACTCTTAGCCTCTACGCTATGTTTGAACCAGAGCCATATATGCCTTGTATGTCAAAGAAGACAATATGATGATTTGACATGCTGTGAAAAGGGGTTCACATTAGAATTTGTAAGCACAGTGGCAGATGGAAAATCTGAGCACTCCTCGATGGCCAACATAGCGACCCTGCTAGGTTCGCTGTCTGCAGACTTCATAGGACAACAATGGCATCATGCTCTTTTCCGCTGTTGTCCATGTGTTGTCAGCTTGAGTTAATGAATGCGAACAAAAGAGGGGTGTCATTTTTCGCCAGATGTCCATAGAAAGTCTGAAAAGGTTTGTTTGCATCACGCCATCTCTGCTCTCTTCGTGCTGATCGTTCTCAAGACAGAAAACTTCACAGATTTAACAGCACAGGAGGTTGAAACAGTGACTAACCTACTGGACCATTCACAGTCTGAAGTGACAGACAAGGACTGACACCTTGGTGCACTGCGTTCTGCTGTTGCAAAATAAACCAAAGAGCTCCACATTGAAGCGGGCCTGTCTGTTCGTGAGTGTGGCACAGAGTTGATCCTTTTTCAGCATTGCGTGACTTGGCTGTGTGCCGACATGTTATTTCAGATCGGTTGTTACACCTCAAGTATCTGTTACAGTATTATTGCTCTCAGTGTAATGGATATTTTGAGGCATTAATGCCGAATTAAGTGGCATTTGGATGTGTCTCCAATTAAAATGAACGTTTTAGGTTTCTAAATATCCTTTGGCTTTGTTGGGAGATTCTAGACGGAAATTGGCTCAGCACTGTGGAGCTTAATAAAGAGATCGCTGTGAAAATAAAACAAATCCCCTTCTGTAATTGTTGTACAGTAGATGTTGATTCCGCAACATCCTGTTTTATTTTCATCAAAATGGGAAGCCATTTGAAAGACTTGTGTGAGAAACTGTAATCCTTTAGACCAGGCGTCATCAGGGCGCACATATCTGCATCAAAATCGCACGAGTGTGATGAAACTGGGGAACAACGAGTTTCTTGGGTTACATTTGTTATGCCGGAACAGAGCTTAAGGAAAGAATGTACTCATGTCTCACAGAATAAATATTGTCTTTTATTCAATTAAAAAAGTTGCTTTAAGGTCTCTTTGCTGAGTGGAAATTGGGTGGCAAGCTCTTTTTTAAACTTTGCCTGATTTTGTAGAGAGGAAAAAAAAAAGGAAGCATGTAATGAGATATTAAGTAAAGTGGTAAAAATGAAACACCAAAGTACGGTTTACATTTTGTATCGCCTTGTCATTTGCAAGTGCCTTCGTCATTTAAATTGTTAATTATAAAAAGTAACTTCTACCTGGCCATGTCTAAGTCATCCTTCTCCGATTTTAGGCATCCTCACTTTAGTTCTGAAACAACATCAGCTTCTCAATTCACGCTGTGCTCTGGAGCCATCTACACCACCGCGCGCATGAATGGCTGTGTTTACTACTTATTGTACAATCCGAAACTGTGTGTTCCCCGCGTGGCCAAACGCCACTTCAAAAAAACCCTTTATTATAAAGTCTAGGTGAAGAACATGGAGAGGACACGAGTCCTTTAAAACGGTGGCAGGCATTGTCAGGCTACGCTGCATAATGCCTCCTCTGGCAGCAGTATCAATATTGGGTGGCTGTATCATGTGTTCCCACCTCAGATGACAAGGCTGCCTCTTTGTGAACCCTGCTGTGCCCCCTTTGGCTCACACCACTATTTCACCCACAGCGACTGAGGGACAGGAGTGTTGAGTGCATATACTGTGGCTAGGAAGTTGAACTGCTCTCATTTAAGAGCTAAACACAATTTAGCCCTATAGTGCTAAATAAAGCAAGATCAGATGAAAATAAACAATACTTTTTTTTAATTTTTGCAATATTAGCAATAGCAATAAGTGAGAGAAAAACAAATACACACACACACAAATGCCAGCAAAGTTAACCCAAATTAAAAAAGATAGGTCTTTAATTTCTTTTTAAAAGTTCCAAGTGAGTTTGCTGTTCTAAGATTAAGGAGGGTGTTCCAGAGTTTAGGGCCATAGAAACTGAATGCAGCCTCACCACCATTAGCCGCAGCGTATTGCAGCCTCACTTACAGAGTGAACAGTAAACAGGAGGGGCTGATATCAATGGAATAACAATTACAAACAGTAGCGGTTGATTACACACATGCATTGTTTCCAGTGAATCCCGCATCCAGTGTGGGAATGGCGGACTCTGCTACTTACAATACAAAATTTCAATATAAAGTGGTAATTACTGAATGTATACATTGAATGGCTATTGTAGGAAAAATGCCGACCATAAATAGCATCAAAAACGCAGTTTGATGTCATGAAGAGCTTAAGGATTATAGCTTAAATCTGAGTTTAAAATGTGTACGTACAAGCATGATTTTGTGACCTCACCGCTAGTTTGGAAGCCAGTCATTATCCAATATGCAACTTACAGAAGTGTGATGTGAAAACCTCAGACCTTCAATGCGTATACACTGGGATTTACAGTGAAATAGGAGACACCTTGTGTCCAGCAGATTTAAACTGAAAAATATTTGCACATTTATAGATTCATTGTAGATTTTTTTTACGGAGAGTATATGTGATTTTGACGAAGCGACTTACATATGAGAACATTCACAAACCGAAGGCACAGCTTCAGGAGCATTTGGGGGTTCAGTATCTTGCTCAAGGATGCTTCGACGCATGGCTGGGGGATCGAACCGCCGACCTTCCGATTGGCAGGCAACCGCTCTGCCACCAAGCCACAAAAAGTGCATCAAAAACTGTCAAAGCCTAGCGCAGTATACAAAGCTAAGGATAGGAAGGTTTTTTTTTTTTTGAAAAGAGATAGAAAGGAAGAAGAAGTTAGTGATGGTCAGTTAGGTGTTGACAGAAAAGGTGTGTTTTCAGGTGCTTTTAAAAGGTGGCTACAGAATCTGCTGATCTTGTAGGAGCAGGCAGATCATTCCACCAATGTGGAACGGATCCAGAGAAGGTGCGCGAGAGTGGCGCGACAGGGAGCCAGTGTAACCTAATGAAGAGAGGGGTTACGTGCGCTCTCTTCGGTTCATTGAAGACCACTCTTGCCGCCGCGTTCTGGATCATCTGCAGAGGTTTGGTCGTGCAAGCAGGGCGTCCAACCAGCAGTGCGTTGCAATAGTCCAGTTTGGACAAGACAAGAGCCTGGACTAGGACTTGTGTAGACTGCTCAGATAGGAAAGGTCTGATTTTCCTGACACAAGAGGTACTGTACTGTATCTACTGTATGTTTTTGGCCAAGACACGCTCAGATTATACTCCTAATAAAACAAACACAATCTCAGAGCCGTGGCATGTTTTGTGCTTCTCATCGTGTTGAAATATTGGTTTCGAATTTGATACCAGCCTGAGTGTTTATCCTAGAGTTCATTATAATTTGGAGAGAAGCACAAGGTAATGCAAACATTAATGTAATAAGACAACTTTACTTAATTAAAGCCCATGTTTGGCCGATGGTGTCCCATCATTCATACTGTTCTCTAACAGATATGTGAAAGCGTTTGCTCACTGGGTTTGTCAGTTTCTGCGGTGATTGCTGTGATAAGCATCAGAGCGGCACAGTAGGGTGGAGCAGCTTAACAATATCAGAACTGAGAGAAAAGGGCTCAGCGGGTGAAAAACATGGACTAATTGGGGACCCACAACAGCCAGCAGGTCACGGCTTTGCAATTAATTTATAGTTTGCCCAAGCTGAATAAATGAACATTAAGTGGGCGAGGATCGGGATCTCCTTCTTTTACTCATGAGGCCATTATTTCCCAGCTATAGATTAGTGAATGCCCCTGCTGTCAGTCAGGACACGAAAAAAAGGAGCGCCTGCTAGCGTCCCCCGAGGCTGCTTTGCACCTGATAACTTACAGTCAGCATTAAATGTTTCTTTCAGTGCGTGTGTCCTGAAAAATGAAAAGTACGTATTCATTAATTACGCCCAGCTTGCATATCTACATTGTGCATATTTCCTGTCAGGGGGCTTTTTTGGCTCTCATAAGGATTAAAACTCAAACATTAGATCCCACACAGATCCAATTAGGTAGCAGATATATGCACGGCTGCGGTTCCGCTGCTGGGCATGATGTTATCGTTGTTTGTGTTGCCAACCTTGTCCGGCTTGTTTTGCGGCTGCTTTTCACTCTCAGACGCAGCAAGGGAGAGAGGGAGAGGTTCACAACAGTACACGATAGTGCAGATAAAGACAAGAAAAGGGAGGCAGCATATTGGTGCAGACATCCGGTGAAAGACACAGAGGCTTTTCAGTCATGTTAGTTGGTTGCCTCTGCCATTCACAACTGGGTTTATGTTACCTGTAACATTAATAGAAAACAATCATGGGAAAACTGCTCTGCAGAAAACAGTTTTTTCTGTTTTCTATATTCGACTGCACTATTTCAGTCTTGGCAGGTGCCACCTTGTCCTGCTGGGTTTAGGCCTCTTTCCAGAGTCATCTGAGAAAGACAAATTGACCCAGCAAGTGCTCATTTGACTTAGTCTACTCTTTACAAGGTGTCTCAGCTTCTAGACAATTGCATGATTTTCAAATATTTGCAGCATTAGCTGTACACACAAAGCCCGCCTGCAGTAATCCATTCTGTATATGATTTGCATCTGATGCATGATAAGAATGTGGGCTGTTTTTCCAGATTCCTCCTGTGAGAAACCACCTTCCCGTTTCTGGTTTACATTCTGCGTAGCGTTTCGTTTTGCGCCTCAGTCTCTCACCTTCTTTGTACTCCTCCTCCTCCCGAGCTTACTCACCTTCGCACACGCAAACCCGATTTTTTTTCTTTTCACTTAAATTTGACCTTCCAGGCTTCATATTCCATGACACCCTGTCTGTTTGCATCACTCTGATCCAACACCCCCACCGTTCTCTAAGGAGGTTATGTTGTCAGACTGCATACCTGTAGAGGAATTCTGCCAATAGCGCTTTGCATCACGCCAGTCAGGCAATAAGATAGTTATCACACAAACCCTCTGGATTCAAGATTATATAATGGTCAAGTGGGCAAAATGAATAAAGCTTGTTATTTTGAAAAGTGTTAAACAATGACCAGCCTGACATGGTCAAATTTAACAAGAGCAGGCGTCTGGCATCTGGTCTTCTCTGTCACAACCCCCTGTGCATGTTTACTTTCTCTTGCTCTCATTCTGTCTCTGTCTGTCGCGCTGTCTCACACACTCGGAGGAGAGTGTACTTCAAAAGGGAGACATAATGAGCCTATAAATACCTATAAATACAAGAGAGCATGTTTGCAGCCATTTAAGATTCCATCCCTCTCACTCCGGCTACCCTCCCTTCCTCTTTCCATGCTTCCCTGTGCTATTTTTAATCATTTACAATATTATACAGTGAAAACTTCTTTCTGCTTGATAGGAGCTTGGGATGACGCACATGGAAAGCTTAAGGCCGTGAGATCAAGTAAAACCTAATGCTCATCCAAGGGGGAACTATGCATAGCACATGCATACTGTAGACTGCTTACTGTAGAGCGGCAACTATTTGATTACGCACACACATTTGCGAGGCGGCAGGAGCTCAGAGGTTACAGATGCCGGCTGGTGATGAGAAGGGTGCCAGTTTGAGTCCCAGTTGAACCAGAACACGGAAGCGAAAAGAACGCTCTCCTCCGTGTTCAAGGTGCCCTTGAGTGAAGCACTTAGTCCACCATTGCTACTCATTGACCAACAGTGGACGACTGTGGTCGGACTCAGCAGCTTCCAGCTGTGAATGCGTCAGATTGTATGACTGTTAAAGCAAGTAACTGATGAAAAAAAAGAAACATATACAGGGTCAGTCAATCCTCTTCAGATAGAATTTTGAAAAAAGCACAAACACACAAACTGACCTCCTTATCTTCCCCTTATCTCTGTCCTTTTTTGTTATTTTGTCATTAAAGGGTCTAAAAGCAGGGCACGGTTCACCTAATCTAGACTAACAAGCAAACAGCTCAATCAGAAAGCCTTGTCACTCTCTATGAGCCAACGGGGGGATTCAGTTAAATGGCATGTAATGATGATTATACTGGCAGACACATGAATGCCATTTGATGTAACCCTGTGAACACTACCCCATTCAGCCTTATCAGGCCACTGTCTCTCTCTCGGTTCAGAGAGGGGCTTTATCACTCAGACACAGCCCTGTTCTGCCTTCACACTCAACATGACTGCACTGTTATTAAACTAACAACTTTATTAACTACAAAGCAAAGAAGTGAGGGCATAACATTCTAAGAATAGTGAGGTTAGAGAGGTGCACGCTGTCTTTGTAGAATTAATAACACGGTCCCAACAAGTCCTAAAATAGGAAAACAACAAGTCTTTTGTTTGATATTATCTCCTAATGTTTGGAGTAGAGGTGTCAGATTTTGGGGAACACATGCAAGCTCTGTGTGGAAATGAAAACAGGATGTTTAAATGGTACGAGAAAGTTTTGTCTGACCACCAAATTCTGTCTTTCCTCAACACATTCACAGAGACGCATGTGTTCCTTCAGTCTGCACATGACAAGGTTCTTCCTGAATTTCCTCTGAAACCTTCTGTGAAGCTTTGCATCGCTTTATAATGCTCAATAGAAAGGGACTCTTTAATCAAGCCACAAAAAGTAAAGTGCAAGAATTTTAAAGTCGGTAGAAGCTCAAGCATTCTTCAGGAAAATCTTCGAGAAATAATTAACGACTTTCTTTATCTTAAAAGAAAATCACTGATGAACTTCTTCTCATTTTCTTAATTGTATTTCCAGTTTTTAATTGCTTAAGCTTGCCTTTTGAAAGTAAGTAAACTGAATAGCGTAGAGCCCGGCTGATACTGGATTTTTGAAGCTAATACACATATTGAGGTTTGGGGACACTTTTAAATTACTTCGCTTTGACATTTCTGTGCTACAATTTGTTGTTACCTATCAGCCAACCTGTATGCTGGCTGAGAGATATACAGTATATGGGGATATGCTAAAACTGAGCAATAAAATGCCGATATGTTGGTCCGGCTGTGGAAAGGTGCTTAGAAGTGCATGTCTCTGTGCTCAGCAATCCACATATGCAGTTCTTATGGTTGTGATGATGATTTGTTGTTATCCAACTGCCAGTAATGCCTATAATTAACTGCTTGCTTGAAAAAAACAGTCACTCATCCATTTAATTCGGTCTAATCACCAATGAATATTTCCATTATTAGATATCTGTTATGCAGCCAGAGTCCAATTTAGCTTCTCTTTGTCTCTGTTTTGTATCACTTAAGATCATTTAACTCAATATCCACTTTATATAACTGACTCCATTGTAAACACGTGTGTTGTTAAGGGCTCTTATTGTGGATACATGAGTGTCAGTGACTCCTGCACTTTGTTTTACCTGCATTTACAAGAGAATGTTGAAATAGCTTTTCAACATCACTGCTTTTTTTCTGACAATACAAGTCAAACTTAGCAGTGCAGAGGTGTGCACTAATGGTCAAGAAGCAGATTATGACACATTTTCCGTGGCCTGTCACGTTTGTAAAGTAATTAGTTGAGTCCTACTATTCCCACTAATGAGCAGGAGCTTAGTGTGTGAGATTTCCTCATCGCAGTACACCTTGTTTAATGACCCATAAACATGCTCCCCGTGATTATTGTCTAAATGAGTGTATTTTGTCACACTTTCAGACACATTCACTTGGGTTCATTCCAGTGTTCCTTGGGTGCCGTCCAAAAGCAATAGGGAATTAAAAGTAGGAAGTTAGATGTTCATGCTGTTAAGTGCTCTGTAACCTACTCTAAGTCTCAATTTCTCAGAGAATATGAGAATTATGAAGAAATAATCTGATATATCATATGGAAAATATTGCGCTCTCATAAAACTGTTATGTGAGTAGATATGTATGATATAATTGCTGCTTGGGAACATTTATTAAACCGCTCTTTGCTGACTTTGCTGCCACAGTCGACCTAATATCTTATAAAATCCCATTTTAACTAGACGTGTTATGTGTGATTCTAGATTAGACATTTTTGCTTTGCTGCAGCTGCTGTTCACTGACTTAAGTAGATGTAGATACAGCAAGTTGAGGGGAAGTTAAGTTGTCCCATCAAAATGGTCAGTGACAATAAATCACAGGTAAGATGACATATAATGGTATAACACAGAGGTATGAATAAGGGATGGCATTTAGTGGACTGAATGGATATTTCACTTATGGAGATGCACCTATTCTCCACCAATAATACTATCTAGACTGCGCAAGATCACCCTCTATATCTGCTCTGAGCTCTAATGAGAGGATGTTGTTTTTGTTGATAGTGGTGCACAATGAGATAGTGAGATATTGAGGATGAGGTAATTAGGGATGGGATTCGAGATTTTGTTTCCAATTAGATCTGGTCCCAAATTGTCTGGTTCCTTCCTGAGAACTGTTTAGCGCTGGCGCTATCAGCTCCTCTATCGAGGCCAGTGCATTGCCCAAAATGACTTGAAGTTGTAACTCATCAAGACCTAAGGCACCGTCTAAAAACGCATTCTACAACATCCTAAAACCTAAGGCTTTCTGAAAAACTTGACAGAATTGTCAACCTTCACTAAAACTAAAAGAAAGTCCTTTTTGTTTCCAGCCATATTTTCAAGAAAACACACAAACTGGCACTGGTAGTGAAATAACTATATAAAAGTTTGTTCACAGTGTACGCAGTTAGTACATGTCATCATCCTACTTACCTACTGAAAAACCTCCTCCTCCTCAAACATGTCTCTCACCACGCTAGCGAAACTGCAGTCAGGAAGACTAAAGGCTCGAGATGAGCAGAATCGATTAGCAGCGATTAGTGTCCGACTTCCTGTGGCGCACACGTGGGCAATGACACCTCACGAGATCGAGGCGCCCTCAGATTTTAGAGCCAGGTGCCGCAGCTCCTCTCCACTGACTGCAAGACCCAGGGCATGATGAGAAATGGCTGGCTGTCGCCTGATCAAAGAGCTGATTGGCTCTTAGTTTTGACCACAAACAGTAGAAAATCCTTATTTTCTGTGTAATACTTAGGGCTAGAGTGTGGGCTATTAGTCTCATGTTGTGTAATGAATGATTAATCTGTTATCTTGTGTAGATAATGATAATCATGCTAATAATAATAGCACTTATCAAAACAAGCAATTACAATAGTTCTTTACAAGGCTGACAAAAAGAACAAAGGATAGAATACAATACCAGATACACACAGATTTCCACATATATATAATTCCAAACAAACCTAAATAAATCAATAAATAAAAAAGAAAATCCAATTATAACTTGATGACAACATTTGTCAGCCAGAAACGTGGAATATGTTTAGTCCAAGAATTCCACAGGTTATAATTATCGTGAAGAGACAGAAAAGTTATTAAAAGAATAACATAATTGTTTGGAACTGCGTCTAATTATGTTCATCACTGAAGGAAACTTATGTCTTGTAGTCATAGTTGTTGCTTTTCTTCCACGCGTGTAGCCTATGTATGAAGCTGTGAGAATGTTTGGACTGTTTCAGTAGTTCAATTTCTTAAATTTAAGCTTTGACATTTGGTGGCAGTGTTTTCAATAGCTGATGGTGAAACATTATGTTGGAGGCCTGCGGACTGTCCAAAGTAAAAACATTTCCCTACCGCTGCAGGGTGGGGAAGTGAAAGGAAAAGATAGTGATTCTAGTGTATTAAAGGAGTCATATGACTGTGATAACAGCGCAGTGGGCACTGCCTATACCAAATTGGGAGAAAAATGTAATGTAACATTAGTATTAACATTAAATAGTGTTAATATTAGAGCATTCCTGAATTTTATAACAAGAAAAATAGGGATCAGAATTGATGAAGTTCTTTCAATGTCGATAGACCTAGACCTACTTGGCATGTTTCATTTTGTAATTCTTTGCAGCTTTTTACTTAACAAACACTGCATCTACACTTTTTGCTAATGAAAGCAAAGGTACCATATACAGAGGGTTGGCAGAGGACACTAAGGGCTTCTCACAATTAGGTCTTCAACTAACGATTATTTTCTCAATAATAAACTAATCGTCTCGCCAATAAAACATAAACAAAACAAAAAAAAAGAAAAAGAAAAATGTCTTGTTTTGTCCACCCAACAGTTCCAAACCCAAAGCTGTTCAATTTACAACAATATAAAACAGAGAAAAGAACAAGGACAAGGGAATGTTTGGCATTTTTTCTTGAAAAATGACTTAAATGATTAATTGAGAACTTACAGATGACCAACTGAATAACTCTGAGAAACTTTAAGAATTCATGAACCAGTAAATACTCATAAGACAGATGCTGCCCAGCAGCTTCATAAAGCAAGTTGGTCTGAACCATGAGAGCATCATATTATGACTGGAATAGTGAGAGGAGTGTGAGGCAAGTTGGCGTTTTCACAACAACATGAAATGATCCCCATAACCTTGGGGTCAAGGTTATGGGGGAAGAAAGTCCCCAAATGTTTACATCTGAACAGATTTTGTCCCACAGTGTTCTGTTGGGATGGGAAACTTACATGAACGGGTGTGGAGACATGCATAGTTGGCAATGTGCCTTCAGGGAGAGGTTGATGATGTTGCCAGAGGATGTGAACATCTTTCCTGCTGAGGGTGTGAAATGTTTGGAGAGCTGTGTGTCCAATTATTGACACACAGCAAAATACGAGAACCTGTCCTCCCCTTCTTTTATAATTCAATTAGGTTTCAGAAAGGGATGCTGCACATTCTGTCAACTATTCTGCGCAGAGGCTTGAATACAGTATCGTCGGATCCCACATGAGTAACTGATCATTCATTCATCATCCGTGTTCATTAATTCCACATAAGCTAAATCATCCTGTCAAGAGTCCAAATTACTGCCCTGTGCTGTAACTTTAGGCAAGTAAAGTGTGTGTGTGTGTGTGTGTGTGTGTGTGTGTGCCTGACCCTGTTAGGACCAATTACAGATTCAGACTGAGGACATTATTGTAAAATGAGGTCATTTTGACCAAGCTTCACTTCTTCACAGCTGAGGTTTGACTAATATAAGAAGACTAAGAAGTGATTCTGATCTGATCTCGATTTAGGTTAACTGGGTGAAGGGCTGAGGTTAGACATGTAGCGCTGAGGGTTAAGGGTAGGATTAGGGGCCAAAGAATGATTGCTCCCAGGGCCCTGTGTGTGTTTGTGTCTTTGCATACACTTATGTCTACATACATACAATATAATTTATATTATTTATTAGATATTAACCACACAAGATATGTTTGTTGTGAGTGTATGAGTTCATTTCTGTGAGGCTGAGATGTGAATTACCTATGCTGTGTAATAAGGCTGAAATAATTAGTCAAACAACAGAAAAGTTATAATTTCTTAATCCTTCTTTTGATCTATTGTTTAACCTGCATTAATAGATGTTTTTGGTCACTTGGGGGCAGCGCACCAGGCGTCATTTAAACATGTCACTTTTTTTTTATTGCACAAATAGAGAGGTTATTTTATAAAGAAAATATGGTTTGGTTGCAGCCCAAGGTGTGCTTTCATGTTGCTGAAATTGGTTTGCTCATTTATTTCCCCAAATCCATTAGCTTTAGCTCCCCCTACAGACAACAACAATAACTATTACAATCTCTGATGCGTCAAGGTCCATTTGTTCCATGCCTGAAAAACAAAGAATCTAACAGAAATATTGTATTAGGAGTGATGTCTCCTGATAGCATTGGTTGTGTTTGGGTCCTCCTTTCTACCACCAGCTTGTCATTGTTGCAGAATATTTTGACTATTTGTGAGTAGTCATAGACTGTAAGAGAGAGGGTTTGCATGACAAACGTGGGTGGTTTGATTGATGTCTGTCTCCCAGCTGCTCTGTGTGATTACACTTGATGCTTATTGTTCCGTGTATTTACTGTCGGCCCATGAAGCTTCTTTCCACATGCAGATACAGTTTCTATGTGCTGATGATTATGTGACTGTTACACGCACACTCACTGTATGTTTAACTAAAATTTTGATCCTGTCATTATAATTAAGATGGGAATGGCTCCACAGGATGTGGTGCGAGGTTGAGAGACAGATGAATGTGGAAAATACTAGTGATGCATAAAACGATAGTTGGTTTTTAATATGGGGATTAGTGAGAATATGACATTCTGGCCGCTCTGTATGTGACTTTGAAGCAGATAAACACGAAATTAGAGACTGTGTCCGAAGCTTATGGTCAGAGTGACACTCGGGGAAAAAATGGTAAGATAAGCTCTTAACCAGCAATGCAGTACGGCTCATCTGTTCAAAGCCCTCACATTTATGGTATGTAAGTCTGAAAACACAGTAAAAAGATGGCATTCAAAAAACACAGAAAGAATCCCAACTATGGTATATGGAGATTACATTGAGCTCTTTCAGGTCAATTGGGGTCAGATAGGATGATGGAAATAAACGCTGCAGAAACTAATCTAAGCTCAACATATGCTAAAGCTGTGGTCTGACCTCAATTTTCCGTGGGAACAGCAACAATATATCAAAATATACAAAAGATTGTTGGCTTTAGTTACATAACTCATTACATTACGGATTCATTCATTACATCATTACAAATTATTTTGTATTTTCTAATTCTTGTATTTATTATCTCATTGTGCTAGACAGAGGTACCATGAGTACATTAATTGTAACGTAAATTGTAATTCAAAATTGTTCAAAACAGGATGCTTCAATCTATAAAAAGTTGGATGTTGAGCAGAATAAAAGTATCTACAGGCTATGCAGGGCAACTGTTGCAGTAACCTCTTTAATCACCTTAAAACCTTTCGCTTTAAGGTGATTATAGAGGTTGTCAGCGAGCAGGAGGAATGTTTAAGAATGAACTCTTACTCCGACACAAGTAGCTCGTAGTACTATTGTCAATGAAGGTATCACCGCCTGTGTTTTCTTTTTGGCCACTAGGGGGCAGCAGAACAAGCTGTAAACATAACATTGACGTATGATCACGCTATAAGGTTCTTATATGGTAAATGTGTTAGCAACATGTCACATGAAGCTACATTAGTATTCGTTCATTGTGGTGATTCAATTGGAGTCTTCTTTGTGTCCTCCTGATGGATGTAAGTCTAACAATCACTCTCCTTAAAGCTCTGTTTTGGTCTCCACAAGCTCTTGAGGAAATATCTGGCTCTTTAGCTGCTAACTGTTTTACTATGTTCACCAGCTGGTCACTAACTTTCTCTTGCTTACAGCTGCAGGAAATGGGGTTGATGAGAGCAGTGATAGTGAACTAAAACAGAAACCAGCTTGAGAAACCAAAACAAGTTGAAAGTTGTGTTAAAACACTCCAAAAGGGAAGCTTTGGAAACTGCAGGTTTGGGTGATAAATATATGTGGGTTTGTCACTACCAGTGACACCTTTAAAAAAATATTGATTAGTGCAGGAGCCAAAATGAAAGGTCATCACACACGTAATCTACTGTATTTAGAAACATGGTGCCCGTCCAAGCTGTGGTGACAGATGGCTTTGAGGTACTGGTGGAAACACTGGATTCATGGTTTATAATATCAAGCTGCAAATATTTCACCCAAAACAAGCTCCTGAAATTGTACAGCAGCTGTCGTGAGAAAGTGGAGCAAACAGCACAGCAACACACTTACACACACAGTTACACTCGGCATCAGCTGTGAAGTGTGATAAGCTCTGAACTTCCACCATATATGATACTGCCTCCACAACCACTGTAATTTATATTAATAGTTAACTGAAAATAACATGAACTCCAGGCATATTTATTTACTTTAGTACTGTATTTAAATTACATTTTATTTAAATTATCAGGAAACAATGGTATATGGTGATATATTGTATATCATTACTCTAATATATAAAATATTTAGTGATATAACTTGTAGGTTATGCTTCCCAGCACTATATGCAGCTACTGTGCATTAGTGTTTTGCATTATGTAGCCAAGTGTCAGTTCATGAAGTAATGTGAGGTTCAGACAGCACAGTGAATAATAATGGTGTGGAGGTCCGAGAGGTTGATGGGTGTTTCTAAACTGTGCAAACATTTGAGACCTTTAATGTCATTGCTGGTTCCCTTGGTGCCACTTAACCGGAAGTTCATTGAATCGTGACCGGTGTTGGGCAAGTTACTTCCAAAATATAATACATTATAGATTACTAGTTATTGTCATTTGAAAGTAATTAGTTATATTATAATATTACTGTCTCTGAATTGTAATGCTTTACACTGCATTAGCGTTATTTTTGAGTTACTTTCACCAAAATAACCGCAGAGGTATGACTTGGCATTCTGAAATGGTAACATTTTGTTTATTGGAGCTCATTGTACATCCAGTGGAGGGCAATGTGACGAAGCGTTACTGAGATTGTAGTGGGTATAATAGAACTGAAATTTTACTAGTAAAGAGTTTTATTACTGCGTTACAACAAAAAGCAATACATTACTGTAATTGCGTTATTAACTCACGTTACTCCCAACACGGATCGTGACAACTGTTCTTCCCAATTCAGGAAGTAATTCAGGGAGATTCCCGTGCTCTTTATAGATTCATGTTCATTTTATTTCAAATTCACCAAAATGTTTCCTTTCATTTCCTCTTAAAAGTGTAATACATAAAACAGGACTGGTCCTCTTGTTTAAAACCCTCGTTAATGTGAGGACTTGAAGGAAAGAGGACATTCTTTCACTTAAACATGCAATGTAATGGTTGGCTTTAGATAAAAGGACTAAAAGCATTTCACAGCAAGTGGTTTATATTAATTTGGCAGCTACTGAAAATTCTGAGCACTATAGTAAAAGACATGTACTATATTTAAATGAAGTTAAATTGTTCAAGCCATTTAAAATCAGCAGTACTGTACATGTATAATGTATGCATAATCCAGTTCTCTAAATTAAAATTTTTTAACAGAAACATTATGGATTTTGCTGTAGCTTAGCTTGGGCTTTTATTGTACAATAACCTCATGAGTGTGCTCATTTCATAATAAGTCCTCATTAAATTCTTGCTTCCCAGGGACCTAAATGACATAAATGGGATCAATCCAATCTTCTGACAGGATCAAGCTGCTTCGTAATTGCAAATGGGAATCCAAGACGCCCTGTAATTGGTTGCTGCAAGTTTGTGTGTGTATTGTGTTTGTGTGTGCGTATGCGTATGTCAAATATAAGTGCTTGAAGGAGGCTGTGTTCCAGTGGTAACTGTGGCACTTGATTTTTTACACTCGTCTTTTGACAAAAACATTTATTAATTTCAGTCACAATTTGATTGTCAATTTTAGTCTATTTGTACTGGAAGAAAATTGTATAGAATTTATTTAACATTTAGTTGTTTTTGTGTGCCTTTATGCTGTCACTGTTGGCTTATCACAGTGTGATGGATACATTTTATGTCTATGGTTGATTAAAGTGTCTGTAAGACACATTGTAAAAGTCCAGTCACACCAAATATATTGTGAAATATATTAATTTTAAGGAAGTCGCCTAAGTCAGTGGATCACTCGAGGAGGCAAAAATAAATACGCACATTTTTCATGTCGAGTTCAACTTTTTTTTTGACATGCAGATTTGTACTGTTGTCTTAGCAATGCTGACCTTTGAGGTAACAGGGAGCTAGAGAGTCCACGATGGAAAAAGTTAAGGGAGCCATCCAGTCTTAATTAACCTCCTCTGTTGCAGTACAAACTGCTCAACAAAAATTTAGTTGGTTTGCAGACGTTATGAGGCAGGAATTTTTGAATAAACTGTGTGAACTATTATCTGGTTAGCGATTGAGCTAGCTAGCTCTTAGAGCTTCTTTCCTCCCTCTTCAGTAGCTTTTTATTGCATGAATGATGTACAATCCTGAGAACCAATGCAATGGAGACGTAAAAGGCAAAGTACTGAGAAAATGGAAAGAAGCTCAGAGAGCTAGCATTAGCATGTTTCCTTGCTAGCCTGTTAGCGGTTACAGTAGACCTACTGAGTTTATTTAAACTGTACACTGAATGTTTGACTTTTCCACAAAATTCTGCCTGAATCTGATTGATTTTAAAAAAATGTGAACAATTCATCATATTAATTAATGATAAAATAAAGTCTATAAATAGGCTATGTATGATCAAAATTAATCTGAACAATAGGCAACACCCATGCTACTGTTAGCATTTGGGTCCGAGACCATAGGAGCATTACCAAATATGACTCAACTGGCTAACTGCCTCAGTGGGTTAGTTGCGCTATTTTAGTGGAAGAAGACTGTGGAAATGAGATGCGACCCATTCAAAAAATTAAGATTTCTCACTAAAATACCTGCAATCGTGTGTGTGTGTGTGTGTGAAGGTATTTGAGGAGTTTTTTCGGCTACCAAAGTAACTACCCAGTTTGCTGGTTCCTGTTTGGTGCTGAAGAGAATGCACGGATGGTAAGAAATAGTTTTCTTTGACAGCCGAGTTTATTTTGTTTATTTCTATTATTTTATCTTTCACAATTTATGGTTAGCATTATCAGGAAAGAAAATACCATATGTGCGCTCCTTTCGTGGCATCGCACTGAAAAAGTAGCAACCAATCACATCTCACAAGTTATAGCTGAACCATGCATGTTCGTCGTTAGCTAACGCTAGGCAGCAATATCCAGGTAAACTTTAAAACACGCGTATTAATACTTACACTATACAGTGTTGTTAGCTGTTTGTGCTTTTCACATAACGTTAATTGCTAACTAATGTTAGCTAGTGGGTAAGCTGCTAATGTTTCTGTTAACATCTATATCTGAGAATTGGGAGACACTGGGAAACGTGATTTTATTTTCTGCGTCGCATGTAGTTTTAAATGCGGAAATCAGCAACTTTTTTTTAAGGGCACAATGGCCAGCTCACAATGTTACAGCTCTGTTTACCTGTTTACGACTGACAGGGCGTTCATCCGGTGTCGTAACAGCTTTTAGTTACAAGTTATCGTTCCTGTTTTTGTTGTGGAACAAGTGATCAACAAATATTTTTCTTTCTTTCTGGGGGGTTAGGGTGCATTTTGCTTTATTTGGATAGTGATAATAGAGAGTGACAAGAAAGGCAGGGAGAGAAAGAGCGAGGGGATAACATGAAGCAAATGGTTCAAGCTGCATTAAGGACTCAGCCCTGATGCTACGCACTCTACCCGGTGATACTGTGGCGCCCACGGATATTTTCCTTGATAGCTTTCATTGAAAAAATCATTCTAATTAATTGCACATGTTTTTGCTGTTCCCTCTCTTAAAGTACCTATCCATTAAACAGCACTCTTAATAGCCACAAACATCAGATCAGATAAACTGTACCATAAGCGTGTCAGACTTCAGTTTATCATTTCCGCTATCAAACGTGGCTCCATGTAATATTCTACAGCCTTGAGGCTCTTTGTCATCATCCACTAACCTGCTGGAGTTTCAGCACAACTTGGAGCAGAATCAGATGTTTCAGCACCCTCCATGTGACCATCTGCAGACAGTACCTCTGTTCATGTATACAGTAGCCCTCTGTCTGCAGAGCTTGTGTGTGGGTGTCAGAGATACAGAGAGAGAGAGAAGCACTGGTCACCATAACACTGTACTCAAACCTATCCCGTGTGTCCTGGTTGAACTTTAAGTCTGTCTCCCCCTATCTGGGTCAACCCATCAGCCCCCTGCCACGCTCTGCACTGGTCTGCCTCTCAGACAGCTACTCTACTACTCAGACTGTAATCACCTGTTGAACACTGAGGCAGCATGGAGGAGGGTGAAAAGGTACCTTTTTTGTGAGTAGGACAGGTGGGGTAAGAACAGTCTCAAAAATCTATTCAGAGCAGATCATTTGTCTGTATTGTGTTTCTGCACTTCCACCGTGCTGCGCTTCCATTTTGTTCTTTGTATGTTTGAGGGGATTTTCGCACAGGAAACAAACTAATTCATACAGAACGGCTAGCCTTCATTTTGGTGGTTGAAATGTTTTGTATGCTTGTTTGCGTGTTTTTATGCGTAAAGGTCCGTTTTGCAACAATGATGCTTTTTGAATTTGCTTTTGAGAAATGGTGCTCTTTGGGGATTTGTGAAGAAAACGCGCTTAGAGCAAAGCTAAGCTTCACAAAACAACAAAAGTGACACTGTAAAATGTGGGCATTGTGCAAAAATGATGGAGAAATTCTGTCTAAAACTTTGAAGGACTCCCTGCAGCATGGTGAGAATACAGTGTCGGCTAACACTAGTATGGCATTTTAAGTTTTCAAAAATTCAAGTTTGAACAAAGTGGACCTAACAAGTAATTTGTGAGAATTAATTTAAATGCAGCCCAATTAGCCTAATCCTAAACTGGGTTGAAAAACGAATGTTGTTCTTATTATTCACGGTTCTTCTGCTGCCTCACTTGAGTGATAAGCCACCGTTACTGTAAGGCAGCTGCATTTTACAAAGTCAGCAAGCAGCCTCCCTTGCAGGCATTATCCTACTTTATGTCCTCTATCTGTAATCTTGGATGGTAAAAAGAAGACAGAATATGCTACATTGCATAGAACTCATACAAATGGTGTTTTGATTTTCTCTATAACAGATGCTGTAGCTGAGCCACACTGAGTGTGCCTCACTGGGGAGCAGCTGGAGTACTGTAAATCTTAGCAGCACCAGCAGCTACAAGAGCTGTGGCCACATGGTTCATCCAACCCACAGCTCCTTAGGGGATCTAAAAGTACAGTATCCCCTACACATTGCCCTGATGTTCATCAAGATCAATGTGATGCAAAGATAAGTGCTCGTAGATCATGACTGAAGCTGACAATACTGGTGTTTCACGGATATCAGAGTTGCAAATATAGTTCATTTTCATTCCTGGTCTGACAAACAGGTTAATTTTTTTTAATCCTGTTTTGCTACTAGTTCATGACACATGCAGATTGTGTAATCAGATTGACAACATGACATTGGACAACTTGTCTAGGGGGCTTTATCTGAAAGACGTGACTGGACCTGTCAGGCTGTGTCAGGCCACCAGCTGTGGGGGCCTGGCTGACATCCAGTGTGACACCACCCGTGGTGTTTTGTCATCTCTGCTCCCTGACCAGGGAAAGTAAGTGTGGCGGACAGGTATTTTCACAACACATGATCCTCAAAATTGCAGTGGTGGCTGTGAGAAAGAGGCCCAACAATTTGAGATTGAGACTGCTTATTTAGGTTTTTCAGGTGTGACGAGGCTGGCCAGTTAGGTGGCAAACCTCACTGGACCTGAGATGTCGTTAAAATCTCACTCCAGTTGCGTCCCAGTGCTAACACCCAGAGGACATAATAACACTGCCAAGAAGAACAGGAGCTCATTAGTCTTTCCTTAAATAAAGCAAAGACGAAAGACTTACTTGAGATCTGTGTAGCTATTAGCAAAATTCCTTTCTCACTGGTGAAAGAGAAAGCACCGTTGTTTCAAAATATGTGCTGGACAGAGAACATTGTGTGCGAACCTGAGAGTGTCTTAAAGGAATCTCCTACCCAATGGGAAAATGTTCTCCGTCTGATAAGACATTTACACAGGAGCACATACATTGACAAACATTCTTGGATATCATGATTCAGGAAATAACCTTGAACTAAAACAGAGCCCACAAAAACATACATTGTGTTGTCATGGTCATAAGCATTTCCTTAACTGCCAGTGTTTGTGTGTTTGTGTTAACTGTTGTGATTAAAACTTGATTCTGACATTTAGATAATCTCCGGGCTACTCGCGCCAGGCTGCTTTATGAAAACAGCCGTGGTGCTTGATGTGAGCTAGAATCAGGTTGGCAGTGCATAATCCTGCTTTCCACTCTGCTGTTTCTGGTTGGTACTTCCCTAGCAGAGGGCACTTGAGGTCAGTTTATAAATCCCTTCTTTCCTTTGTTACACCAGGGTAGGAATAAACCACTTCTACCTAAATCCATGTCAAAAGTGCTTCCTTTTTCACTATTCTCTCAGCAGCTGAAAACAAATTCAGCAATGGAGACGGCTATTTACAGGTTTTGTCTTCCAGCATCCATGTTTAGTGTGTTTTTGTGCTCATTCTAGACTCTTGAAATAGCTTCAGTAAGAGAAGTGAGGAGATTAAGCCTGCACAGAGTCTCATCATTCACACATGTCCCAGGCTTCATTCATAAACACAATATCCCCAAACCCAGTAGTGACCCAGGGATATAATCACTCCGCTTCTTCATAGGGCTGCCTCCATCTCTCTCTCTCTTTCATTCTTCTCTCCCTTTCTCTACCTCTTCCTCTCTCTGTTTCCCTTTCTCTTTGGATTATTATTAAAGTGGTTCAAGTAAAGTTCCAACATCACAGTTGTTGTTTTGTGTGCATTTGGTCACATTTCTGTGTGCACACCCGGGAGCTGCCACCCTAGCTCTGCCGGACGGACTGCCATGATAATCCGATTTTTTTTTCCTTCCCTGTCATAACGGTAGCTGGGAGATATTTTGAGTGAATTCTACAAGACCTCGCTAAATGCCCCCAACACACAGTCACAGACACACAAAAACACATGATATGCTCTGATTCATCAAGGACTCATCTTTATTCAAGACTATCGAATTAGTTATTGATTGCTTCATCATGTATGAGCAGTAAGCAGCTCAGAAATGATGAAAGAAAATTCACAAGAAGAATGAAGATCTCTTAGAAGGAAAAATGTGCAGAAAGGTAAATCATTGAGGGTTCTTTTTTAACAGCTCAATGGCAAGGGCCAACACAAAGTACTAGGTCATGGTGGCACTGTCAATGAATGTGTATCCAAGTGCAGCTGCTATTTTTTCCCCCAACAAAGTGGAATATAAGTGGAACATGGGTGACGTGATCCATTATTATCCTCTCAGTCAGTCACATTCTTTGTGTCATACCTTTCAAACTGCTGTGTCAGTCACAGTTAAGCGTGATGAAAATGGCTCACCAAATGGAGATAAACGTCCAAGTAGGAAATTCATTTTGTTCTTTGAGGTTCACAGTGGCACGGTGCGAATATGTACCATCACAAATAAACCTCCCAAATTAACTGTTAAAGTTAAATTTACATTTAGGGAAATATTTAAAATCTATATTAAAGGTTTTTTGAAATTTTAGACTCAAAGGTTGATTTTTTTTTTGCTCATCTATGCGGATGGTAACCAGAATGAGAGAGGAGTGAGTTTTGAATTGTATCAAGATTTTTCACGATTCACTCATTACACAAGAAAATAACAGTTGTGATGTGCACTGAAACTGAAGTTTTTGTAGTTACGTTTTGCATTCTTGACATATTGAAATGTAATGGGCTGTCTTTTCACACATAAACATACATTAAAATTACCATTTTGCACTATGTTCTGCCATGGGCGGTAGACTTAAGGGATGGGGATCGTTCATTTTTATTGATAACATTTTTGAGACTGCTTAATGATCCGAGTTTTCCAACAATAAAGACGGGGTGAGCTTGAGCTGACCACCATCTAAATGAATGAAGTTGGTGAATGTTAAACATATCTTGGCCTTTCATTAAACACAACTCATTACAAGGCCCTCCAAACTCCAAACTAAATATTGTTTATGTTTCAATAACTATTTCGTTTTCACAGTAGTGTTGGTTAATGCCTATACTGTCACTTTAAGAGATAGCATATTTTTGGATCATTGTCAATTGGATTATTTTTGTCAACGAACGGGACTTGCTAGTTGGGGGAAGTTGAGGTAAAATCAAGCCTACGAATGAGGGCAATTTAATTCTTCATTTCATTTAATGTTAGTTGGCAGGCAATTCAATTGAATTTAAAAACTTTATTAGACACGCCATGTATGTTTGTGCACCAGTGATTTGATGTAAATGACATGACTCATCTCAAACATAACGTTATTTTATAGGACCCGCTAGTCTTGATAGCAGTATCCAACCTTAGCTATTTTTTGGAAATTTTGAGAAATTTTGATCCGGGTCCTTATAGAACCAGGTTCTGATCCCTATTCCTACTTAAGGCCTTCACATGCTTTTTCAGCACATTCACGTTCTGATCTCAGTAACCTCTCCTGACAAGGTATGCAGTTAGACTTGACCGTGGGTAATGAGATGCCTACAGTAGTTCATCAGTGCACTGGGGACATATGATACAACATTTGAAATAATGTACAGATTCAATGTATCCGTGGTTTGCAAAAATTTACTCTGGCGATTGGGTTGAACAGTTGGTAGACAGTAGGTTGATGTCTGATATTTTGCCAGAAATATGCCAATATGGCACTCACAAAAATCTTTAGTTAGGTTAAAATATAAGTTGCAAACTGATTTGCTGAGTTTTGAATACATTTTTTTGGAAATACATATTTCTATGCAACTTTGGGAAAGGACCTACATACACAATACGTATAGACCGTTTGTTGACCTTGACATTTTAATTCATTTAATCTTTTTTATGTAGGAAAGTGGAATGTGTAAAAATTACTAAAATGTTTTTAATTTAACAATCTTTTTGCATAAAATTCTGTTGGAATTAGCAATAATAATAGTGTTGCATATAGGGTGGCTGTGGCTCGGTGTCGTCCACCAATCAGAGGGTTGGTGGCTTGATCCTGGCTTGCCCCGTACCACATTTCGAAGTGTCCTTGAGCAATATACTGAATCCCAAATACCTCCCGATGCTATGCCTTCAGTGTGTGAATGGTTAGTTTCTTTGTACTGATGGGCAGTTAGCTAAACATGTAATAGGAGTTATCCCTAATTTATTCAGTATTTCACAGCAAGCTGTTTTACCAAATGTCTGTACTGGGCAATGAGGGCCTCGGTCAGAGAGGCAACAAAGAATCCAAGGACCACTGTCAGAACTACAAAGTTTGCTGAAATAGCACATTTTGAATGACAACAGTCAGAGCAGCACTTGCTAGGCCAACTGTCAGAGTACTGAAAGATATCACTGCTGTAAAAACAGCTTGACTCCGAGACAAAACATTGGTCTAATACAATGAAAAAAATTTACTTTTCAGCTATAATCCAAAGCAAACAGACATCTCACCAGCAGTCTAACGATATCCCTACTGTAAAGCATGAGGGTGGCACTCTCATGCTGTGGGTGCTCTTTTAATCGTAGAATGACAGGGAACTTGTGAGGTTGGAGGAAGAATAAATGCAGCCAAATGTGAAGCCTTATGCTATGGTGACAGTTTCTCTTCCCACAGGAGGGATATATAGGCAAATCAGTCAGGAGAGACTATGTTTATGAATCCAAACTTTCACTAATTAAACGTAGATCAGTTCTTAGCTTAAGCTGCGTTTCGACCAAAAGTACCAGGAACTTGTTCCCCAGGAACTTCTTTTCAAGAACTAAAAAGTTCCTTCAGCCCATTGTTGTGTGCGGTTCCACCAAGGTCTAAAGACCCGGGAAGATTAGGCAAATTACAACCATTAGGTTACACCCATCACACAGCTGCATAACTATTGTTTTCACTAAACTTGTTAAAGGACCTTTGTTTATTTTAACCGATGCACTCTCATCTGTTTTAGATACTGATCTTACCAGTGCATAATGGTGAAATTGAGAGCCACTACTTCCTCAGAGCGTTGTAAATAATAGAATATGGTAACATAAGCACAAGCATTACGTGTCTTTTTACATATACATTAGTATATACTTCAGAAACAAGAACAGCCACTATACACACATTTAGTTTCATAAATGAAGCTTCACGTTAGTACATGCAGGACATGGAAGTCATACGCCCCTGCTGTAATTAGCTGGCAGCCCAATCTCTCAGTCCATTTAACATGAGTTCTTCCTCCCTGATTTGTGCTACACCATGCTGCCTCACTCACCGGTGCTGCTGGCAAAGCTTTGCCTCCACCACCCCAGCCTCCATCTTTTTAGTTCAGAGTCCTAACAAAGGTAAACAGTCTTATGTCTTTCTTAGGCTCAGTCTTGTATACCCAGGGGGTTTTGCATCATGCTTCCTGTTTGGCTTAGCTTGCCAAACAACTGTATTTCCATTTGTGTTGATAAATGGTTAAATCTAGGATGAGAATGTTCCTGACTGAACTATTTATTTATCTGCAGAAATATAAATGTGCAAAATACAGCGTTTGTTTGCTTCAGCAGGAGGCATGGGACAGGACAGTAAGCTAAACACACTAGTATCTGTAGCCTGCAGTTCAGCGTACCTGCCCGTTTCATCTGAAAAACGCGTTGAAAAATATGAACATTGTGTCTCACTGCGACGACATTAACAAGATATAATTTTGTACAATCGATTTAGCCAGCTCTTGTCTTACGGAACATCACGGTTCTACACCATTAGCTGCTACAGCATTTAACAAGCAGCATGTGGGCCGTATTTGATTTACCTGCAACCTACTGGTCATTCGTTTCCCTGTCTTCCACCACGGCTTCCAACAGCACAATAGCCGAGCCTGTTAAACCACCTCTGCTGCTCCATGGTCAGAGCTCGACCAATCAGAAATATTGAGCACAGCAAGCACCACCCCAAATGTACCGGTACTTCTGAAAGTACTACCCCCAAAGCAGAGACCTTTTGGTCCCCGGTTATTTAGACCCTGGTCTGTGTGGTGGAAACAAACTGAATTCTTCCAAAGGGATAGCTACTGCGTGTTACGGTTATGCTGTGACAGTCTGTATATGTTTCCCTGTGTTCCTGTCTGTTTTCCCCTGCCTGGTGTCTCCTGTCATTCCCCTGTCTGTCTGTGTGTGTGCCTGTGGGTGTGGCCGCCTCTCTGCCTCTACTCCGCTGATCTAAGGATCTACATACCTGCGCTGCTGACACACCTGACTTCCATCTACTCATCCACTCCAGTATGTCTACCCTGGCTGTTCACCCATTCACCGCCTGATTGTTGTCGCCATTGTTTGGTAGATACACACGGCCCATTGTATCGCTCGTCTACTAGAAAGAGTATTTCTGTCAGTCACGATCATTAACCTGTGTTCTCTTTTGCCTCAGGATCACTATTCACCTACCCGCCCTTCTATGCTCCGTTTTGTCGGCTGGCCACGCTCACCTCCACCACTCCATCCTCTCACCATTACCTCTGCTCTTCCCTCAACTCCGCCGGGCTCCTCTGAGCTCCTAAGAAACACATCCACAGCCTCATCCTCACTGTGTTCCCACTCCATCAACCCAGCTTTGACCTCCCAGACTCTGGCCTTCCCCTATCCTCCATTCCCCTGTTCCCTAAACAAAATCCACTTACCGCTATCCCTGTGTCTGAGTCCTGCGTTTGGGCCCACAACCTTTGTTCAAACACAATACTGCGATGGAAACTTTATTGCCAAATCTCTACAGGTGGACGCATTTCTACCGTTGCTTGGTATATACTGTTATGTTGCCCAACCCTATCTGTGGGGGAGGTCAGCATTGTGAGATGAAAGTGCAGGAGAAGCTGATTGGCGCAAATATTACGATTTGATTTAAGAAAGAGGCAAAATTTGTGAATGGAGAAGGGACAAGAGGCGGGGCTTAATTGATTAGACAAAAGTAGTCAATGAACAAGTAGAAGAAAAAGATTTAAGAATGAAATAGTCTCCCCTGCACTTACGCTAAGCTCCATATCAAATCACAGCCCTTCCATATTACTGCAGTGGCTTCAGGACAAGAAAGTGACAGTCCTGGTATGACCCAATAAAAGCCAGGCCTTAAGTCCCTTTGGAAAAATTTGTGGGAAGACCTCAGTATAGCTGCTCACAGATGCTTGACTTTCAGCCTGACTGAACTGGAGTAACTGTGCTGGAAAAATGGGACAAAATCCTAATTCAGATGGTCCAGGCTGATACAGACTCAGAGGTGTCATTACTGCCAAAATGAATTAAGTATTGACTTGGGTGGTTAAAACTAATATGGATGTCTCCAAGTCATTGTCAGTATGTATGAAAAACAATTCTAAAAACAACCACCTCCCCCCGCTCCCAAAAAATTACTGTATTCCATTTTGAGTTTATGCTGCAACACCATAAATTGTGAAAAATGTTGAGCTTGCTGGATACTGTCTAAATGCACTGTATATCTTTTTAGCTTGCCAGTGTGTGTCAGAATTCATTGAGAGCTACAGTGGGAAAAAATGCTCAGATAGGCTTCGCTTGTACCTAAATCCTAACAGAAATTGGTTGAAAGTGTGGGATTGCAGAAATGGAAACGGGACACAGCACCGGGCCATATCTCTCCTCAAGCCAAATGAAAACTCAGAGTGATGAGTCAATCACAGGAATAGTCACATTGACAGAGACAGTGAGTGAGACAGTCCAACAGCCAAAAGAGCCAGCTGCCCATGGGCCTTTCACGACATGACCTTGACAAGGTCAAGACTGTTAATACTGAGTGACTTGAATTTAAAATCCTATAACAGGATTGTTACAGTAAAGAATAGTCAAAAGGGGGGAAGGGAGCCCCTTAAAGATGACTGTTTGCAAGTTGTTTCAACCCCTGTGAATTATGGAAAACGTTCTCATTTGGCAGAATGCATGGAGCTTGACTAACCCCAACCAATATGCACACACACATATTCACTTGTTTTTTTTTACTTAAGAGGACCTGGCACTGACCTACATTAATTCATTTGGAGGCCTAGTCTAACCCTAACTATAATCACTACATCCCCAACCCTAAGCTGTGTCAATTACCTTGACCATAAACTTGAATGGTTTATCTTGTGCTGTTTGTCCACAAATTGGAGTTGAGTCCCCATATTGTTACAGTTTGACTATTGTTTAACGATTGACTATTTACTCTAACCTTAAAGCTGCACTAATCTTTTTTTACTAATTTTTACGTGAACAGTTGATCAAATGATTATTGGTAATGTGAAGGGGTCGCTTGTAGTGACAACCCACAAAACATTATCACCTTCCCTTCAGCTCTTTGGAGTATTTTAGTATCATTTAGGTCATTGTTTTAGTTCGATGGCTTTCCACTTTACTGTTCACTGTTCACTCTCAGCAACCTTGTTTCCAGTGACAACAGGCAGCTGTTTTCAGCAAAAACAAAAATCTGAAAGCTACCTGCCGAGCACTAAATGGCAGACAGACAAAGTTAGCGACTAGCTGGTAAACATGGTGGATCATTCATCTGCTGAAGTGTGAGATATTTTGGTTTGAAGATGGTGGAGACCAAAAACATAGCTAACAGGTGAATAATATTGGACTATATTAGACCACATCCATCGGGTGGATGACAACACAACTCCAAATGAATGCTAGCTTTGCTCTGTGTCTGTTGGATCTTTAAATAGGTAACTGGTTGCTAACACATGTGTTAATCACAGCAACCTTATATGGTGATAATATGTCAGTGTTGTAACACAACATGGACTTGACTTCTTTCACTGCCTCCAGGTAGAAAAAAATCATTATACGATGTGCTTGGTTCCCATCTGACATGCAGTAAATGCATCTTATCATCTGTGACAGGGTGTTGTCACATAGAACTCGATCTGGACTTGTCATTGGGCCTCGTAATATGGTGCTTACATACAGTAAGCATCCCCCCCAAACACACACACACACTGGGATTTTTGTCCTAGGAGGGCTCCCTTGTGCCTATATTTCAGAAGTTACTCTATTTTTACTAAACTCTAAAAAAAATTATAATCATAATATTGTCAAATAAACACTCAATTGACTGCACAAAGAATAATTTCTTTAAAAATAAGTGCTGAGAACAGCAGAAAAAAAGTTTATGAGCATTCATGGGCATTTTGGTCATATTGCTAACCATAGCATTTCCCCTCTTCCTACTGCCTACTGCTTACATATACATACAACACATTCATAATATAATAGGTAAATGGCAGCTGTCAAAATGCTGTTTGGCTAGATGTTAAGATCCTCCAACATCTTCATGACAGGCCACTCAGCAGTAAATAATGCTAAAATGCAAAGGTCTGCAAAATGAATGAAACTGGAAACACAAAGCAGTGTGTGCCTACACACACAAGTGAAGCTGTTTCCACAGAGCGTAGTAAGATATTTGCTCTTTTGTCTCTTTCAAGTACACATCTTGTATTTCACTTAAAAGAGGTTGAGGATCACAGTGGCTGTCTATCGCCTCTTTGCGTGAAACAGGGTGTTCTCCAACAAGCCATGTCTAACTTTTCCATCAGTCAAAGAATACACTTGTGTGCCCTCAGATTACTGCCTGGCCTATACCGCCTGGTACAATTAGTATGCATTATTTTGTGACAGGGACCTCCCTTTCATTATTCACCAACATCAAAAGCTGACAATTCAATTTTACTTTTTTTTTTTTAAATGCAAGTTAAAGTTTACACATGCCAAAGCATCAAGGGACACTACCATATGTGTTCACACAAGCGCACATACAAGTATGCACATACACATATACATATACAGAAACAATACAACATTTGCAGATGCATGCCCTGTCAACATCTAGCCTTGAGGCCCTTTCCCTGTGGCTTATGTAATGAAGTAGCAACAAAAACAAATGGATGTCTCTAAAGGATTGTGCTGGTGTTTTTGCATGTTTTAGCTTATTTACAAATCATGAATGCTTACTGCCAGCCATTTTCCATAGCATACCATTGCTTTTTTGAGTTTCAAAAGTATTGTTATTCTAGATGATGTTGGAACAATTAATAGCAGGGAAATTATTATTCCGTGTGCTTTCCCTTGAACCCATGCAAAGGGATTTCCCGAGGATTTGAAAAAAAAAGATTCCATAGGCAGCTTTTGCTTTTCTTTTAAATGTCAGTGCGGTATACAAATGAAGAGCATTGAACCTTAATTTAGATCATCACATGGATCTTTAGTGTGATAGTTTGAAATGTGTCCGTTATGTTATTGTTCTGTGATACTGCAGTTGCCACTGCACTTCATTGCCTAAATTAGGGGTTTCTGGCTTATATACAGGACGAAGATGACAGTGACCTGTAAACCTTAATCCAAGCTTGACTTCAGAAACCACCTAGCTGACATAACAGGTGTTATTTTTTCCTATGATGTTCTTGTTTTTCTACTATGTCCTCTGTAAGTTGACATTTCTTTCTCTATACTGAAACAAATGGCTGCGAGAAAGGTGGGAAAAAGCAAATGCTTAAACAAGCAAAATAGTGAAACAGTCCTTTCTCAGGCAGATAATTCCACAATGATTCTGAATGAATCATTTGGCATTCTCTCAGCACAATCACTCACGCTCTCTTTGTCTCGTTCATTTGGATGACCAATCTGCTCTGCTTCTGTTGTCAATGACTCATGTGTCTTCCCTTGTCTCTCCTGTGGGTGTGTGTTTTGTCTGTAGGGAACATCTTTGTGGTGAGCCTGGCAGTGGCAGACCTTGTGGTGGCCATCTACCCATACCCTCTGGTCCTCACCTCCATCTTCCACAATGGCTGGAACCTGGGTTATGTCCACTGCCAGATCAGTGGCTTCCTCATGGGCGTCAGCGTCATCGGCTCCATCTTCAACATCACCGGCATCGCCATCAATCGATACTGTTACATCTGCCACAGCCTCAAGTATGATAAACTGTACAGTGACAAAAACTCTGTCTGCTATGTGATGTTAATCTGGGCGCTGACTGTGGTGGCCATCGTGCCCAACCTGTTTGTGGGTTCACTTCAGTATGACCCACGAGTTTACTCCTGCACCTTTGAACAGTCAGCCAGCTCAGCGTACACTATCGCAGTGGTTTTCTTTCACTTTATTTTGCCCATCATGATTGTCACCTACTGCTACCTGCGCATTTGGATACTGGTCATACAGGTGAGGAGACGGGTCAAGCCAGACAATCGGCCCAAGCTAACACCACACGACGTTAGAAACTTTGTCACCATGTTTGTGGTGTTTGTGCTCTTTGCTGTTTGCTGGGCGCCACTCAACTTCATTGGTCTGGCCGTAGCGATCAAACCAGAGGTAGTGGTTCCCCTCATCCCTGAGTGGTTATTTGTGGCTAGCTACTTCATGGCCTACTTCAACAGCTGCCTTAATGCCATTGTGTATGGTGTGCTGAACCAGAACTTCCGCCGCGAGTACAAGCGCATTGTAGTGTCAGTGTGCACGGCACGCATCTTCTTCCAGGACAGCTCCAACGATGCAGGGGAGAGGCTCAAGAGTAAACCATCACCACTCATGACCAACAATAACCAGGTCAAGGTGGACTCTGTCTGAACCAGAACTCAGAGGACTATAGAGGGGACATGAACTGATATGCTGTGACTGAGAGTAAAAAAGACAAAAGGAAAAAAAGCTGAGTTAGAAAAATGCCAAAAATAAATATAAAACAGCTTCTGTCCTCTGAGCTGTCAACAGACTGTTTTTTGGTGCTATCTGACCTCTGAACAATCAAAGTAAAAGCAGGGGTGCATATTATCTTTGTCTTTTATCAAGCACTTTTGTTTGCTTCTGCAGTACCTGTAGTACAGTAAATATATATGATGTCCGTTTTGCTTTAATGTTTACGGTGATGATCTAAATGTATCATGTATTATATAAGCATTTATTTTGTATGAAATGTCATGTAGATATATAGTAAGATATATCAGGCTCCAGTTAAATGAAGACAAAATTGCATCAGGCCAATACAAATGTCTACAAAACTTGATTGAAAATATAACCAGAAGTTTATAAATGAAGATAAACAATTTTAATAACCTCATTTGTGACACTGTAAAACTAATTCAGTGCAAGCAATGTGGGTTGCTGCTGTCTTATTATACCCTGCAATACATTGTCTATCTCTCTCTCTCTCCTCTCTCTAGCTCTCTCTCTCTCTCTCTCTCTCTCTCTCTCTCTCTCTCTCTCTGCCACCTTGTGAACTCATTATACTGTATGCATGGATATCAGGAATTGTTCATATGCAAAATAAAATCTGATCTTGATGGTGGATCTGCTTTAGTCCTGTGTCAAATTTATTCACAAATGCAAGTTTATTGCATTCAGTAATTTTGAATTATCACCATATACCATTATCAAAACAATGTACTCCCCAAAGCCATTGTTGAGATGTCGGTAAACAGCCTCGCTAAACAGGAGTTTAACGGAGCAGGAAATACGAGCTGTTAAAAGACCAAAATGTCAGAAGTATTCCCGTACTAGTTGAAGAGGGAAGTCACCTAACGTATTTATTTTTAAAAACCTGTATGATTGTCTGATGGCTTGTGTTTCTTGTCCTAACAGACAATTTTTTTAGCAAAGGTGGTAGCAATTAGGTGGGTGGGGACAATGTTGTTATTCCCAATAGAAATGAAAAAACTATGAAAATAAGACCCAAGTTGTAAAAAAAAACTTTAATTATCCTTTAATCAGTGTGGTTTGGTTTCAAAAAATGTCATAAATGTTTTATACAAATAACCTAAAATGTACACTCAGCTGCCAGTTTATTGAGTACGCCTAGCTAAACCTAAAGGTTCTTTATACAACAGCCCTGCAGAGGTGTTAGCTAAAATTTAGTCTAGTCTTATTGATATAAAAGGGATAAACACAATATTAAAAATAGAATAAAGTAATACAATTCAGCAGCACCATGGTCTCCAAAATGACTAAAAGTTTTAGTATCTCCCTTAAACTATTTCAACATAAACTGAACATTTTTACTTTCATTAAAGAGGGATTTAGTGCAGGGCTGTAGACTCAATTAGTTTTATCTAGGTGTAGCCTACCGCATAGATGTAAACAAATCAAACAGAATGCCGGCACTCATAGATAAATAGTCATCTTGTTTATCGTGGGTTTATTTTGCCCACAATAAACAATGTTCTGTTTGGTTTATTTTGATCGTTCCTTTGACCTTGCACCCAATACAGATTTGGAGCTGTGCATGCTGCTACTTTTCACTGTACCCAATAAATTGGCAACTGAGTGTATTTAAATTGTTCTTTTTGCCCAAACTATTTAACGGACTCTGCAGTGCATAGGAGGAAGGGACATAATAGCTTACTGTACATGAGCGTTTGCTTGTGTGTTGCATAGCGTGCATGGGCAACGCGGTTAGTGGAACACAGACAAAGGCATCATGCAACATAGAGGAGAACAGCTCAACTATGCATTTGAAATCCACTTGGCTTACATAACAGCCGCTGACCATCATCCTCAAAGCAAGAGCAGAAAGAGCCAGCTCCCAGCGAACTCCCTGCCCCCTTCTCTATCTGTTTAATCCCAAGAGCTGTGTGTGGTAGGAAAGGCCTGAATGGGTTGGGGATGAGCAAATGTAAAAATCCCAGGGATTTACGCTGCCCCCAAATAGAGTTATACTAATCTGGGCCCAAAGATTTTTGTTGCAGAGGATGTACAACAAAATAGAAGAGAAAAGTGATCAGGTGTTACATGACCAATGGCACTAATTAAGGCCTATCTTCTATTAGTCATTATATTTTATTTTCTTGGTATTGAATGTGCCCTTCACTTTGAGAAGGCCATAGATAAACAAAACACAACAAAGCCCACACGGGCTTCAGTAAAGTTGAATAAGGTAGGAAAGATCTACATTTCTTGGAAAATATTGTTGGCAGAGAAATATTCATACACTAAACACAAATTTTGCATTTAACACAAATTCCGCCCCCTGGAGTGGCACTCTGTTGAACTATATAAAACCTGTACTCTTCATGACTACGTTAAACAAGAGTAAGTGGGGAAATTTCCCCTTTGAGAACACATACAGTAAGAGTGATAAAATATTTTGAACCCAAGGTTTATTTGCTAGCTATGGGGGGTGTTGCAGTCTCAAGCCATACACAACCACCTCTAAATGACACCTGAGCCAATTTTTCCCGTTTTAACTTAACTAACCCTGCATTAATTGATGTTTTTGACCATTTGAGGGCAGCATAACAAGCTGTGAACACAACCTAAAACGTTTCTATAGTGAATGTGTTAGCAAATAGTTGCCTATTTACACATCCAGCAGAGACAGAGCAATCTCCTTTTAGCTCTGCTTTGGTGCCAGTACATCAGTTAGTGCTACAGTGTGGTGAAGAAAAAAATGCCACACATGTATCGCCATTATGATGTAACATTTGAAAATGGTGCACAATTCTTGTTTTTTGTTAGCAATAAACCTTCAAAGTTCATGTATATTTAATACATTTAGTTTTCCTTTTGTCTTACTTATTTGTCACTGGTTGGCATTGCTGTAGAGCTTAGTGACTGTGACACTGTAATGGATATTCTATAAAGAGATTTGCTATCTTTTCATCCTGAAAGGTGCCACTGTGTCTTCAATGTTTGTTTAAGTCTTGAGCCAACTAAAAGTGCTAAAATTGCTAAGATGTTGGATAATACAGCTCTGTCCTCCCATTTTTCTCTCACAGAAAATAATCCACCAGGGATTCAGTGCTGCCACCTGGGCCCCTGAAAGCTCCCAAGAGCTGTCAAAGCCTGGTTTAAGAAAACACTGTACTCTATAGTCTGAGAAAGGTAGCAGAGAGAAGATCATAATGATCTCACCATTAGTGGAGTTACATAAATGGACATGACAAAGGTATGTGTTGAAAAGAGATGGAGACCATTAGCAGCCTAGTTGTGTTCCAACTAGAATGACACCATACAAAAATGTATACATGCAAAAGCTGTTCTACAAAATATCACTTGAAATGAATTCCATACAGCACTTCCACAAAACCATCAATCCTCTGCTTTTGTGGTAAAAATAAACAATAAACCACTCGTCAGAAGTGCATCATCATCGAAAAACTACAAGAAACCATTTTCACTTCTTTTTCCCTCTGTATATTTATTTAATTCTTTCCACCTTCGCTTCCTGCCTCATTCATTTTCTCTCGCAGGTTTTGTCTTGCTTTCTTCAGCTTTCAACCAATAATGGAAGTTCTTTTCACATACAGTGCTTTTTACCACATTTCCCAGTGATGGAGTAAAAGGTGAATTGAGAGAAATATACCAACAGAAAAAAATAATGTAGGATGCTCTTATTTTGTATCAGCAATCTGTGAAAAGTTTATTTCTACTTTCTAACAAAAATCAAAAATTGTGCACCATATTCATATGTTAGTTCATATATAATATGGTGACTGAGTCATATGTGGTTATATGATATTAAAGTGTTGATTGATTTTTTGGAACAAATTGATGTGTTCGATTTCCTTCATTCAAACCCCATCCTTTCGGTTATTCCATCATCTCAATTACAGTGCTCCTTTTGTTTGAGTCCTATCCCAAAGGGCATTTCTTTAAGGTAAATTGGCAAGGAGAAGTGTCCAAGTTTTACTTTCATTCCTCTGGTGTGCCTCAAGGATTGGTGCTTGGTCCCCTTTTTTTCTTCTCAATATACACCACCTCTATTGCTCAGACAATCTGCTCACATGGTTTATCTTCAGAGTAGAGTAGAGTAGAGTAAAGCTTTAATGTACCCAAGGGGCAATTTGGTTTGCAGCCAGCAGTCAATTGTAAATACAGCAATTAATAAAAAATGGCAATCCATACAATATATACTATACGTACAATATATACATACTTACAAAAATAAACACAAGTACACAGGTTAATGTCACCATCACTGTTGTTATTGTCACTTGTCACCAAAGCCATTAAAGAGAGCAGTGGAAAAATAATTGATGCATAAATAAGTAAATAAACAAAGAAAATAAAAGGGGCCACTGTAACAGCCACAGCTATACACAGGCCAAATCCCATTTTGTTTAAAAAGACAATAGCTGAAGGAATAAAAGAAAATCATGTATCTGTTGGTTGCACCTCTAGGGGGTGAAACCTCAGCCTTGATGGAAGCAAATGAAATTCACTATAATAAGGGTGCTGGGAGTCCAAACAAGCTTTTGTTTTTCATACTGAGATTACCAAACATACATAGCAAATATTAAAACTAACTCAAAAAAGCATTTACTTTCAACAGAGACTTCTCAACATTAAAACTTCTGTGCTTCCTTAAGAAAATAAATCTTTGTTTTTACCTTTTTAAAAATGAAACCAGTATAGGCATCAAGGGTAAGTTTATCAACCAGGATTGTTCCCAAGTATTTGTACTGCTGGACTGCAGTCTCAGACTCCCCTTTAATAATGGTTGGAGCAAGAGAAGTGGGTCTCCTTCAAAAGTCAATGAACAGCTCTTTAGTCTTAGACATGTTCAGTTGTAGGAAAGACTACTCAAACCAGTTGACAAATTATCCTACCACCGAGCTAATAAGTCTGACTGTAATTTGTATACAAGACAAATTAAAGTGTGCAAAGGATGCAGTCGAAGGCGTTAGAGTACTAGACAGAGAACCATTTACTCAAACGCTCTCTTTTCTGTTTGCAAAAAAAATCTATTAACCAACAAACAGTATTTAAATCTAAGAAAAAATTTGACAGCAGCCTAGGTGCTATATACAATTAAAAGCTGAAGAGAAGTCAATGAAGAGAAGTCTTGCATTTCTTTGTTCCCATCCAGACAAAAACCTTGTAACAGAATCTTCAACCCCTCTTCTTGCCAACCTGGGGTGAGTCCGGTCTGTCCTGTGTCACAGGTACAATTTTGTTTTTAACAAATTGTTCAAAGGTTTTCATTACAAGGGAGGTAAGAGCCATGGGGCGATAATCATTTAATGACCTTTAGCCAATGGACCCACAGTAGATTCCTTCCTGGGTTCCTTCTGCTGTTCTGAAAAAGACTAAAAGATCTTAGTGTAAAAATGACATTTAGTTCTCTAGCACAGCATTTCAAGAGTTAACCCCCAATGCTGTCAGGACCAGGACCTTTCCTCTCCATAATAAGGCTGAAAGATTTACATACTGTGGCTTTATCACTCTGTATCTTACATCCCTCTACCCTGACTTGGAACTCAGACTTCATGATTCAGTGTTGGACATATCAAAACACTCTACATTTCTCTATATATTCTGCATTCCAACCATAGATTTGATGACTTTTCAGGCTTTACGTGAGTTGCAATTTCTCAGTTCACCCTGCACTTTATCTTAATACTCAAGGTTAGCTAGTCTTATCTCCCTCTTAACAGACTTCTAGACCTCTTTTTTTAGTGTTATCCCCCTGATAAAAGGTTAGTTTCCTCTGATTCAATAGTTGTTGAATTTAGTAAGGCATTTACTAATCCAAGGCTTATTATTAGAAAGGATTTGAATAATCACGTTTTGTGAGGAATTACCATATTTTCATTTTAGTAACATGATACAAGTTCATCCTAATCTACACAGGATTCATTAAAAATGTCCCAAGTTGTACATTCAAAACCGTGACTTAGTTCCTGAATAGAGTCCTCTCTTCAGATTCGGCTGCTAGACTGAAACTAAATGAACAGAATTATGATCAGAGGTGCCTATGGGAGCTTTGCAATAGGATTTATAGGCTTCCCTTATGGTCCCATAACAAACGTCCAGCACCTTACCATGTCTCGTAGGACAGGTAACATACTGAAAAGAAATGACTGAGGGAGTTATCCATAGAGCAGGGATTAAAATCCCCCATAATAAGGTTAGGTGCATCAGGGGATGTGCTTTGTAAATGCTGCATCTCTCTGATGATGACTGATGTTGCATTGTCTATGTCTGCTTTTGGGTTGTGGAAACAACTGTGATAAATAATTGCGAAAATTATTTTGACAGGTAAAAGGGGGGCAGAGAAACAGTAAAAACTCACTGCACTCAGCTGCACAACATTTCAACCACAGTCTTGCACCAGCAGGTGTTTAAACACATGCCATCTCCTTGTACTTTACCAGTCTTATGAGGGTACTGATCCAATCTAATTTCTGTAACTTTGTACTTGCTGACAGTTCCTCTATCATTTTGACTTTGATGAGGACACAATAGTGTTGAAACGTAAGTCTGTTAATTAAAAGCTGGAAATCAATCAAAGTACTGAAGTCTCGCTTTTTCATTTGGACGTTTGCGGTCCTCAAACTGATTCAGCTGTTTATTGCTTGGGGATGCGCGGAGAACCCTGTTTCAGTTCTTCCATCATAATCCTTAAAGTCACATTATTGACAATAGAGGGCAAGCGTATGCGGTGCAGCGGTTGCCTCCATTCACTCTGGCGCACTCCACCCTTCCTTCCCCTCTTCCTCACCCGAACAGTCCTGGTTCTAGTTTGGTACATTCCATGGCCTTCCTTCAGAATTGCTAACTGGGCCTGTTCCATTGCCACAATGCCAGAATTACAGCACTAAATGAGATATTATCAGCTGTACTGTGCAGGCCGAACACAGCCATAAAAAAGACCAATATCACAATAAAAAAACTTCCAACCTTCATGATAGTAAAGTGACAATATGTCAGACAATAGGACATACAAATCTCCCATCTCCAGGCAGGGAGGTAAAACAAACAGACTGAGAACCAACAAAGCAAAATAACAAACAAAGGAGACTGTTGCTGCAAGTTGCCACAGGTGCAATGCCCTGGAAGTCATGAAATAGTCTTTACCACTGCTATGCTGATGAAACTGGTTCTATCTGTCCCTTCTGCTAGAAGACCCTAGTGTCTTGGCGATGATCCCCACCCACACAGTATCTCATGCCATGTCACTTCGCTTTCAGCAAGATAAGGCCTTACGAATTCACGTGAAGATTCACACGAACAAATTCTTGTAACAACAAAGCCACCTGAGCGTTCATTGCAGTATGATGTTCTGCAAAAGCAACATGAAAAAATAATTTCGCTCATCCAACCTTCTACTCTGGTTATTGGCTTTAAATGAGATTTTACATTCATACAGTTTCTCTTGGCTGTTCCTCAGTATTAGCCTAAAAATGGCTACAGTGTGTTTAGCCGACTGGTGATCGGCGCAGATCGGCTCTGACATCATCCAAATCCACATGTAGCCTACTCATAAATGCTCCATCTGAAACCACACGAACAAATAATTTTCTTCGATTTAGAGACCCTGTAGGCTATATTGCCTTTTAAATTATATCAGCAGCGCAAGCTTTCCAGGTCATTTCTTTATTGTGTGTTGTATTGATGTATGCGTGTTTTCTGTAATGATTTACTTTAATGATTAGAGAGGCTGCTGTCAGTCATTTTAAACATTCCCATGCGCACAGTGATGTCAGAGCAAATATCGTGGTCCACTTAAACAGCAAAGCTAAAACCTGCAGTTATAAACTTGACAGGACAGAGGAAACTCTCCAGAGGAAACAGAATTAAACTTTTAGCTTGTGAAATACATTTTTTAGACAGCCGTGATGGAGCTCAGGATTTATCAGGAGGACAGCTGCTTTAAACAATTTCAGCGTATGAACCTGGACTGTGCGTGTGACCTTTTGGGTGTGTAGAAGAACACAGAACATTGATTAATATTAGATCCTGACCGATCCTGTCAGCGTGTGGAGAGATTTAAATAATCAATGAAGTTACATTGCTGTGCCACCTGCGTAAATGTGCACAGCGTTTCTCTTAATTGGGAGAGCTTCACCATATTTCACCCACCCCAAACCCATCTACTATTAATCAGAATGTTCATTTTTATGATCCAGGCACTTGTGGGTATACAGTGATTCTCAACTTAAAAAGAATGTGGGACAGGGGCGTAAAGTGCGTGTGGGGAGGGGAGGGGAGGGGCGGGTCCATGTGCTTCAGTCATGTGTGTATGTGACCACTTTTAGTATTCTTGAGGAACACCTGCCAGGGGACTGTGAAGCTGATGTACTAATAGACTGAGGTGAGATGTCTGTGCTCTAATTAGTGTGATACTACTTTTACTTTGTGAGATAATTAGAAATTATTTAAAATTTCCTTTGCAGGTGATGTCTTTATCTGCAACGAAACACTGACCTAGGTGTGCAGCTCTCTCTCTTCCCCCGCACACACATCATAGCATGAAAAGCAAAGGTGTTACTAATTGTATTGAAAATGACTCTCATCTATTCAGGTGTCCCAAAAGGCTTGCTCGAGATGAACTGCACCTCACCTGGAAAGTGGATGAGATCAGGTGGCAGAGAAAGCAGAGGAAAGCTAGGTCAATAGTTTTCAGTTGAGATTCCATTTTAAGAATCCCCACATCCCACTTGTTTTGTGTCACTTCATGATACTTAGGGAATTACAAAAGTAATATTCGATACTGATAAAATTCACTATTGAACACACAAACTAATACTTATTGTGCAAAATCCGACTAATAAAATCAAAATCTTTCCAAATTAACCAAAAATTAAGTTTCTAGAGAATGTCATGCTGTTTACCAAACATCTTAACCAATTAGCTATTAGATCAGGGGAGAGCCAGGAATTTCTCCTCATGCCCTTAAGTTTCGCAGTCTGGCTCCAGAAACTTCAGCTGCTTGATCTCGTGAGGTGCAGGCCTGGCTCATCTCGATCGAGCCTGATAATTGTGTGACTGAGCCAGCATGCGCAATGCCAGGACCTTGCAACTGAAGCTAAATGGACTTCAGTTATCATTCATTTCCTACTGTCATGTCAAAATGTTTGACAAAAAGGCCTATGCTGCTAGCTATCTGCTATTTTAAACTGTAAGAAAAGGGCAGTGTGTCAAATTTACTCACTAACCATTTCTGCCTATTCACCAAACTTTATTCATTCATCCAACAGGTTAGTTTCCTGTTGATGTACAAAGGCACTCATGTAATGAACCCGCTTATTTTAGGTGTTTTATGAATCAAGAGGGTAAGGTTAAGTTCGGAATGGAAAGTTAAGGGACGAGAGAGGGCAGAGAGAGGGCGCCGATAACAGCTGTTTCTATGCTCTCTGTTTGGGTAGTGAAACAACATGACAGACAGGCTGAGTGATATCAGAGCAGGATATCTCATACAAATCGCCCTGTCTTAATAGTGTAACCTGTAATATTACACTTGTACTGAATTGATTCTCAAAAATACGAAACAAAGAGCGTCCAGTATCAGTTTGATACGGAAAGCGTCTATTAGTTTCCAAATACAGGATGATTCCGTATTTTCCGGGATGGTTGGCAACCCTATCAATCGACATCCTTACTCTTCCGACAGCGATCCATTGCTTTTTCACCTATTGTAGGTCACCTCGGACAAAAGTGTCTGCTATATGTCCTCTTTGTGAAAGGAACAGTTAGCTTACACCAGCCTGTAGTGATGCAAGGCAAGAGACACACAGCTGCATTTGAATGACTCTGCCGGTGCTTGCTTGGTAACGTTCTCTTAAATGTATTGAAGAGACAGGCTTGTAAACGGTTTCACATTTGTTTTGTACGCTACCATTAAAGTTACATATTTTCTTGCAGGCTAAAATCAACACTTAGCCGAAGTCATGTGGCAAGCCATAACGTTACAACTACAAATTTGCAGCAGATAACATTGCCGAGCAAACAGTGAGTTAGCTGAGGTTATCCACTCAATACCGTTTTATGTTATGTCAAGTCACAATATATTTCACATGCTTTGCAGTAATGTTAGCTGACCTGTCCAATAAGATGAAGGCCAACTGTGGGTCGGTTATTATGCCCAAAACAAAGCGATGGTCTCTCCATGCCTCAAACGCCTAGCTGATGTTGACCAATGTTTTAACCCAACGACGATCTGATTCTCGTTTGGCCTGACAGGATTCGGCAGATAAAACTTTTTTTTCGGTATTTTTATCCTTGTGTTAGAGTGAAATAATTTGTTATACTGTTGTTAGTATGCATAAATATTCCTTTTAGTAATAGTCACTAAATTGTTTGTGTGTCCGGGGATGCTGACAACCCCCATGTATTCAGTTAAGACTATGAGAATTAACAGACCCACAATGAAAAGAAAGGACCTCTTTGTATGAGCAGAATGGAGACCAGTTTAGATTAGCTCTCAGATAAGGGCCATAACATAGCTGAGGGAGAGGCCATAATGTGACCGTAGGGAAGATGTTTACTTTTAAAGGCACTGACCACTCTGGCTGGAAGAAGATGACGTCACCATGATGTGAACCAAGGGACAGGTCTACGGCACATCCCCCCAACCCAACTTTTCAACCAATTAGATAGCAGCAAGATATCACTTTGTATAATCTCAAGTTAGTCACTCTTCCTTTGGGACAGGACTGCAGCTCACTGTGGTTTTCTGATCACAAGGTGATCCGTGTACATGCTTTTTTGATACTCTAATTGAAAAGCAAATAATCTTAATTGAAGATTAAGGCTCTGTTCATTTTTGTCCTGCAAATAAAAGAACGTGGTCACACTTGCGGGGAGCTTCTTTTGGAGTCTGTGTTGTGCTGGGAGCCCAGTCAATTTTTGGTGTTAGCGGACTCAATGTCGCTAGCTGTAGTATCGTCAGAGTCAGTAGGCAAGAGGCTCGGGAGTGCACATGAACGTCACAGACTTTGTAAACCAATGGATTTTGATAAAGCCCCTTTAATGGGGATGACTAACCCATGCTCAATAAGATTATGCCCCTTTTGGCTAAATTATACATATACGTGCAGTGGACAGGTTGACATCAATATCATGATAAACAAATGATGCATGACTGAGGTGGTATAGAAAAATAATAACATTCAGTAAAATAAAACCAGGCATTGTTTTTATTGTTTTTTTCCCGGGGTGTTTTAGATTCCTCTTAACTGCCAAGATTCAGTCACATGATTCCCCATGGGATTCTGGAGGTCATTAGATCAGACTATCTTCCAAATCAACCCCCACAACCAGAGCGAAAGACAAAGACGGAGGAAGGAATCTACTGAAAATTCACCTTAATGAATCAGTACAATAGGCAGGTAAACATTCATGGCACTTCCCCTCTTTATTCCTGGATTTCAGGCAATGCTGAAATGAATGAACCCCCCCCCCCCTTTTCCTTTTCTAAAAGCCCATTTCCTAAAAAGGGCTCTGCTATTTTTCTCCACATACTGTTTTGTGGGTTTGTATTATCTGAACGGGAAGAGCTGTATTTTCTGTCTAGTTTTCTGGATTCGGTTGAATTTAATTTAACCATTTTGGCAGACATGATTTGGGTGGAATAGACTAGGTCAATTTGGACATCAAGTGCATGTAAGTAAACATGTTGTTACTTATACGTGTTGTCTTGATATTGAACTATGTTTTCACAATTGCCTGAAAATGAGACAGTGCATGGTGTAAGTAATAGAAGCCAGAAAAATTGAAGTTATATGGACACATTTATCAATAACTAAAGTTTGCCTGTTGTCTGTCATATTTTAGAAAGAGAAACACAATCGAATGCAGGTGTTATTTCAGGTCTAGTCTATATATTCTGTTTTCAACTGTTCTTCTAGTGAATGTGCCCGAAGTGTAAGTTCAGCTGAGTGCCGGCAGGCCTTGCTGCCTGGATAGGTTTTTTTGGTTGGGTGCATCCATGAGTATGTTTATGAGACAGTTGGTTGGAGCTGACACTGTTTTACCAAAGAGCAAGTTATTGAATGAGATAGTACAGTTTCTCTGATGATGAAACAGGTCAGTGATCATCAATTGAGACGCTCGTGGACTCAAATAAAGGCTATACAACTTTGAAAAAACTCAAGTACAGCCTTTAATACTACCTAAGGTACATCACTGTCAATAAATACGTTTACATTTGCTACTGTTAAAGGTTATTGTAATTAACCTTCAACAAATAGAAGAACCATGTAATAAACAAATGAACTGATCAAAGGATACACTAATCACAATAAACACACTTAAGGAATAGTTGATGTGGTCCATCCATACATCCGAAATCTCTCTCTCCCAAGCTGATTTAGCTTGATGCTCAATCTCTCTCTCTCAACCCGACAATACAAATCCATCTACCAGACACCCGCATAAACAGGCTTAGCGATCAATCATCACTTAATACTGCTCCTCATCACGACAAATGCCTGCTATAATGATAGCAAACTACAAAAATACAACGCGCCTGCATGACAGCTGTAATTTACTCACCATTAGCGACACTTGTAAAACTGAGTGATTCATACTTAGTGGATAAATAAACAATTTTAGTAAACACACTATCTTACTGTACACATTACAGTAAAATACTGTTCAAATTACAAAAAACTGTTACAGTGCACTGATACTCATATTCACTGACAGGCATATTATGGACCCATCAGAGATCTATTTTCTTCTCATAGACAAATAGGTCTGAACGAGTGCAGTAGAAGCTTTTAAATTAAGTTTTAGGTAAGTTCATACTTTTCAAATCACGTCGCCACTGAGCATTTCTGTTAAGTCATTTCACATTGCCATGTCTTGGCTTTTGCTGAAACAACCCCCCTGGGAAGCAGATGCGCAGATAGGTGTGGGAATCAGGTGACTGGAATGGTGGGAACACACTGAGGGCTACTGCTGGTCCTATAAATACAGGATCTGGAGAAATTACTGGTAAATTAGACTTTGTTCAGACTGCAGGCAAATCAGATCACAAATCAAATCTTTAAGACCGACTGTCTGCATTGTTATTTGCAAGTGATCAGTTCGGATTTGTGTGTCCAGACGTCACCAAACTATCTGCATGGCTTGCTTTGGTATTGACATAGGCATCAGTAACTACGTACACTATGGAGCTCCATCATATCACCTTCGAAATAATTGTGGTATAAGCTAACAGTGCAGAACTCCTCCGTCGAATTCAGCAATGGAGGAATACTGGATAGCGACTTGACAGCAAGCAGCATGGATTGTGCTCAGCCGCTCCATGGATGTATTATAAGAGCATCCGTGAGCTGCTCTGATGCACTTCAGACACTCTGGATTTGATAACCTCGTTGTGTACCACGTTGCGACTGACGCAAAAGACACTTTGAAATCCTATTTGAGCCGCCAGAGTGGCCAGACTCTGACGCAACTTTAGCCATCTGATAGGAATCACATTTTAAACCACCTTGAAATGTGGCAAAAATCGCATTTCATGTGGCTTTTGGCTGTCCAGACTTTCTAAAGTCAACCTAGATATAATCTGGCTATGCCAGGAAGGGATTTGGGCTGGCAGTCTTAACAAGGCTTGGTGACTGTTAAACAAATAAACAGGGCACAAATTGTGCAAAAATTTGAAATTGACTAATGAAAGACAATGGTAGGTCTCGTGTGGATCCCTTCTCATCAACGAACCCGGAGAGAGATCGGCGTCTCAACACTTTGTAAGGCTTGCAAGTAAGTGAAAATTAAGGTTAAAATCTAATCAGATATGTAGGCTACTTGTAAATGATCCAATCTTTTTATAGATTGTTTATATAAGTTGCATTTTTAGGTTGTACTGCCATTAAAACTAATGGCAGTACATCTGCAAGTTTGTTTTGTTACATTAGCAATATGAACCACCAGATCACCTCTTCCCACATTAAATGGCCAGATACTGTAGAAGTGCATTGACAGCTCAAAGAGAATCAATTAACTCTTGATGGTTTTTCAAATAGATTAATGTCTGTATTAAACTGAGTTAATATTTATTTTTTAACTCTTTTCATTATAAAGTGGCTTCAGACCATCCTTCAATCTAGCCTTTCGTTGGAGGGATGATGGCATCTGAATGTGGAATTCGCACATGCCTCCACTGTGTCTTCGTAAGATTTTTTACTTTTAATGACTGCATTAATTAAGAAGTCCTCCTCAGGTCTCGGATAAATCAGGAAAAGCAATGATGGATGGGTTTAGAGACGAGAGAGAGAGAGACGCTCAAGGACAGCCCCATTAGGAGATCGTGGTCTGCTCTCTGTTTCATTTCATAGCAGGGGTCCCTTTTAGCAAAGGTCCAGGCAGTTACACTTTCTCCTAATGAGGGAGCAACACAGCTTTTGGACATGCTGGGAAGCCATTAATAGTGTTAACTGGGCTAGCTGGAGGAGAATATACTGTATCCTCTATGACAAAACGTCTCTCTCTCAATTTCAATTCAATTCAATTCAATTCAATTCAATTGGTCTTCACTGGCATGGGAAACAGATTAACATTGCCAAAGCACGTGCAAAATAAAAACATCCATCTCTCTGTCTCTGGAAGTCTTGCACACACATATTTATACTGTACATACCTCAACAACCACATTTTTCATGTCTCTTTCAGTTGTGTTTATTTTGAAAAATCACGATGAGCGGAGCACTGAGAGCTGCCGATGACTCAGCAGGTGTTGAAATAACATGAATAATAAGTAACATCTAGTGAGAATCACTAGATGCTACTTTATTTATTTTCGATTACATTCATAATCGAAAATAAATAAAAATATTCACATGAATTAACCTCGAAAGTTGTTAACAAAACTGGAATTCAGTTTTAAATCACATCAAAAATGTTAATTGTTCTACCTGAAACCCATTTCTACTCTCAGTGTAGTGTAACCTCGAGGCAGTCACCCTGGGGACCACATGGCACATGAACATTTTCTACGATCAATTACAGGACCATAAAGGAAACTGACTCACACAACCAAGGTCGGCAAAGACAAATGGTTGCACATCTGTTCAAAAAGAAGTCAAGGAAAAAAATGCGTTGTACCCCTGCCAGGCTCACATACTGCACACACTCATATAGAAGAGCATTTCTCAAAGGGGCAGAATACCTTATGGGGCTGCCAAATCCAAAGTCACCTTGTCTCAACTAGGCTGGATCTGATGTGTTACACTGTTTTGTAAAAAGACCTATTCAAATTCCTTCAATACCATGTTGTTGCTTCTCAAACTGCTACCCAATTATGTGTCATGCTCAAGGAGATAATTATTCTTTATGTCTATCTGTTGAGCTCATATCATTATATCCGCTCTCTCCTGGTCACTGTATTACCTGACACAGAACATATTGGAAATAATATGCCTTAAAGATCGTTTCTGTGAATGACTAAGTTGGTGCCAAAGCTGACCAAGTGGTACAAAGGTCACTTTTTAGTTTCTTTGCAGCTTTTGCTGTTCAACATTTTCAAACCATGATGTCATCTGATCTAGTTTCCCTTGTCAGATTCTTAACAACTTTGTCTTCTAAACCTTGTGAATGTTAATGCGCCATATCCAATTATAATAAACAATCAGCGACAGAATCCCTGGATATAACAGGGGCTCCGATTCTTGTCATTTTAGTTGGAAGGGTTCTTGCCAAACTTGGTTTGCTGATGTCAGATTTGCCGCATACATTTTTAAAATAAAGACCACAAAGTAACACATTCAATGATATGCAAATATTTTGGTGTTACAAGATTAATTGCCTTGCATGTTTTGCTGTGCTGTATTGTACTGTATAATGTAATATATGGGTCTAACCAGCAGACACTTTACTTTTTTTATTGCGTGTTTGAATTTACAGAAAATGATTACTTCCCATTGTGAAGTAGTCTTCAAGGGTAAACACTACCAATGAAAGAAAAAAAGAGGTTTTACATAACCTACCTTGTATGGTTAATATTCTATTCTTTTGTAAAGCACTTTGTAACATTCTTAAGAAAAGTGCTACAATATATAAATACAGTTTATTACGGTTTACTGTAGAGATGAACCTCCTGCTGCAGGTGACTGATGGAATGGATGTGGAGTTCAGCACAGGCCTAAAACTGAGATCTGAACCTACCTAAGACTGCATGTATTTCATACATTATTGACTGTTAGCTTAGCAGGCTAATGCAATGCAGTGGCTACACTCTGTGTCTTTCACTCTTCACTGCTGTGTACTTAGATGTTTACGCCAAGGTGTGTCAGGACACCTTGACATCACTGTGAAACAGACTTGAAACCTTCGGCTAGAGAGTTCAGCCTGTGTTAAGCTACCTTTTAATTTATTACATTTGGAAATAACCAAACCTGAGACTGACCTTAAGCTGTAACAAAATGACCCGAGCCTGACCCAAACCCTGAAGCTTTGTCAAGATCCATCAGATTTGGGTAGCAGATTAACTTGATGGCCCTCAACATAGAAGGTAGTGGGGCTGTTGTGAACACACTGAGATGCTAATGGGAATTGGGCAAGGGTTAGTTTTTAACTGTTACTACTAGAGGTGAAGTGCCTCAATCAGACATTAAGACCTCCATCCACAAAGATAGGATGCATAGCGATGCTCAACAGGTGGAGCTTTTAGTGCATTTATGATCTGTACATTATAACTAAACTGCAACTAAATGACAATGCTCCCATGCTTCAAACCACTGAAATAACATGTCATAACAGCTGTATGCAACAGATCTTCCTTTATCTTTACGGAAGAATAACCTCTGATCAGCATTATAAAGATGGCCATACACTCCCATAGTATGACTCGGACACATTACAATTAGAGACTGCTGAGGGTCAAATGATTTTGAATCGTATCTAACAAACATGGAAGAACGTGAAAATAATAGGAATGAACACGATTTTATGATAAATTATGCACAGTTCTGTGTTTGAAATATAATTTTATTTATGGATAGAAATTGCATTTTTTCTAGAGAAGGTGATATATCCCCATGAAGTAATAATTCCAACACATCTGAAACTGGGTAGTAAAGGTTAAAAATGTAAATAGGGTTTGCAAGAAATGAATGAAAGGTTGTTTGAAAAACTGAACTCAGGCTTAGTAGTTGATAATGAGGAATTCCTTCTAATTCTCAGAAACACATATCTTGATTGTGTTTCAGATCCCAAAATATCGTTTTATCCATATATAAAAAGGTATACAAGTGAGTCACATTGAACCAGATTGTTTATTTGGCACAGACACAACTTTACTCTTCTCCTGTACTGTACACTGCTGGTATGTGGTGAGTTGTGCTGAGGGTAACATATGGGGTTAATGAACTGTGTTGTACAGGACATATGTCTTCTCTTGCCTGGTAGAGAACAGCTTCTCCTTTTTCCCAGGTGGCTATATCTGCCATATAATACCCCACTGTTTGGTGAAACTCCAAAGGTCAGTGTGTTATGCAATGGGTGCATGTTCCTGTATGTGTCTACGTCTGTGAATTTGTTTATAGATGATTAGTATTCTTCAGTGTAACTTTGTTGAGACAAAGAGACTATCTTGTATCATTTAGCCAAATTCATTTTTTTAAAACAAGAGAAACAAAAAGTAATATAGTACGGTAAGTATCGTGCAGTCATTTTAACCTCTAACTGTGCCACATGATTTGGTGAAGGTCACAGTTGAGGACAGTTACTAAATAACAAAAAAGACATTATGTTTAAAAATGGTCTGACAGAATCCACTTTTCCAGCCATAATGTATGGAAGCAGAACTCTCGATTTAATAATTAGGTCCGGTCTGGTGTGATGGAAATGATCATGTCTCCTTCCATATTTAATGGCAGTAGCTTCACGGAGATCAGGCTGTGTGGATCGATACCAGACTCTGCACTGCAGCTGGCAGGCTTCCAACTCTTCAGAGCGGATCGCAACAACAAACTTTGCGGCAACACGAAAGGCGGAGGTATCTGTTGTTACATCAACAGTGGCTAGTGTAATAATGTGAGCACTGTTCTCCTGATCTGGAATATTCATAAACTGTAAACCCTTCTACTGCCCCCATGAGTTTGTTTCATTTATTCCACCACAGGCCAACGTGCACAACGCACAGTGATTGCTCGCTGATGAGATACTGTGTCTGGAACTCCTTAGTCATTGTCCTAGGTGACTTTAACAAGGGAAATCTCAACCATGAACTTCCAAAATACAGTTTAGTAAATGTCCGACCAGAGAGGAGAATATTCTGGATCACTGTTACACTGCAGTAAGCAATTTCTATCACGCCGCACCCCGCGCTGCACTGGGACATTCTGACCACATCATAGTCCACCTGATTCCTGCATACAGGCAGAAATTAAAGCTGTGTAAACCTGCTGTGAGGACATCAAAGCAGTGGACCAGTGAAGCTATGGAGGACCTTCAGGCCTACTTTGACTGTACTGACTGGGATGTTTTCAGGACTGCTACCAACAGTCTGGACGAGTTCACAGACGCTTCGACGCCATACGTCAGCTTCTGTGAAAACTGCTGCATACCAACACGCACCAGGGTGAGTGATAACAATGACAAACCCTGGTTCACAGCCAAACTCAGTTAGCTAAGGTTTGAAAAGGAAGAGGCGTTCAGGAGTGGAGACAGGGACAGCTTTGTGGAGTCAAAGTACAGGTTTAGAAAGGTGGTGAAAGAAGCTAAATGACTGTACTCAGAGAGACTACAAAACCAGTTTTCAGCCAGCGACTCTGCTTCAGACTCTGCTTCACCAACTACAAGCCAAAGATCCCCCTAATCCATTAACGACTTGCCCCTGGCCAACGATCTGAATGAGTTATATTGTCTCTTTGAAAGACAATGGGACAGTTTTAGCTCCGCCTTCAACACCATGAACCCAGCTCTGCTACAGGACAAGCTCTTCCAGTTAAGTGTACCTGATTTCACCTGCATTTGGATGACAGACTTCATGCTAGACAGCAGGCCAAACGTGAGGCTGGGGAAACATGTCTCTGACTCCCGGACCATCAGCACCAGTTCCCCCCAAGGCTGCGTTTTTTTCCCCTCTGCTCTTCTCCCTGTACACCAACATCTGCACCTCTAGTCACCAGTCTGTCAAGCTCCTGAAGTTTACAGATGACACTACCCTCATTAGGCTCATCTCTGATGGGGATGAGTCTGCCTACAGGAAGGAGATTGACCACGTGGTGACTTGGTGCAGCCAGAACAACCTGGAGTGCAACACGCTCAAGACACTGGATATGGTTGTGAATTACAGGAAGAACCTTGCCCCACCTGCCCCCATCACCCTGGGTGACTCCCCTGTCGACATTGTGGAGTCCTTCCACTTCCTGGGCACCATCATCATCCAGGACCTCACTTCTACACTGCCAACATTGAGTCCATCCTCACCTCCTCCATCACCATCTGGTATGCTGCTGGCACTGCCAAGGACAAGGGCAGACTGGAGTGTATCATTCGCTCGGCAAATAAGGCTTTTGACTGCAATCTACCTCCAGGACCCTGAGGTTAGCAGGAAAGATTGTGACTTGGACTGTTTCAAACAATCCCCCCTGGCAGCAGGCTGCGGCCTTCCACAGAGACTGTCATGGTTTTTGGTTTGTGTTCCATGATTTCCTGTTTTATTTTGAAATGGACTCCTTCTATCATGTGTCTTCTAGATTTGCTTCCCATTCTTGATTGCCTGATTGTTTCCACCTGTGTCTTATTAGTTTCACCTGTGTCTTGTTATCCTGCCTTCACTTGTGTATAGTCTCTGCTTATCCTTTCTTTGTCAGTTCATACTCCAGTTGCAGTGTTGGTTCTGTCTGCACACCTGCCTGTTACCTGTTCATCACTTGCCTGCCTGTTAACTGTTTGCCGCCTGCTGACACGGACTCTTTATACCCCTCTTTTAGTACAGTAATACATACAGTAAAGTTTTGCACATTCAGTTGTACATACTGTTTTCTGATTAATATTTTGTATAATACTTTTTGTTTAATATTCTTTAATATCTTATTGTTAATTTTTATAGTTACGACTCTTGACCTGCAGTAGACCTGCAGCTTTGTTTCTTTACACTTCTTTATTTCACTATGTTTATCGCACCAAAAATACCAAAGAAAATTCCTTGTATGTGTAAACCTACTTGGCAATAAAGCTGATTTTGATTCTGATAGATTACCACTGCTGTCAAGGGAGCAAATGCATTTTTAGTCGGTAGTCAGAAGATTTAAGTAGTCTTTTAGACAAAGAGGTCCAGTGGTTTGTGCAAGTATTTGAGTGTGATCATGTGAGACACAGAGCAATCTAAATTGATATTATAGCTCATTATGTAGCCACCGGGTGCACTAATTAATGTTTGTGTCTGAGATGCCACTGTAATGGTACAGTGGAGTAAAAATAGCTTGTATGATCCTCCAACTGTTCTTAGAACTGTGAAAAATGCCTAATCCATCTCTGCAGAAATAGAACAAAATAGTCCAATACATTTACTGCAGGAGGTAAAAGGTCTGAGTCTCATTTGTAACCCCTCTCTTTTTGCAGCCTTGCTGCAGCTATACATCAGGTTCAAACAGACCTGTCTGGATGCCCCTCACATAACTGGCAGAAAAATAAATACAGATGTTGAGAATCATCTTCACCATGGCGATGTGCAATATGTAGTGTTGCATAAATATGTACAATATTTAAATGTTTATTTTCCACAGCCACGTATAGAAATACTGAATTATTTCATATACAAGCACCCAAACATAAATCTTGCCTGAACACTACAAAAATATTCAGCTAAAGTAGTTTAACACACAAAGTACAACCATTTAGTGCTTACTGCCATTAGAAACTGCTTACAATTAGCTAATAATCAGCTTGATCAGCCACCAGGAGCAATCAATACAAACACAATATTATAAGACTGTTAACCATTCATCAAACCAATAACTATCTGCAGTCAACATCAGGCAACCTTATCATACTTTAGCAGTTGCCTAGGGTTTCTGTAGTGGTGACAAAACATTAAGAAAATATAGGCTATATACAGTATTAGCAGCTTGAAATAAACTAAAGCTCCCTGCATGCCCCAGGGAAAATAGTACGCCAAATTCCCTTTAAGAAATAAGACATACTAACAATTCCTTATATGTTCGCAAAAACAGGTAACTCTAGAAACACAAGTTAACAGGTGTCATATGTCGACAGTCTTGTCCATTTGGCATCACTATAATCCATAAAGTTAAAATGAATTTATGAACTTACATACTTTCTGTGCTTCTCATTTTGAATTGTGTCTCCTCAACTTGCTAACAGCCTCCGTTGTTTAGCAGCACTATTTTAGGGAGAGAAGAAGGTGGCAATGAGAGGCGAAGTTTAAAAAATTAAGATTTCTCACCAAAATACCTGCTGGTTGCTGGATCAGAGACACGACGAATTAAACACAGACTCAGAACACTGTTTATTCACCGTCTATTGTGTGTGTGTGTGAGACAGTATTTGAGGAGTTTTTTCAGTCGGTTCATGTAACTTGAAACTCAAACAGACATTTCCACACGTTTTCCTAACTCAGCATGAGAGGAAGTTTGTGCCACTGCTGTGAGTCAAAAAGACACAACTATTTCCTATAAACCCCCTATGATTGGTCTTGCCTAGGCTCCGTTGCGGTCAATGAATATACAAAATTATAACACTGCCGTCTTATTTTGTGACAAGCTGCTCCAAGTGGATAATTACTCGGGGCTAAAGAAAAAATCTTAGGAGCTACAGCCCTGAATGTCTGAAGTCTGAATCTCAGATCCCCTGATTTTTGTCATTTTCAAACTTTTATAAACCTATAAACAGAAAAAGCGGTGCACTTTCCCTTTTTAAAAAGTATTTATTTTAAAGCTCTTAATTGCTCGAAATTGCTCCAACACTACTGAATAGAAGACCTGAAAAACTCGCTGCAGTCTTAGGGAATAAAAGGCAGACATACGGAAACAGTTTTGTTCCATGAACTTGTTAGAGTAATCAAGCAGGGCAGCCTGGTTATTTACAGATAGAAATAAAGAGAGAGATGGGATTACAGTATTGAAAGAAGAAAGATTAACTCAGATAAGAGGTAAGGACAGAGTAATAGAGTGTGAGTGCGTGTGTGCAGTTGGCCTGCTTGCTGCATGGTTGGCATATTCTCAGTTGGATGAGAGGACATTTATGTGATGTCAGCACGCATTAATCTCTCTGGAAATACATCGGAAACAAATAGGGACACATGTGCCCAGATCCCACCAGCTCTAAGTAACAAGCCTCTGGAAGGAAAGACTATGCTGGACAGCACAGAACAGATCCAAAAATAGAAATGGGAATATGAAAGTGGAAGGCTTCTTGGTTGAAGAAAAAACACCAGCTTTCTAAGATTATTGACAAATAGTGGATGCAATTTAGAATTTCAGGTATTCAGTTGCAGTTTGATTTATGCAGCTATTTTTGTGCAAAATCAATTCATTAATTGGTCTCTTCTGACCACTTCTTCCCGTTGGCATTTCCAAACATTGTCTTGTCCTGAACATTGCTCGTGACCTGATCTTGTCTGAGCTGTTAATTTTATTGGTTTTTAAATTATTGCTATTATTCCATATTTTGTTATTGCCCTTCACGTATTATATTTTACATTACAGACATAATATATGAGAATTTGAGAAACCCATATGCTACGAACCAAATGCAATTTTAATTGGCCACCAACAGCAGTGGTCCCCAATTCCTTGATAGGGTATCTCAAGAAGTAATGGGTGGATTTCCATGACTTCTCCTGTTTACGTTGATAGTTCCCAGAGGCCTCATCCTATTTGTTTCGGTTATACTCCTTTACTCTGGTGTGAATAATGGGCCAAGATTTTCCATTGTATTGAGCATTGATATTTAATATGGAATATCAAAATGTAATTGGCAGATGATGTTTATTCTACCCAACACTTTCAAAGGGCTGCTAGCAGTCCTTTTGTCATTTAGTTATCTATCACCATCAATGAAAGTGAAAATGTACATGTTTATGTATTCAACATAATTTGTTCTTGTATGACCACAAACACAGTACCATTTCACTTTCTCTCACAAAATGTAAGTAAATGAGACTCATTTACAACGTAATAAACAAAATCATCTCAGGCAGCAATGTCTAAGTATAACCAAACAATTAAGTAAAAAGACTTCCAGTTTGTTTACGGCTTAGTTTCTTTCGTGTTTTTTTGCCGTGCGGGTGTACAAAGCCAAAAACATTCTTTATTGGATAGGAAGTGATAAACATGCTATTGCTATTATTCCATATTTTGTTATTGCCCTTCACGTATTATATTTTACATTACAGACATAATATATGAGAATTTGAACCAAATGCCATTTTAATTGGCCACCAACAGCAGTGGTCCCCAATTCCTTTTGTCCAACATAACCCCACAGCTGTATCAGATGGACTCAGGTACCTTGTTGTATTCTCCTTGGACGGTCTAGGAATTGGAATTGCTTGCTAAAACTTCCCTGCAGAGAACCCACATTTGAATCCATACAAGACCATTTGAATGGAACTGTTGCTGTTTAGGCTCTGTGTCTTTTTTTCATTTTCTTAGTAGGTTTTTATTCAAATTTGCATCCGGATCTGGATCTTCCAGCCATTTATCCATTACTATCATCCAACTTTTCTGCTCACTTGCCTAACTAGTTTTCAGGTATAACTGTAATCGCACCAGAATTTGAAGTAAAAATGTAACTTTTCAGCCCACTGACTCAGGTCGGTTGTAAAATAAGGTGTGTCCTGTGTGTCGTAGCTGGACTATCACTGACTATTTTTGCAATGGATATATTAAAGATCAGCATCACACCCTTTTGTATTCCTATATGTTTTTCTCCCAAACATAAATATTTGAATAAATAATAATGTGATACTAAAATATGAATTTTGACTTTTAAATTTAGCTGAGTCACTCCACAATCTTTTCAGGCACACACTGGTAACTGCAAAAGTTCCCCGTCGGTACAAATACGTTGGTTTTACATCTTACACTGACTGTTAATAAATGTTGACTTCACTGGCTAAAACTATTGATGGATGTGAATTGTTGTATGAATCAGTCATTTTTGATCGCTTTGTCGATGACTTTACTATTTAGCAACAACTTCGAGTTGTCTGAAAAGAAACACTGGAAATCCCTTCCCATAATATTCGATTCAAAACCCATTTCTTCCTGTTTCCGCTCTGACGCTCTAATAAGGTGAATAATTCATGTGCATAACTGATGATGTTTATATGCATATGCATATTTAGAAAGTTATGCTTACTGAATAGTTGAAAAAGCCTCTTGCATGTTCAATGGATGTGATTGGCTTTTGTACTAATTTGACTGTTTCTCATGCAGTCTCAATGCCATTTTGAATACACAGACATGCCAGGGAGTGACTGTGTGAGTTTAAATGGCTGTTAGGGTACAAGGGTGTGCTTTTTTTCACATTAAGTAATCAGCTCAACTGTGTTCTTCTTTAATTGTTACCGCCACCCTCAAGAACTATTTGGGAGAGCACCCTGCTTTCTCCCTTTCTTCACCCTAATGAAACTGTCCACCTACTCTATCTATCTCTCCCACTCACTCTCTAAAACCTCGAACCAAAGGCAGAGGGCTGCTCTGGCCCTCTGGGCTTTGTCAGCCAACTCCTGGCTCCCACGTTACAGACAATCCAGTGTTTTCCTAGTACTGCCTTGTGGGCAGAGATGCTAATTTGAAGTGTTCCTGAATGAGACAGCTCTGCGAGAATATAAGCCAGAGTCCACAGAGATGGACTTATAATGCCTCCATGCGTTAATGCTCTTCTATCATAAGCGCAAACGTGGGAGCTGGTTTTAGAAACCTAAATTACCCTGGCAGCCTGTGCTACCCAGGGAAAGGTAGATTTTGTGGGTTGTGGCTCCCAAAAATAGTTTCACAAGGCATTGACTGTAAATATTTAATGCCTGTGCAGTCTGTAATGGGAAGCCAAATAAACAAGTTCCACAATATAAATGAAACCAATTTTTACATTCCAAAATGAGACAAACTGTGTTTCCTGGTGGATTCACAGAACTGAAGAATTAAAAAGAGCCGTGTCTTCTAGGAATTCGGTACATATATTTATGGCCCCCTAATCTTTCTTTTGGCATCACCATCACGTCAAAATGTCCTCTTATCCAACACTTGGACCATGATAGGGTATCTCAAGAAGTAATGGGTGGATTTTCATGACTTCTCCTGTTTACGTTGATAGTTCCCAGAGGCCTCATCCTATTTGTTTCGGTTATACTCCTTTACTCTGGTGTGAATAATGGGCCAAGATTTTCAGTTGTATTGAGCATTGATATTTAATATGGAATATCAAAATGTAATTGGCAGATGATGTTTATTCTACCCAACACTTTCAAAGGGCTGCTAGCAGTCCTTTTGTCATTTAGTTATCTATCACCATCAATGAAAGTGAAAATGTACATGTTTATGTATTCAACATAATTTGTTCTTGTATGACCACAAACACAGTACCATTTCACTTTCTCTCACAAAATGTAAGTAAATGAGACTCATTTACAACGTAATAAACAAAATCATCTCAGGCAGCAATGTCTAAGTATAACCAAACAATTAAGTAAAAAGACTTCCAGTTTGTTTACGGCTTAGTTTCTTTCGTGTTTTTTTGCCGTGCGGGTGTACAAAGCCAAAAACATTCTTCATTGGATAGGAAGTGATAAACAAGATTATCCCATTGCCTTTTTCAATAATTACTCTAGAAAACAAGATAACTGTTTCTTCTGCTTGGAGGAATACTATGTGGTAAGGTAAATACACCATGTTTGTCCTGTTGACAGGTGCTGAGTTAGCCAAATTGAAAAGCGTCTGCAGATGTTGCAGTCATATCTCAGGCCACCATCTCAAGCTGAGACCTTAGTAGTAATGAGGGCAGTATAACATTTTTGTACTGTATCTAAAATTGGCCAAAAGGATGTAAAATGGAATGTAAAGAGAAAAAATTAAGCACAGTAAAGCCTGCAATGTAATAAAATCCAATAATACTGTGTCATAATTCATATTGTTAATACAATATATCTTATTTATGTAAGCTGGATAATGACATCACAGGCTTTAGGACAATATTTTTGTCAAATATTTTAGTGAACTAAAAAAGATGTATTTTAATTTACTGTCATTCTTTCTATTATGGATGTTTTGTTGTTGTATACCATAAGTCCCAGATTTCATAGAAAAGCAGCTGACACTGACTGCAGTAAGTAAGTAACACTGCAGCAGCATTTCAGTCTGGGATTTTTGTGGCCAGAGCCATGGTGTCTTTGATGTGTTGTATAATGTGTCAACTCTGTTATGTTATGTTGTAGAGAAACTCCCCTATAACTGTTCTGCCCTTATTAGGTGAGTAATGGCATGCCCTGTTTGCCCTATTTAGATAAAAGCATTGCATTGTTCTAGACAGGAAGGAATATGTTCTCCACCAATCATGAATGGAGTGAATACAATGGTGACAATACAGGCTTATTTACATCTTTCGGTTCTTTTCAGCAACTTGAGGAGAGGAGGAAAGTTACTAGCTGCGTAATTTAGCTCTTCCTGGAGTCTCTGCTTGTTGCCTTGCAACCTCATGACGATGACAAGACCCCAGTAAGAGGCTGCCCTCGGTCAAGAAATAGTCCAGCATATAACCCCCCTGATAAAACCACAACTTGTCGTTTTTCCACTTCATTGCTGTACATATTAAAGAAACAGAAGCTCTGGAAGGCCAAGAGAAGGAGGTTTTCAGGAGAGATGTGTAGAAGACATACAGACGGGCGACGGTTACTGAGCCCCAAAATACCTAATGGTTATATTGCATTGAAAGATTTTTTGGCTTGTAAAATATATATCAACCTAAGTGTGTTTCTAAGCTGTGGCTAGGTTGCTGCAAGAATATTTCCAGTTTGTTGCCAAGGTGTACTAAAGGCTGGGACATAATAGATGATTTCCGTTTACTCATACGTGTTTCATGCTGTATGGAGGTGCTTCATTGTGATGAACCAAGTGAAGAGAAACAGACCATCCGGGGAAAAGTGTAGTGTCTCTCACTCAGGCTATTAGTGTGGATGTAGCCTCAGTGAGCTTGGACATTTAAATGCCCACCCTCTGCCAATTAAATGGACATTTAAAGGCATTACAAATTATGTTAACCTGCAATCTGTTTAATAGTGCCTTTATATTGTTTTTCTACAGTAATTAAATGTACAGTAGTTTGCAAAGCAGTTATGAATGTTAGACTCATGATAACATTTGGGAGCTCAGGATATTAATAGGTTTACATTGATGCCCCGAGACATGGCATGGACTTTTAAGAATTTACTTTTTAAGTGTCATATTTTGCTTGGTTTCTAAGACAATTCGAGGTAAAATTAAACATTTGATATACAATGCTGTGAATGTGTCGTACAATGCTGCTTTTGAATAAATGTTCAGTTCCATAAAGCTGTCACTTGTCTCATCCTCTTTTGTGCGACGTCTTTTATGGATTATGCATTTTGAATGTAAAAAACTGAGCTAATTTTTAGATCTCAATACGGGACCATTAAGACTAAAGAACTACTTCTGTAGTTTATTGTAATATGTACAAGTTGAAACTGTTAATGTAGATTGTTAATGAAGAGCAGAACTAGAAATAAAATATATCACTGGCACTGTAAATCTAACATTGTACTGTAGAATACTGTAATACATTTTACGGTAATATACTGTTAAAGTAAATTATGGTAGGAACACCATTAAATAATGGCACAATGCTGGCACCTACAGCTGCCAGTAGTTTAGTGTAATTTTACGGGGAACATTTTTATAGTGTACTTCCCAAACTGTTGAACTATTAAACTGAGATAACCTGACTTACCTTGCTGAAACACTGCAAGCCCAGCATTTGTTCTTATCCTCTTTAAAGATTAGCACCCATAGTAGTAGTTAATGACAACCAAAGAGCAAATAAAGGTGTAGGGATTTCGAAAAACGAGACAAGACTTCCAATTAGGCTCTATCAGTTAAAGCAGCACATACTCGATCCCTCAGTGGGACTAGCTGATAAAATAGATAAAAGTCTACGACCTTAACGCACAACTTGAGCTCATGGTACACATACCGCAGTTGGCACTCAACCGGTCACTATTCAGTTTCTTAGTAATAAATGATGGGAATCTGATAAGGGGACAGGAATTACGTGAACCTATTGGTCATCAGCAACACAGTTACTTCCTCATGGATTCACTTTGCTTGAAGCACTTTGTCAGGTCATTTTCTGCCTTTGCATTTGGTGGTGCTACTGTGCCCTGTTGTAAGATACAGTAGCTCTATTATTAGTTTTATCTTCAGCCAATAGAGCGATGAGACCACCATGCACTGTCGGTCCACAGCTCCTGTAAAAAGTTTGTTTCCTGATAGAACCAAGGTCATTTCATGCCCACTGCGTGGTATCCACCTTGTGTCTCTAGCTCTCGTTTGAGGGACTGGGTGAGGACTTTTTCCGCTTTCATGCTCCAGAGCGGAAGAGGAGTCATAATGCCTTGTGTACTCTTCATGCACATATCTGGCACAGACATAAGTTTTTTCACACATGTAATCGTTTGTTTGTAAGCTTTGCCAGCTCAGCTCAGGGCAAGCTGTTGTCATGGCAACACCTGTCCCTTCGGATTATTGAGGCTGTCACTGGAGCCAATTCAGCAAAGGGATTTTAGCTGCATGGTAACATTTGCGCCTATTTTACCACAGATATGGCAGCTTCTTTGTAAATTATTACAAGAAAACTGATGAAGAGAGTCTGCCACAGAGAGTTGGTCCTCGTGAAATACATGTGTGAAGTTTGGCCAGAACTGTCAGCATCTACTGTGGCATATGCTGCCCAGTCTGTGGGGTCACGAGTGATGACCCACATTTGAAGTGGTGGCACCTGCACAGATCATTAGAGGTATATGAACACAGTTTAATGAACAAAAGAAGCAAAGCCACATTTTCCCCCTGGAACCATTCAGAGAGCTCTATGGCATATATATTTGCAATTTGAGAAAGTAAACTTTGACGTTCAATCACTCAGACCATTATTAAATGATTGAACAGTGCAAGTCTGACAGCTGTAGAAGTTTTACCTCCTTACCTACATTGAGGTGATCAAGTGATAGCCAATATCTATTCTATCAATTAAATCATCTGATCGGATAATTTTAGTAACTGGAGTTGTATTTGTACTGTCTATTTCCAAAACAAAATAAGAAACAGACTGAAATTAGAGGGTTCATGCTTTTATTTATTAAAAGAAAGAGGAAATTTACAGTGGGGATGTTAATAATTACCACACTATGTACAGTATGCTTTCAATCACATCTGTTTTGTTACCATTCACATGTAGATCAGTCAAGCATTATTCATCTATATTGAACTGGAAAAACAACGGATTTGGAGGGCTGGGTGAAGGGAGTTGATGAATTGAAAAACAATGCTTGTCACTCCATAAACAGTGGAGTCTAGAGTACTTAATCTCATGCATATTTAATGAGGAGGTATTAAAAACGTGCTCACTCATTCCGCACACTGAGCTGTGTGCTGCTGCTGCTATTTTTAGATCCTCCTTCGACTGTTTCTGGCTCTGCACGTGAGGCTTTGGGAATATGACAGCAGAAGGCTGCAGATAACAAGATGGAAAATCGGAAATGTCAGAGATGACAGAGCTGCTGTGAATATCTTTGTGTATTTTTTCTAAATATTGTCACCATGATTAGCGTCAGGCTTAGAGGTGAAACATTGGCCTTTTGCCTGTCAGGCAAAGGCATGGTTATTTAGGTTTAATGCTCCTTTCCCCCCAGTGAGAAGATGATTTGGGGTAATGCTGCTGCTATTTTTAGTACAGTATAGTCATGTGTGGAGAGAAAGATAAAAAGAGAGAGACAGACAGCAAGACCGGTGCATTAGCCAGATGTAAAACTTTGGTAGGTATATGGGGGTTAAATACCAGTCTTCATGTGTCTCTCCTTTACTTTCTAGCCATTCATTTATTTTAACAGTGGAGGAGTGGGACTCACTTTCATCCCAGGAGTAAAATGCTGTTGTCTTACGATAAAAAAAAATCCATCTTAAAGGCCTTTACACACTAAGGATAGCACAGCGAAAGCCAGATCCCAGTGAGACAGGGGGAGGGAGATTCCACCTGGCTGTCTATGATGTTGTGACAGCTTGGGCAGAAGTGTGTGATATGGTGTGTGTGTGAGGTGGTGCTGCTGTCCATCCTGTCCTGAGTGTCTGTGTGGGTGTGGAGGTGAAGATCATATTTGACACCGTCTGCTGGACCAGCTCCAACCCCGAATACTGCACTAATGAATATTTTTATATGAAAAATAGATCAAACGACTATGTGTAACGTGAAATTAAAGTAGTCGCTCATACTGACAAACTCACAAAGCTTTATCACCCAACTCTGCAGTTCCCCTCAGCACTCCAGAGTGTTCATATCATCTTTCAGCTCATTGTTTTGGTTATTCTGCCTTAACTTTACTATTTTGGTTGTCTCTCACCACTCTCATTACTTAATTGTTATTTTTTCTGAATTCCATGGTCCAATATGTATCTATTTATATAGGCCATGTCCATTTCTGCCTACACTAATTTTATGCACAACCAAACCTCTGCAGATGATCCCGAATGCGCCGTCAAGAGTGGTTTTCAATGAACCGAAGAGAGCGCACGTAACCCCTCTCTTCATTAGGTTACACTGGCTCCCTGTTGTCGCCCGCTTCAAGTTCAAAGCGATGCACCTGGCCTACAAGACCACCACTGGTTCTGCACCGTCATGTCTTCGCTCGCTAATGCAGACCTATGTTCCTGCCAGATCCCTGCGCCCTGCAAACGAACAACGTTCCACATTGGCGGAATGATCTGCCTGCTCCTACAAGATCAGCAGATTCTGTTGCCACCTTTAAAAAACGCTTGACAAACGCATCTCTTCCGTCAACACCTAACTGACAATCACTAACTTCTACTTCCTTTCTATCTCTTTTCTTTAAAAAACAAACAAAAAAAACCTTCCTATCCTTAGCTTTGTATATTGTGCTGGGCTTTAACAGACTCATTTTTGGTGCACGTATGCATTTTGTTACCTTGTGTATAATTGCTTTCACTGTCTTCCTCACATGTAAGTTGCTTTGGATAAAAGCGTCTGCTTAATGACTAAATGTAAATGTCATTTTGAATACATTGCAAAACACGTTTTTCACTACTCCTATAGACTATTGCTACGGTAGAAAGTAGTTCCAATGAAAGCTGTTCAAGGTCAACTGTGACATTGTTTCTAAATAGACACACTGCTTAAATGTAATGTTATTTTATGTTTTGAGCATAACAAATAATACCATACCATTTCTATTTTTTTTTAGACTGACCTTTTAAAGTTAGCATTTTGGCAACTAAGCGTGTTTAATCACCAAACATCTCGCACCTGCACTGCCCAACTGAACAAAATATATCCATTATTTTAAACTGTAGAGGTCTTGGCTATATCCTTTTCTTTCATTTGACTTGTTCTCCATCTTTAACGCCATGTGTAGAACTTAACCAGCTGTGTAGTGTTTTGTATGTGGAGAACATACAAAACATCAGCGCAGAATATTGTTAGTTAGTAATCCGTCTGAAATTTTACTGGCCCATTGAGACTTCTCCCAATCCTCAATTACCACTCCCCATCTGGAGCTGGCAGCTTTAGAAATTTGGTCTCCATCTGAATATTGGTTTCCAAAGCATTTGAGGATTTTTGCTGTCCCAGTAGGGACCATTGGAGCAATATTGGGCAGAATGTAATCCAAAACACAACTACTGCAGTGAAATTGTAGATTTGTCATTTGAGCTTCGTCTTTTTTAAAATGCAGTTTAGTGATTGTGGTCTGCCATCGTTAAAATCCGGGAATCAAGTGTACCTGTTTGTTCAGTATGAAATCTTTGATTGTAACTAAACTGATTTCAGGTTATCATCTGATTTGTCTGACTCTTGTGAAATCTGTTCTAATATGTGGAGCAAGGAACTTTGGTTAAGTAGCTGCTATGGAACATGGCAGCCAAGCTCCTTTAGATAATAGGATAATGGTCAAACGTTTGTATTGGAACCAAGTTTAACTTAACAGCTTTCCATTAAACGCCTTAACTTTTAAAAGGATAATATCGTACTGGGCTAATTGGCATGTTTTAGCCTATTAAATACAAATTAGGAGTACTTTAAATAATTTGCTGATCATCTTCCAAAGCATGCAGTATCTTCTGTGTGCATGTGTGTGTGCATATGTGCACTTTGTGTTACATGACTCTTGTATGAAAAGTGTTATACAAATAAAGATTGACTGATTGATCGAAGTAATTGATTTCCTACAATCAAGGTAGCCACTGGTTTCCAGTTATTTCACGGCACTTTGCAAATGATGTTGGAGAGACTAGAAACTTCCTTGACATAAGCAGTCATCTCAGTACACATTTCATGGCCTTGATTTTCTTGTCAAACTTGCAATAATAATCGCATGCAAATTAAGCAGTGTGCAAATTGTAAATCAATAACTGTCTTGATGGTTAAAAAGATCTAAAAAGTATTTCAGCTCCATTTAACTTATACTTATAAAACACTTGAAAGGCAACACAGCTAATTCAAAGTGTGTTACAGGGCAGTGAGGAGTGTGTGAATGGTTAAGGTTTATGTCTGTCATTGTTTCAAATAAATTAAAAGTGTTAGCGGATCATGTATGCTGTAAATGATACGGAAAGTGTACATTATTTTCTCAATAAGATATGGAGAAAAATGTCTTGTGGTCTTTTTCACCTTCCAGTCAGCCTGCTTTGAAGTGATGTGATGTGAAATGAAATCGACTGGTGATGTCATGGTGTGTGATTAGTGTGTGGAAATCAACTCAGCCTGTCAATCATCTTGCCATCACAGCACCCATCAAAGCCCCAGAGAACTGAAAGCCAAGGGCACAGTGATAAGACTGACAGAGGTAAAATAGATGGAGTGGGTAGGGGGGGATAGAAGCTTAGGAGATGGTGGAATTTATGTGAAGAAAAGGAAACTATAAATTCATGAATATATATATATATATATATACACATACATACACACACACACACACAAAGGCAGCAAACGTTAAAGAAAAGGCAGAAAAAATGTGTTTGCACTAATGGCAAATGAAAAGTGATTAGAATACTCAAAATCTTTGGGGTTTATTATACTGCCAGTCACATTGGGGTTTAGCTCCTAATCTAATCCCAAATAGAACCCTAAATCCAGTCATCTTTATTCCGCTGCTCGCTCACTAATGTAGGCCACTAAGGACCAGCATACATAGCCTACTGCTGGCACAAATCTTTAGTACTATACGCTGACGTCCAGTTAAGCTCTTTCCTCAGATGGGCTCACAATGTACCTGTCATTGGGTAATTTGAAGGGCATGTGATGAAACATGTGAGCATGTGAGGCGCCGTGTGCCTCCCTGGGTGCATGTTGGTTCTTACATGGGCAGCCCCAGTGAGAGACAAACACCTAACTCAGCATTAGCTCCATGCCCTGGACGCAAGGTGACACAGGCATAAGTGGTATGACACAATACGACACTGCACTCCCAACTGGTTGAGAGCGTTGAGAGTAATGTGGGGCAAAAGGAGAGGCATCTAATGTATTACTGAGTTTATGTCACTTTGTCTCCTCCATATCTTGTACTGATGCCTTTTTATGTCTCACAGTACAGCAAACTGAATGTCCTAGTCATCAGAAATTGTTATATTTTCATTGATTCTTCTTTAACTGTTGATGTATAAAATGTGTTTGCTACATTTTTATGTATCAAACAAATGGAAAATAAAATTGCAGAACTTCAGACACCTGTGGTTATACACATTTCTCAGGATTTAGTCCAGTTTCATGCAGGCTACACCATATAAACAGACTCTCAATCCTTGACCGCTCTCCTGTGTACAACAGTGCACTGACAATTAGCATTTATTTGCTGGTCCAATCATAACAAGCCTAGCTTTTTCCCCACAGAGGATGACCCAGTAGGGGCACCTTGGCACTTGGCAACCACTTTTATTCAGCTGCCAAAAAAGCAATGCAACATTTAAATGACCACTCCTGCAGTCATGACCTCATCTCAGACCTCTTCTGTCTGTCCACACTGTCTCGATTCCATATCCCTGAACACATTTGTTTCGCAATTCAAATGGGTCTGGTGTCGTGGCTCTTTCCCCTGGCTGAGAGAAACATCTAACCGATCAAGATCTTGGAAGGTGGGATTGCGAAATGGGATATCATTTTCCTATATAGCTAGCTAGCTGCATTAAATTAAAAATAGGGACAAGCATGGATTACATAAACGTAGCTGTACAAGTTGTTGAAAGTCGACTTACAGAAATAACAACTCTGGAATCAACAGATTTGACTGATCAATTTTAAAAAACCTTATATTAACTACTCCTAACAACCCCCACTGCAGCTTCCATGTCAACTGAAAATGACATTGGCGGGATGGATACTTCAATCACTACTGAGGGCAAAAATTGAATAATGAAAGGCTAAATTAATGAAGTGAAACAAAACAGCAATTCAGTCTGATTATCAGGCTAAAGCCTCCTTCACTAAATCAAGTGCAGAGCACAGTACAATGGCTAGTGTGGGAAGCCTGCATGCCTGCTTAAAAAGCTGACTGATGTGTAGTGGAGTGGGGTGGCTTGGTGGTAGAGTGGGTTGTCTACCAATCGGAAGGTCGGCCCTTCGATCCCGGCCTCCCCCATCCATGTGTCGAAGTATCCTTGAGCAAGATACTGAACCCCAAATTGCTCCCGAAGCTGTGCCTTTGGTGTATGAGTGTGTGTAAGTGATTAGTTTAATTTGTACTGATGGGCAGTTAGCTCCTGCCATCAGTGTATGAATGTGTGTGTATGGTTAAATGTGATATGTAGTGTGAAAGCGCTTTGAGTAGTCGGACGACTAGAAAGGCGCTGTACAATTACAGTCCATTTACATTTAGTTAGGGTTATTTTTCATTACGAAGATGTAGTCCAGTGATTGAAGATAAGCAGGACTTTTAAGAATGATTTTATTCAATTTTTTTAATTCCTGTATCTAAGTTCTAAATATTTTTCTTATAATCTTAACTACTTAAAACTAAATCTGTCTGTCCTGCCGGCTTTTCTTGAGTGTTTTTTTAGATGGCAGGTACAGTAAGTCTTTCCTGTGACATTTACAAGTGTCAGTCTTAGGTACAGGGAACATAGGAAAACAGGAGGGTGGTGGAGTGGGCAGCAGAAATGCAGCCAGGCGAGCGGGCAATGGGACTGGGCTCAGCAGCCTTCCTTTGAACACTGCCGAACCAGGACCGACGGAGGCCAGTTTGACGACTGGGAATACAGTAGCATGGTGATTTACAGTGGCTCCGACCAGGACTCTGACTCCGGGGACAACAAAGACATGGTGCATTCAGGCGGGGACAGGAAAGGCGTCAAGCGGGAGCAAAGCAAGAGTTCGGGCATTAGAGAGGCAGCGACAGTGTGTAGAGTCAGAATAATTTTCACGTCTAACTCTGTGAATTAAGGATTTATTTTGACCAAAACAGAGTTGGTGAGTGTTGGAACAGTGGAAAGATTAACCAAGACGGTTTTGGTGAGTTTTATTTTGGCTTCTGTCAAGTTTGAATGAAGTGTGTTTTACAATGAATTAACAAGGCAATTATTGTTATTGCTGGTATTAGCTCAGTGAAAGAGAGAAAAGTGAATTCAAAAGGTGATCTGTATAATAAAGAAAATAGGTGTGTTAATATTTCCTTTCTTGACATTTTGTAAGTTTTTTTTGTTTATTTATTAGACTAAAAAAGCTAAAAGAGCTTGCTTAATTTAACTTAGTGAACTTGCCACTCACACATCTCCCAGCTGAAACTACAGTAACTTCCTAATTTGCCATGAAGTCATAAATGGTGGTTTTTGCCACTTGAAGGTAAACATATGTCGTTATTGGTCATTTGCTGAAACAACTGATGTTGCTATTTTCTTTGGAGGACAGTCTTGTCTAAAAACAGCTGCAAAAGTGCAGCATGTCCATACAGTTTACCAGTACTAGTTAAACATCATAGTGAAGGCAAATTGTCTATTGCATGTGAAACAGATCACTGGTAACAGATAATGTGTGCCACCACTCTTTTGTGAAAGTGTGAGAGTATTGCTGTATTATCTCTCTACAGCAAGTTGCTTGACAAATCACCATAAACTGCTTGCCGAGTCTGTTTGTAAAGTATTATTATGTCTCAAACCTTTGGAAAAAAAATATGCAGCACTTAAATTATCTCAACAACATTCAAATACAGCTCCTGGATGAAGATTGCCTGAAAATAGCCTGCACACCTTCAACTCCAACAGCAGGAAATGTCTAGTGAAAGAAACATGCAAATAGCAAAGAAAAATCCCATAATCTTCTGCACTGGCTCAAAGGGATGCTGTCTGTAGTCTAGTCTGTACAACAAAGGTTTACTTCTTTGTGAAGATTGCAGTTCCAACTAAAATATGCTTGTCCTGCAGCGACATTTTAAATAGAAACAAAATATTGAGGATTTTTACTGTCAGGTTAGTCGGATTTGTAATTTTGTGCATTTTGGAGATGCTGGTTGCCTAGGTTAGTTACAGATGGATTAGTGCCCTATTCAAAAGATTAATTTAGATAGAGTATGCTTGAAACATGCAAGGTTATCATTCATCTTTTAATTTTGCCTCATTGGGAGTGCCGTCACCCACACTAATAACAAATACAGAACAATGCAATGCTATAAATGTATGATAAAAAAATATACTTTTAATTAGAGGTTCATAGTGAGCTGTAATCATTATTCTTAAATAAATGACACTTATGGTACCTTTTTTTATCCTTAATTTATGTGTGGTAAATGTCAATGAAGTTCAGTTAATCTTCTTCATATGTAATTAATTTTAATTATGAGGGTCATATTCTACTGTATACTTTTGACACTGTGGTCAAAAGGAAGAGGTCAGATGACATAATACTACAGACTCAAAGTAGACCATCTCCATATTTTAAGTATGACAGTTGTCAAACTTAAAATTTGGAGACGACAGACTAATTTTATTACAGAAACGCCAAAAGTTTCATTTCTCTTCAGAAGAACACTCTCAGATACAAAGTCAATTGTGCTGCATGATGAAGGACAATCTTTGGCAAAAGCCGAGGATGCAAGTAAAGATTATTTTTAGGAAAAGAGGTTCCAAACAAGCAGCTTTGAAAGAATCAGTTGTAACAAAATCAGTAAATCAGTAAATGTAGTGCAGTAACTAATACTAGCAATGAACAGCTAGTGAGATGTGCAATCCATTTGTCCGGACCAACAGATGATGATCAGCTACTCTGCATTTCACCTCAGCTGAGCTTTATAGCATCTTTAACCATCATTGTTTATTTTTACTGTTTTGGTTCTGTCTGAGATGTAAACTTCTAATTGCTAAGGTCGATTTTCCACAATGTGTTAAATAGTGTCTGTGAAAATAAACAAAATAAAAAACTAACAACAGTTAAAGAACTTTTTCACCCTTCACATTATTTGTTTTCTAGTGGATGGGAGTAAAGGCAGGCAGCAGAGGCTTGTTGAACTAGCTGGATGTTGAAGTAGGTGTTTGTGTCAGGGGGATGAAAAGAAGAGTTGGAGAGAAAGAAATAAAGATGTATCAAGGATTTAGATCCAAGCTCTGAGCCTAGTTCATTATCCCAAACAGCAAAGCCACAAAGAGGAAATACAAACACTGTGATCCACCATATTACAGTATGTGTGTGTGAGTGCATCTCTTAGCTATTTAACCACTCTATTTTTCTTTCGTTAAATGTCTTTGTTCTTTGCTTTCTTCTTTTGTCTGTCAGTGCAATGTTTACCTATTATCTCTCTATACTGTGCACAGTATTAAATTAGCACTCCATCTATTGTAAATATGAAACTCCCATTCATTATTTGGTTGAAATGAAAATGGAACAAATTTTAACCAATCCTTTATTCACACAACACCTTTATATGAGAAATGCAGGTCACAGTGCTTGACAAAAGCTTAGCTTGTTGAGAACCTTATTCTTTTCTCATATCTATGTGTCTCTGTTCTAGACGCATCTCCAAGTTAATGTGATACTGAATGAAGCAGGACCAAAATTGAAATAACTACATGAACAGTGGTGAGAGCACAAGGGACTAGTTTACAATGAAAGCCCACTCCAACTAGCACGATAATCAGAAATGTAAATGTATTAAATTAATGCAATGAGCCATCAAAGCTGCACAACATGTGTCCACGGAAATTGTCCTTAAGGGGGCAATGACATAATTTTGTTCAAACGCCTAATACAACCTATGTTTACATTTACCTGACAAGGACCTTTTGTGGCTATCTAGAAAAGGGCAAAGAATTATCAAATACAAACTCTTTTCGGTCAGGAACAAATCTGGAAGAAATGCGACGCTATTACCACTGCGAAACCTCGCACAAAAGAGGTTGTGGTGAATGCATTGTCAATAAAGCATGCAACGTGGACACGCTTTAATGCTTGTTTGTTTCACATTTCTTTCCGACTGTCAATGTTAGTTTCTTTAACCCAAACCATGATCTTTATCTAACCTTTACCAAGTAGTTTTCAACCCAAACCGTGACTTTTTCTAACATTAACCAAGTCGGTTTTGTACCAGTATGTCTTGTCTTGAAAGGGAGCTCTCAAAGAATCTTGCAGCATTGACGATTCTGCTGAACTAATTCCCCCCTTAATAAACATACACTGAATCCTGGTTGAATGAACAATACAAAAAGTATAGCATGTAAAGAGGAAGTTGGGGTGCTGGTGGGAGCTGCAGCAGAAAACAGCATTGCCATGAGCGTGTCAGTTGAGTAATAGTGTTACATAATAATGGTTGCGCTGTACACCTGCATGAATATGATTGGACAGCTGTGAATGATTGCACAGCTGTGAATGAGTGAGTGACTGTGAAGCATGAATGAAAGAGCTGATGCAACCAGCGACCAGGTAATGCAAGGTAGACTTCAATGCTCTTTCTCACACTATGCTTCATTTTTTTTCTTTTATTTTGGAGAACTTGTTGGTCTAGGACTCACTTAAGTGAGTTGAAAATGTGACTCACTGTCACCTCTTGAGGTACAAAGTGGTACTACGAGACAGGAAAGGCTGGGGCTAACTTCACTTGATATCTCTGCAACACAATGCAATACATAGACGTCTTTGACATAACGTCAAAACTGTTATTTCTTCATATTCTATTGATAATTTCAGTAAATTTTTTAATGTTTTAAACTAAAATTCTTACATATAGCTCCTTTAAAGGTCCAGTGTGTCACATTTAGGAGGAGCTATTGGCAAAAATGGGATAATATAAAATCAATGTTTATATACAATTATACTCAATGTGCTTTTTACATTCATACACATTTAACAAATAAGATATACATATAAATGTAGAAAAAACTACACAAGAAAAAAATACAAGAAAAAGGTAGGACATTTTATTTGTTTTAAAAAATGGATGATTGGATGAAAATAGAGCTACAGTATGCAATGAGGAGGCATCAGATTTATTGGGTTTCACCACGCAAACAATACTTGGTGGTAAATGCATTACTTGTATTGCTCTTTTCATGTGACTTGTTTGTAATTATTACAAAAAACACCTTATTCTTCGAAGAGCAACTACACCCAGGCTTAAAAACTTCTGCTTGCACTGGCATCTAACTGCTGCATAGTATCTGCCATGTTATAATGCACAATATACATTTTTTGGGACACACTTTTTGACTTGTCATAGAGGGAAAAGCATAGGTGTAACTAATAATGTTAATGACGGTTCTTCTCCATTTGGCATGCAAGTGAGCCAGCATGCACAGCAACCGGGACACCTAATTGGAAAACAGCCATTGTTAATGTTATTAATCAAACCTGTTCTTTTGCTGCTATATGTATGTCTGAAAACATTTTGTGGTCAGATATGCAAGAAACTTAAACGTTGGAACACATGAAGGTCATTACGGCGATTTTTTTTTCCCCTGCACACAATATTTAGCGATGAGTACTGAAGTGGATCGTGGTTCCACAGCACTTTATTCTTACCTGTTTGCCCACACACACCGACACTCATAACAACCTTTTGGGCTGTGTAAAGTTAATTATCACTGACATATTCAGTCCATGCAGTCATGAGTGTAGTGTTCATAACCATTCTTACTTTTAGTGATTTTGACATTGCTCTAAGCAGCACTGCAGACATTGTCTCTCTCTGGCCTGTGGATTATTGCCTGAATTAAATTACACTCCTGTCACTGTTTTAGTAGCTCTATTTACAGTTGCCTGCCTGTGTTTTCTTGTTGCCATGAAAACTACCCAAGAGTTCACATTGAAAGACGGACACGCAGAGAGAGTGTTGTTCATTCTTGGGCGTGCATGCACACAAGTGGATGTTCCTGTCACTTCATCTTCTTTTTGATTGTCACTGTGATGTCTCAGAGCTGTCCATCAGGAACACATGGGAGAACACATGAGTAACATAGTCTATGGCAATGCCTCAGACCACTGAGTTGCTAAAAGCTTTTGGTATAATGTTGTATTCAGTGTCATATTATAATGTATCTAATTGTGTCTAAATGTATAAGTGATAAAATCATATGCATACAAACTAAATTGGGCAAAATATGCATGGCAGCAGGATAATTATCTGTTTACTACTGGGAAAATAAAAAAGGGCAAAGGATTATCAAATACAAGCCTACAAGGCCCAAAGGGGCAAGATAAGATCCTTGTATCATTTATGTGACATCTTACCTTTGCAGAGACAATGTCTGCCTGTGGAATGAAGACGAAATATACTTATCATAAACAGTAAATATTTTAAGCATTGGAGCTCCATGCGAATTAACTTTTAAAAATAGCATCATGCCTGTAAACAATGAATAATTCAATAACATATTTAAAAGCACACATGCATGTTTTAGCAATCAAGGTTTAATGCAAGTTCTCATACTACTTTCTGTAGATTAGTGTGTTAGTCACTAGCAAGGGTGGCTTAAGACATGCTACTCAGAAATAGGACCGCGACCTTAAAATTATTAGTACAGTAAAATTATTAGGATTAGATTAATTTAATTTAAATAATTGCAGAACGTGACGTGGAAGAGAGGTGTGTCGACAACTTATCCACTGTTTAGACCTAAAACATCCGAACTAGGAAGTTCTCATTCCTTGCATGCCATAGCTCCACTGTCTCACAACCTTTCTTGTGCCTGCAGGCAATTGAACTTACACTCAAATGTACAAACACCTTTTTGTGCTGGACTGAAGTATTTCTTGCAATTCAGTTTTTAATAAATGTGTTAATTCCTGACATATATTTGTTGTTGATATTACTTTCCCTTTGTTTGCAAAATCACAGCAGAATTTTAAGTAGATGTTGGCCTTCAATCTGCTCAATCGTCAGACACTCAAGTTCAGCTCTTCCACCTTAAAATTGCACAAAAGGAGAGAACATTTAAAACCTCACTCTTGTTGCAAATTATCAGTCAATTCAAAGCGGGGCAGAGGGACAAATATGTTCCACGTGCTTAATGTTTAATATGTTTAATTAACATGACGTTGAAATTAAACTGAGAAAATGTTCCTAGGAGGGCATTGCTGTCCAATCGCTGGACAGATCTACTCCTTAGTAATTGTACCTTTTGATATGCAGATTTGGGGACAGATTAACTGGACTTGCCTCGCTGGCTTTTCCCGAGGTTTGCCGCTGGTGTTTTTTGCTTATGTAGATGATATTACTGTTTTTCTCATTAAAATGAGCGAGGTGTATTTTTAAAAGCACCGTTTAGAGGAACACAGGAACTCTTTGGCCAAAGTACACTGGGACAAAAGTGAAGCCTTGCTGTTGGGGCAGTGGATGAAGGGGCTAGACAAACTGGATAACATGGACTGGTATGAATGCAGATCTTCAAATTTCAGCAGGACTTCACTGCAAAAGTAAGTATATGGCTGTTTAAAGTATATGGCTGTTTAGGGTCTTTTAATCACTTAAACGTATTTGTCCTTTAGCTTGTAGTCTAGTGTTGGTTGATGAACAGTAGACATCTGATTTGAGACTGACAGAAGTGCTTCTCTCCCCCAGACTGCTGCATAGGTTGGTGTAGCAGGTTTGCGCTTCCCTGTCAGGGCCCTGAACCATACTCAGTCGGTCAGGACTGTTTGTCCTGCTGTAGGAAAGTGCGGAGCACTTTTGGCCCTTTTTTTAAAAGAGCTCAGTAAAGTGTCTGTAGCTGTTACAGAGTCACAGTTGTGGTCTTTGATAGGTGTAAAGGTATTGAGGTGAACTGAGCATATAGGTCCAGTTCTTTTTTTGAGTTAATGTTTGAACTTAGGCAGCTGCAGAAAGTCTCTTCATAAACGCTACATACTTCCATTTGTGTTTTGTGATTCAGTGTAACTTGGACCAGAAACACATACACATCTTTACCTTCTATGCCTCTCCCTCCTTATCTTCACTAAGGCGATTAAGGTGGTAACGTTGTTCTGCTTGTTTTACACGATGTTGTTTTACTTCATTTTCACTTATTTGGGGCCACAACCACCTTTTAGATGGAGCCAAGTATTGGGTTCTATCTATAGCTGATTATGCTTCCTTGCTCCTCTGACTCAATTTCGCAGTTCAACTGGAGGCTGCATCTGATGAGACTTATATGGCAGACTGCCGAACACTAGAGGGCTGGGTCATGCCCACAAGAGACTACTAGTGAGTGACATAACTGATGGACATTACCTAGGAAACCTAAGAGATCTAAGGAAATCTAAGATACATACAGAAAACTACTCACTGTTGTGGCTGCAAATAGAGTATAAGTCTGAGAACTGTTATGTGGAGATAAAGTGGAAAATGGTGACTCTTTCCATTTAACTGATACTCACTAAGTGGAGTGTCGGATTTATAGAAGAAAAGACATATTCTTTTGGAGCAGTGTCTGCTTTTGGGCTTTCTGTGTCTGAAACATTCATGCAGAATATGATCTCTTCCTCTCCTAAACAAAAAGTACTCTGTAGAGGTCAAAGTACAACATGCATTATAAAACTACACATGAAAAATGAAAAACTATAGAACCTCATTGGTCACATAATTTATACTGTCTTTTATCCCCCGTCTCTGGGACTACAGTTTGAAACCTCCAGGGGTCACCCGTCTGTGACCACAAAGTGCCGCTTTTTAAATCATAATGTGATTTAATTAACTTTCACCTCAAATCTTTCTCTTCTGTCTGCTTTCCACATCTTGCTGTGAAAACAGCTTTGGAAAGAACAGGGACTATTATGCTCATTAAGCACATACAGACTTCTGCATAAAACAGTGTGAGATGTTTGCAAATTACAGGGATAGTGAGTACAGACAGTGTTTTATCTTTCTTCATTTCACGATCCCTCTCTCTTCTAGAGAAGATGGATGTTACTCCACCAGCTGCTTCCAAGGGGATCGTTGATGGTCACTTATTAGTCTAATCCACTGGCTAATGCTGATTATTTTGAGATGAGAGGCTCTCAAGATGGTAAAATGGAATGAGAAATACCAACAGGCTTATAGTTTGACAAGTTTTATACATTTTATTTAATCAAATTTCAAATATGATTATTTTTTTGATTTTTGTATTTACTACCTCCAAAATTAGGTGTTATTTATTGCAGAGATATCATGTTGGATTGTATTAGGTTGGACAGGTGTTGTGGAAACTAAATGTTTTTACTGGAACCTGTTATATAATGTAAACTTTTTTTGTAAATCAGTATACTCTAAACTGTTCTTTCTGAAAATCTGCCACTGCACATTTAGTGCCTGAGTATCTCTCCTTTCTGATTTGGATATCTGACTTTTGCCATCTCTCTTTCTTTCCATCTCATCCTCTGGGCTTATGCCTACTCAGGCTCTCTTTATTTCTTCTCATTAGGATACCTCTCATTTCTTTTCTTTGACCCCTATTTCTCCTCAGTCCTGCAAAATTGTTCCTCTTTAAATCATTTTAGCAAACTCATCCAGGGTCAGAGTCTTAGAGACTAATAGTCAAAAGGGTGTATCTGAGGATTACGTTTCATAACTCTAGACAGCAGATTTAAGAAATAAGTAACTGCAAGATAGCTAGCAATATTGGTCTGTGTGTGTGGTATTCTGTATCTCAAATAACAAATGGCTGCAGAATAATTCTCAGCCTAAGGGGTTGATCACATAAAGACATGGTGCTAAAGATGTGTCCTCTTTACACCTTGCCTTTTATATTAACATGTGATCTGTATGTGGATATGTATCTGGATAATGACATCCGATCCACAGTGCTGCTTGTCATTTACACCTGGTATTAAAATGAGTTCTCATTATCTGGACTGAGATTGGATCGCAATATGCAAATTAGTTAGGCGGAGATGGCTGACTTATCAATAGACATGGCGCATCCCAGTTCAACAACAATGGAACCAAACCCCTGCTGCAACTGCACAGAAACACTTGGGCTAGATTGTCAACACTCAATGCTATCAATTCTAAAACTCTGGACGATGTAGTGAAGAATCTAAATTCATCCACCTCCTGTTTTGACACCCTGCCAACCAGCTTTTTCAAAAATGTTTTCAGTAGCTTGGAAATGGATGTACTAAATATTGTAAATGGCTCAGTCCTATCCGGCACTTTTCCAAAATCACGGATAACTGCAGTTGTTAGGCCCCTTCTAAAGAAAGACAACCTGGATCCTTCATTATTGAAAAATTACAGACCCACCTTCTTCCCATTATTGGAAAAAATATTGAGAAATCTTTTAATTGAACTAAATGTAAATGGCCTTTTGGACAGATTTCAGTCTGGCTTTAGTCCACATCACAGCACTGAGACTGCACTGATAAAGGTGTTGAATGACATTCATCTGAATTCTGCTTCAGGTAAAACATCAGTTTCGATGCTGCTTGATGTTAGTGCAGCCTTTGATATTGTGGACCATAAAATACTTCTTGATAGACTGGAACAGTGGGTGGGATAATCTGACACAGACCTTAGTTGGTTCAGATCATATCTCAATGCAGAGGCTATGTTGTTGCCATTGGTGATCATAAATGGGCTCAAATATTTTACCTGTATACGGCCTCTTGTCTGGTCTTCCCAAAAAGACCGTCAGACAACCTCAGCTCATTCAGAACACTGCTGCCAGCGCTAACGAGAACTAAGAGAAGCGAAGACGTTACGCCTGTTACACCTTAAATCTTTACACTGGCTGTGCATTTTAATAGACTCTACAGAGCTGATCAAGCTCAGGGGCACAGTAAAGGGGTAGGATAATTCCAAGGTCGCTGGGCCCTGACAGGTAATAGTTATTTAATATTTTAGCCTCTTGGAATTTCAGAAATAAAATTATGGTGTGTTTGTCCATTCCTTTTTTGCTAAAATCATCCAGGTAGTCTGCCATATCACACCCCTCAAACATTGAATGGTTCAGTCCTACCTAGCTAGCTCACAAGTCAGGAACAGGTGGAAACTACCTGACAGTCTGTCTTGGTCTGTGTGTAGAGCGCCCACCTAGCGCTTACTGTACTGAAATTACCGAATGTTTCTCCAAGAAAGGCTTAGGCTAATGTTGAAGCCAATTGCAAGCTAACTACAGTACAATAATATCACACTGGTGACATGATTTTGCTTAAAAACATTCTATAGCTCAATATTATCAACTTATAACATTCTTACAGTTAGTTTATGTAGGCAAAATGTAATCAATACTTCAATCAATAATCAGCTCTGTCCTCGTCATGCAACTCCAGCGAGCCCACAATCAGTCCTCCCTAGTCCTACCCAACTCTCAGTTGGAGGAGACGAAGGAGTAGTATTTCATTGCTAGTAGCTAGCTAGTTTTACCCAGAGCAATCTATGGAGATGATGATAGAAAATCTTTGGGGTAAAAGTTAATACTCCTCTACTTCTATCAGAGCAGATATCATTCAAAATAAATAATTAATTATTATCATATACTGATAATAATAATAATAATGTATTTAAGATAGCCCTTTTATTTTAACCCCAAGTGAGATTTTCCCTGACTGGATAATCACATTCCTGTCAATACATTGCAGTAGCCAACTTTCAACCAAATACTCAGAATGAAAATGGCATTGAATTACATAAAGCAGTTCCTCAGATAATTTATATATTACTATATTACAGGATACCATATACAAAATTATAGTATTAGTATGCATAAGTAGTATGTGCAGACCAGTTCAGTGTTCTAAGTCAGTTATCAGAAAATTTTGGTAGTTGAAATTATGATGTTGAGGTAATTAACAAGATAAATTATTTTATCATTAATATTCTGGGTTGTCAAATGGGTTTTGCAGGTGTGGTTTGTTACAGCAATGTAGCCTACATGGGTGACCTATGGGGCCCAATATTATGTACTTTTATAGGGGCCAAAATCTCTGGCAGCACCCCTGGATGCACTGCCTACCATGACATACAGGCACAAGTCATCCTGGAAATAATGTGTGCCACTAACAGCCATACACCAAGCCGTTACTAACTGCAGTAAATGACGGAATCCAGCCAGCAAGACCCCATTGCATTCTTTCACATAGTGAAAATTGTATGTGTGTGTCAGTGTGAACCCCAGAAAGACAGACACAAACACCTCAGAACCATTTTAGATGGAACAGGCTTGGGGCAAGCCCAGGGAGGAACAGCAGACCAGCACTGAACAACAGACCCATCGTTATTGCCTGGGGAAGGTGGTGCAGTGACAGTGAAAGGTGGGCATGTGGTGACAACCCTGTTCAAAACATCAAATCCCTCAGAGATAACGTCGCACTAAAGGGCAGGACGCGGACCATTTTGACCGGCCTACTCATTTTGCCCATATAGTGGAGATCACAGCTGTATTTCAACAAGTAATATATTTAGATATTTTAGAAAGATGCACTGCAGGTTTAGTTTGCACCGTTTTCACAGAATACCATTTCCAGGAAGATGTTGATTTTTGTATTGAATTTAATGCAAGATCAAATATTGTTTTTAAATTAAGCAAGTGTCAGAGTGCCACGTTTTTCAAATGCCTCTGTGAGAAGAAAACCATTTATGCATGAAAATGGAAAAATAGAAGGGAAAGAAAATGACAAAACACTGTATTGCAAAACTGATTACATATTTCAAAAACTGCCCATCCTGCCCATCGCTTTCTTGCTGAGACTTATATGAGGAGATTGATACTACTCTCATGTCTGTCTGGTAAAAATGTAGCTGCAGCCAGCAGCAGTTAGCTTAGCTTAGCAATCGGGCTGGAAACGGGGGAAACAGCAATCTTGGCTCTGTCCAAAGGTAACAAAATCTTCAGCTCAATATGATGCAAAGCAGTGGGAAACTTGGAAAGTCTGCAGGGGGAATGGTGTAATCAGTGAGGCATAATGTTAGAGGATAATGAACCAAGGAGTGAAGAAAATAGGCAATGTAAATCACTGTGACAATGACTTTTGATTTAACTGAAGGAAGTATTGAATTGGCCAGTTTTTTTTCCTGCTTTAAGGCAGACCATGGAATCATTTGCACTCCATGCCTCCAGCCACAAAAATACCAAATGCACTGCTACAACCTCTGAGCATGGTGCACTTGACTGTGCTTTACACCCGGCACATTGACTCATGGAATTAATGCATTTAGTGTGGCTCTTTTGTTAATTATCCTCCCCCAAAATATATTTTTTATGTATTTGTATGTAAACTATCTGAATGTTTAGGCCCCCTTGTGCCTCTGTTGCATCATGACAAAGTGGTGATTTTACCATCCACACTGATGTGTAAAATAGCTTTGCACCTAGGTTTGTAGGTCTTTCAAACAGAAGGTCTCAGTGTGAGACCACAGTCATATCTGATTTATTGGTTAGCCAATATTATCGTCCGATATTGGTCACAGTCTGTACACAAAAATGACATTCAATTAAAAAGGTACATGTCATGGTTTTGGGTTATCTTTACTTATTTCCTGTTATATTTTGAAACATTCTCCTGTCATCATGCGTCTTGTAGTCTTGCTTCCTGCTCTTTGATTGCTCTGAGTGTTTTCAGCTGTGTTGATTAGTTCGCCTGTGTCTCATCGGCCCCCCTTCCTGAATGTATAGTCTGTGTGTTTCCCCTGTCTCTCTGTCAGATTGTCCATTGTACCAGCGTCAAGGAACGTGGTTCTCTGTTCAAGCCACACGGCCTTCGTTTTTGGTGCCCTGGAATTATTCTTCGTTTCTTGCCTGTTCCCAGTCGCCTTTATGTTTGCCAGTTTGGACTGCTCCCCTTTTTTCTTGATCTCTGTCGGCTGTAAGTTTACTTTTTGTATTCAAATCATGGAACTATACCTGCCCTGTCTGTGCTTGAGTCCTCTCGCTGTTTAATGGCTTCACACGCAGTACACAACCGTATAAACAAACAAAAAAATTACAACATACACACGAGTTTATTACAGTGTGCTTTGGCTTAAAGCAATTCTGAGGGCACAAAACTCCTCCCCCTGGCTGGCCGTTGATGGAAGTGAGGCAACGAGGGGTGGTGAGTTTATTGCGGATGTCAAGGATGAGCTCCTTCATATCGTTGAGGAGGAGGTAACCGTGCACCACTGGTTGAAGTGGGCAACGGATTGTTGATGGGTTGTGACTGAGTCCCTGTCTGTGAGGAGGAGGACGTATGCAGGGCAACTAAACATTTTCATTGCCCCTGAAATTTTGCAGCTCTGAAAATAAATAAATAAATAAAAAGCCATCTGCGATCAATTAACTAGTGCACAATCTCCCCTCCCCATATTATAAAAATGTATTATTGGTGGCAAATAAATTTTGTGCTGGTGCACCAATGCCACCAGTGTAAGAAGTAGTCTGGAGCCCTGTATCATTCGATTATTTTAAGTATTTTGTACTGGAAGAGTGGCTAATAGTCATTGGGCTCCAGTGTTGATGGTGATGATGGGGGATTTAGTGATATCTACAGTGATCTACAGCCTCTGTCACTGAGGAAACTCTGGATCCTGCGGATGAGGAGAGGTGGAACGTGGAGTTTGGTGATAAATCAGATGCCGTTGAATGGTATTAAAGGCTAAGCTAAAATCTATAAAGAGCTGCCTAGTAAACCAGGGGAGGCCAGGTGTTGGAGGAGAGTGCGAAGGAGCCATGCCACAGCATCCTCTGTCTCTCTTTTGGAGACCTGGTGGGAGTCCAGCTGTGGGCTAACAACTGGGAGGAAGACAGTCAGTAGTTTCTCGAAGCATTATGCAATTATGGAGGTGAGCACTATTCGCCTGGGATTCAGTTCAGAGGGGCAGGGTTTCTTGGAGACAGTAATGATAGTAAATATTTTCCAGAGGGTGGGAACAATTGCAGTCTGGAGCGACTCACTAAAGACAGAGAGAACAGGGGAGAGCTCCAAGGCGCAGCTCTTGATCAGTCTTCTTGTGATCCCATCTGGGCCGGGGGCCTTGCCAGCTTTGCACCTCCTGAGCTGATGGTAGATGTCCACTTCTGTGAAAGGGACAGAGGGTGACTGCTCAGGGAGTGTGTGTGTACGTGTGTATGTACACACACTTCAAATTTTCTGACCTAACGAAGATCCATGTAGGATCAAAACTTTGGCATTATCAAACTTTTGGCATTTTTAAAAAGTGTTTGCTGACATTAGATTATGTTAGTTATATTAGCTAGGTATCCTTACTTTTTCAGTAGACAAGTTTTGACTTTGGAGGATCCCAAATAATTAGAATTAAAATTAGGAGTGCAGGAGAAAGTCTTGTATCAGAGGACCAAGACGGAGTGAGGCAACTCACAGAGCATCGATTGGCTGAAATAAGGGTAACTGATATTTACTTAAGATCGCCAGACTTTCTGTACTAGTGGTGTCTGAAATGGGTCTTTTAACAACAAAGGTGGTGTATAATTAATACCAACCTGGAATCCAATGCACTAAATTGTCTGTGGCTGGCTGGTTAGTTTGTCTAATTACTAATAATGGTAGGAATATATTCAACCATCGTTCATTCATATGGTCTATTCCTTTTTAAAACAAAAGAACATGCGGGGTGGATTTGAGGATTCACTAGACACTGTGGTCTTTAGATATCAGTTTCCCCCCCTGCCAAATACTTCATATTCCTTGTTCTTGTGCTTACACAAGCTGCAAAAAGATGCCATGACAGAAAAGACTCTGTTGTCATGGCATCTTTTTGCAGGACAAAATCCTTTAAGTTGTCCTTACTCGTCTCCCTGGGGTCATGTTTGATGTGTGGGCACTGAGAGAGGCAACACCAGAGGTTTCCCAGGTAACGGACAGCCGTGGTGGTGTACCTGCCTCAACTGCCAGAAAATGCCAACGGACCTGGAACGGGTGTTGCGGCCAAGCGCCAGGACAGTGTATCAGCCGGAGGGCTCACATGGAGCTATTCTGCTTGGAGGAAGGTCTGCTCTGATTGGCAAGGGCCCTGTGCCATGAATACATTGGTGATCCAGGAACTTACGATAGGGAGTAATGGAGTATGCAGCTTATAGACCGTTTGTGTTGTGGCAGCATTGCCTTTTGGGGGCAGGAAATCGGGTGGTCACACCCAGCTGCTGTGACCCACACAACAACTACACAGGCTTCATCCCAAAACAGACTGTAAAACATTACACTTCATTTACCCTCAATAGAAGTTTACTTAGTGTGACATATTTAAAACAATGTGTCGTGTATAGAAATGTGGTCTTTATAATGCATGTTAATTTAAGTATTTTTGCACTGTTACATTTTACATTTACAATTGTTTTTCATACATGTTACTATTTATCATTTTCCCTACAGTTTAGTTTTTAATAAGTGTGTGTGTACAAGAAACTACAAAATGATAGTGCTCAAAGTTGCCAGACTTTTGACAATGGAAAAATAAATTATATTGAAATACAAACAACTTTCTGTATCAATTTATATACAGTCTATTTACAAAAACACCAGTAGTAACGGGGATATTGATTTACAAACAACTTTTTGTGGAAACATCGACACATCTTCATCAGAAAAAATCTAAAGAAGATACTTAGCTGATCGAAATGTCGATCTCTCAAAAAACATAGTGGGAGGCAGTCTAACAATGTGCAGACTTTTATGTTTGATGTTTGTCAGTTACCTGTCCTCCTTAACTCAGTACCTGGACCAGCTCCTCTACTGAAGGTGGTAGTACAAGGGGACGAAATCCAAGCCTCTTTGGTCCATCAGGCCTCTTCTCCCTCATCTGTGGTAGTCACATGGCAGAACACAGTCGTACTCCTACAATGGCTCGTTGAAGATCAGGGATGTAGCCTTATTCCGTTTTGGATTACAAGGAGTATGCACTCTACCTCTGAGCCTTCTTCGTAGCCTTCTGTAGCTTGAAAAAAAATAGTACTAAAACCATTTGAATCACACTAATGATTTTTCTGAAATTCAGTCCTGGTGGTAACATCCTAAAGCGGAATACCCCCTATTTTAAGAAATGACATGTGTTCTGCCAGTTCTCCAGGACAGTTCAGTCAGTATTTGTGAACAAGCATCACTCTTAAAGCTAGTAATCAGAGAGAACCCTCCAATCGGTGATGTTACTGGGATATAAAATCTGGGGCTGCTCCATAGACAGTGAATAGGGTTCTGACTTTAGAAGTCCATAAAATATTTGTCTGTGCTCTTACATCCAAATGAGGTTTTAATTCTGGTTCAGACCTTCTAGCAATGCTAGAATATAATATATAATATGTCAATGTCAATTTGGCCCTGCAGAGCACCTCCAGTTATGAGTAAAAATGCAGCAATCACATTTCAGCTGGCTGTAATGTGAACATTGTACATTCAGCCAAGAATAGATGAAAATGTTGGAATATGGAAATTAAGCACCTTGTGTTGCATCCTGTGTCAAACCAGGAAACAGGGAGAGGACCCAAGCACAGGCAGGGTAGGTACAGTTCAGTGATTTTCATAAAAAAGTAATCTTATCGCTCACATAGATAAAAAAAAAAAACTGGGGAGCAGTCCGAACTGACAAACATAAAGTTGACAGGGGAAACACACAGACTATAAACTCAGGAAGGGTAGACAAGGAGACACAGGCGAACTTATCACCACAGGTGAAAACACTCAAAGCAATCAAAGAGCGAGATTGTTTCAAAATAAAACAGGAAATAACTATACATAACCCAAAACCATGACACCTTAAAGCAACAAGGGAACCTTTGTGACCAATACATACCAGATCAAAGTGGAAAATACAATACTAAAAGCATGGCTGATTGGTTGTTTAGGGGCCTGTGTAAGCCAAGCATGCAGCTTACTGCTTGTGAGCAAGTGCTTCTATTAAACAAGGTATCCTCTAATTATTAACAGCTCTTGGGCAAGTACACATTAATATGATTATTCTACTTATTCTATGCTCTATTTTTGCCAGAGAGATGCCGTCAGTACATCTACCACATGACTCCGTTTCACCAATCAGATGTACCAACAATGATCACGTAACTCTGTTTCACCAATCTCACAAACTCTCAGGAAATGAAAATACATGAAAAATGGTAGATGCAACTGTCTCCAGTGTTCAAACGGAAATGGATGAACACCGCTGGCCGCAAATAAAAAGGATGTTCCGTTTCAACAGAGTGCAAAACAACAGTTATATTATGCGGTGTCTTCTGTGTCTTCCAAAAGAAACGGACATTTCGGGATAAAAAAACTCAATGTAAAACCTGAGGAAACGTGTCGCGGTAAGTTTTAGCAAAATGTGTTTTTTGCTGTGGTTAGGCGAATGCTAGTCTTATTCTTGTTAGTTTATGGAATTCCAGTCTTAAAAAAAGAGTCTTTCGTATAGACCCTTTAAGTGTTAAACATTTCATTAGATGGTGCCGTAAGCTAAGCAGATAAGATAAGCACAATACATTTCTATGGATGAATGAATTAACGTAAGCTTCCAACTATCGCAAATTATGAATAGTCAAGGTGGTATTTTTGTCTGTCTGATTACATTGTTTCTAAAAAAAAAAATTATAATCAAATAGTTACAAATACTTTTTTACTCTTACTTGAGTAATTCTTCGAATGACTACTTTTTACTTCTACTTAAGTAAAAATTCTTTTAAAGTAAAGCTACTCTTACTTTAGTACAATTTTAGGCTACTCTACCCACCTCTGGCCCTAACCCTATAAGCTTTATCGAAGAGGAAAGTCTCAAGCCTACTCTTAAAACTGGAGTCTGCCTCCCGAACCCAAACTGGGACCTGATTCTATAGGAGAGGAGCTTGAAAGCTGTCAGTAGAGCAGATCCACTAAAATGTTTAATGCGTAATCTCAGTATAAAATGGTATAAATCTGTATGAAGCTTTAGACACTTAGGATCAATGAATATTTATCTCTGTCACTCATGATGTGATTGGTGGCACTGATGGAACATAATATTGGAGATTATCTGTTATTCTGAGTGAGCAGGATCATGGTACAGCTGCAGAATGCCACATAGAGCGAACAGGACTGGCCGGGTGTCCGCCCTCATGCACCCCAAGCTTGGATAAACAATTGAAGCAGGCTGCAGCCACGACTACTTGGTTTTCGGCGGCTCCGCGTAGCCCAGAGACACTCCGGCTACGAAGAGCGGATCCAGAGGAGGGGTGACCCTGAGCAGCAGCAGTGTGCTTACTGGGGAAGTTACAGTTCCCAACCTGCTGTAGGCCTATCAGCACCGCTGGCTGTTTTACAAACCAACTGCAAGAAAAACACAGAGCTACACATAATACCTGTATGCTTAACTCAAACTGTTAACTCACAGTCCTTTAGAATTAACGTTTTCCATTACTCAACACTCTGATTAACATTAGATTAATCCAATTCAGTGCCTCATGCCGCTATTTTACAAGCTATACGGAAGTGGGCAAACTGGGTCGGAAAAACAATAGATGGACATGCACACAAACGAGCTCCTTTGATTGGCCAAAAGGATTCTGATCTCTGAACAGGGCCCGCCCCTGGCTCTATACATACCAGTTTTTCAACAGCTTTCACCGAGATATGTGGTGCAAAAGTGAGAGCGCGCAGAATTTGTCATTTGTGAGTGAAAAAAAACAAAATCTTTGAGAAAAAACACAGTTGTGCAACTCATTGCATGAATTCACATACTAATTTGCGGATGTGCAAATTATATCCATGACTTCACATTTTTTGATACGGATGTGTGAATATGTTTTACACCATATTCACTGCTGCAACTGTAGCAAAACTGTGAGCGTACGAGTTTCTTAATTAGTCATTCGTAGATTGTACACCTGAACTGAAGAATTTCAGAAGGTGTAACTGTTGTGTTGTTTGTGGGAAAGCGTTCTACAAGTTTGGAACTCCCAAAGCATCTTTCTTTGTGACTTCAAATTTATTGATACACGTGTGACTATTTTCTGCAGCTACAGATTCCACTGTCACAGGTGCTCAGTTGTTTTGCTCTAATAATACCTTCATAGAGCAGGAGTCTAGACGAAAATACAACCTATGTCTACGTAATTTTTGAATCATTTTTGATTGAGGTAGATATGAGATAGAGATATAATAAATATATTATGGCCATTCAGTAAAAAAACAGGCCAGTGTCTATTTATATGCCCTCTATTTTTAGCCACAATGGTGCCACAGAAATTGACACATTGAAAAGCCCTACACGTGACTGACTTAGCTTCTCCACTAAACTGCCTCTACCTCCTTGCACACATCTTTCTTTCTTCTTTCTTCCACCGTCTCATTAAAGTTTGTGTTCTTCTCCCTCCCTTACATTATTTCTAACTCATTTTCTTCCCCCATTCTTCCTTCCACCTATTCAAATCATTCAAATCGCTCTGCATCTTGTTCTATCTCTCCCTCTCCCCTCCTCTCCATTCAGTCGTGAAGCACTGACTACACAGTCACGTTTTGCTTCATACTTTCACAAACCCCTGAAGGCAAGCCATTTCAGGATATTTCACAGCAGAGCAACACACCGAGTCTGTCACTCTCATAGACGTGGGCACACAAGCCAGCTCACAGATGCGCACACACACTCCAACACACACACACACATTTACTTCCATTTGCTTCACACGTGTGTCCTTAACCTGCCACAACTGATAGGGTTTTACCACACCAAAGAATTTTCTGCACTGTTTCCAAATAAGCCAAGCGGTAACAAAAGCAAATATGGGACTTGCTGAAGGCAAGAAACAGTACAATTCATATATAGATTCATAAATGTATGAATGCAATGGAGCTAAAAATAAAACCAGTTTTATTTATCTTTTTTCTCCAATACCCCACCCACCACCCAACTCCCACTCTCCGCGGCCAAAATCATTCAGCTCATGCTTCTGCTTTGCCTCTCTGAAGAGATGTGCTAAAAATAGAGGTGTTTCCCGTGCACGTTCCCGTTTCCCTCAGTCTCTAACCCTCTCTCCCCCTTCCTCCCTGTCTTTGCTTCTCGCACGCACTCCCCATTCTCTTGCAGTCCTCTCTCAGCCAGATACACGTACACAACACACAGTCATTTAAATTGGCTACTTAATTTATTCTGCTGCATGGGCAAAGAGTAGTTTTCCTTATCTAAACACACACACATATAAATAAAATCAATTCAATTTTCCATTTGTTAAAAGCTATTTGTGTTCCACATCCGGAACAACCTAAGAGTAACAACTCAAAAACACGTGCTGCGCTGTGTGACACTGTCTTTCAGAAATTCTGTTTATATACTACTAATTAATTTTACCACTTGTGTTTTTTGGGTTTTTTTTTTAAGTATATTTTTTCAGGCTTCTCTCTCCTTTATTAGATAGTGACAGCCGAAGAGACAGGAAATGCAGGAGATAGAGAGGGGGGATGACATGCAGTAAATTGCCACGGGCTGGAGCCGAACCCGAATCTTCTGCAGTGAGGACTATAGCCTCGTACCGAGTGAGCAACCGTGCCCAATACCACTTATGTTTTGCGGTAAAGGTAATGCCAGGTTTATGTTCAGTTCTAATGTTATTTGGTTTCAACAACGTGTTCATGTTTGTATCACGTGGAAGTCCAAGGGACGTGATCAGGTTGGATGATGGGCGTACGAAGCGTACGAGTCCCACATTTGGTTAGATTTAGGCACAAAACGCACTTTGGTTAAGGTTAGGAAATTAAGCATTTTGGTTGAGGTTAGGAAAAGATTGTATTTCCGATTGAATAAAGGTTGATAAACTAAAATTGTCCTGTCTTATGATTCAAGTCAATTTTGACTCATTTAGAGTAATATTTAGATCACAATCTTTCCCTTACCAAAGTGCTTTGAGTGCCTGATCATAACCATAAAAAAATGAAATACATTACAAGAGAACATTTTGCAGATACGTTCAGTATCAACATTTTGCGACATGTCGGATATGTGAAATAACAATGATTCCTCATTGTGGTGATAAAAACCCTAATTTGGGGCAGAATTACATTTCCTTCTTAATGTATTTGCAGTTGTAAATTAGTAGTATTTAAGTGTAATTTCAAGTGGTTCTCAGAGTGGATGCAGCTGGACCCTGGTGTGCCTCAAAGACTGGCCAAAGGAGCCGCAAGATTTGTTTGAATTTTTTCATTGTAATATAATAATATTTTAATGTAATAATAACTCTTCAGCCCATTTAAAAATGAGGCAACATTTCCTTTTACGACATCTTTATATTATGCCTTTAAACATTTAAAAAAAGAAGAAATAAGTAGTGAACATAAAAAAAGCCTTAAATATACAGTTATGGAGTTTTCCAGGTACAAAGCAGAGCAGTGATGGAAAAATGTGTATTAAACAGAGCGTAGAAGAAACACTGATACGTCTCAGCTCTCAACACAGACCAAAAGAACTCAAAGTAGACTGTACAATGAGAGATATTTGACTTGGAGGTAAGAATGGTGGTGGGATCCATGAAGAAAAAAGAAAGTCACTATGGAGGGGTGTCTTGTTTTAAAAATGTTTGACAATGAAGACAATGTTGCACTGTCATACAGAATCTACTGTAGATAAAATCCGTACATATATTAAAGTGCAGTACAAATATGAGCCTTTCATTCTATTTGCACTCGCAAAGTGTGTGGAATTAGCATCTGATTTACTAAGGTTGCGGCCAATTACACAGGTAACTACTGCAGATGCCTGTATGTATAAAAAGGTTTGTTAAACTAATGCAGTAGGAGTCGTTAAACAAATGTTTAAGGGAATGAAAAAGAAATGGAAAGACATAAAAAGACCGCTCGTAGAAGAATTACAAGCAACAGGAGTGCAGTGTCCATAGTGCATTATTAGCAGTGACAGACATAATGACCAGAAAGCCACAGCTCCCTGTTCACTCTTAGTGTGGTGGTATAAAACAGTCACTTTTTGTCTTGAGTTATTATTACTGCTCTCTTCTCCTTTCTAAGAAGCTGTTATTTTATTTTTGAACTAATTCAGTTCAGATGTCCATAATTTCTTTTTTGATGTTCTCACCCTTTTTTTCTGCTGCCATGTTGATTTCTATTGAGTTAGGTTAATTAAATGCTCTCTTCGCCACCACAACCATCCTTTAATACACCTGTGCAAATTTGCAGCTGCTTCTTAGAGCGACAGATTTTTTCATGCAAAACTGACCCTCTCAAATTGAATGAACCTTAATAAATCCAGAAAACCAGCAGAATGCACACTCAACCAAAGTTATCCTATCTTCTTGGTATTTGTATGATCCCTTAAATGCAGATGCAAGGAGAGACGTGCACTTAACTGATTACTCTGAAAAAAACTCTACATGTGAGGAAGTACACAACTCTACAAGTTGTCTGGGTGTGTGCATCATACACATACTATGTATTGCAAAAGGATGGCAGGGATGCCCATCTGATTTAAAAAAATGTAAACGTTTCGACGACCATGTGTTGCGACGGGTTGCTCAAAGCTCACAAGACAGCAGGGCTTGACTTAAGGGTAAATGCAAGGGAATACCATTACCATAAAGTCGACTTACAATAGTGTAAGTCAGAAGTGTTTTAATGTCTTACTATATGCAGCTCTCAGTACCTTCTGTAGCTTGTAACTGAGCCTCTGTGTTTTGGAGTTTTGGTCCACTCCTGTGTTCCTGTCTGTAATTTTATCAGATATCAAGCTCACTGTTAACTGATTGCTATCGTACAACTGCATCAGAGAGACTGTCCTACCAAGAAGAACAACATCAGTCGTTTCAGCAAGTGCCCCAAAATGTAATTTGTTTGCTTCCCAGGGGCGGATCTAGACAAATATTCACGGGGTGGCGTGGAGACTAAGAAGCGGCAGAAATATATGCTGATTTAAGTAAAGCATTGAATTTAAATATCTAAAGGTGGCATTAGAAATCTATAAATTTTATTTCCAAATACATGTCTTTTTTCATTGAACATAAGCCCATCACTTACTCTGAAATGTAGCCAGAACAAATAATTAAATGATGTACATTAATGTACATAATGTACGTATTAACACGCTAAATTAATTTGTTAAATTTGACAGCCCTAAAATACACAGTATCCATATACACAATTACAATGTTTTAACCTTCTGCATGCCCCTCAATATTTCCCAACAGATTTCTGAAATAAGATTCAAAGTGATCAGTAATTATGGAAATGCAAATTGGCTCCTAGGCAGAGACCTAACACGATATTTACATGTGTCACTTATACTCAGTGAAGCCACACATTCAGTGTTGCCAATGATCCAAGATATCCAGTGTTTATCCAGTAATGCTGATTAAACAGAAAACCTCCTTTTCTCTGAGCGTCAATTTGAAAATGTGGTGAAAGTGCAAACTCAGGTGCTAAGCTTTGAATGAACTGTCACTGCGTTGCTGACTAATGTGACTTTTTGTTTGGGGCTTGGAGGGAGTGATTTTAGGGCTTTTTAAACTGGCTGCTTTTGTATGTTTTACTTGCATGACTGACCTGAAATTTGGACGTTTGTCTCCAGAATGCGCAGTTTCAGAGATGTTGGTAGCTGCAGGCAATCAGGAGACACTTGTAATCACCAGTGAATATTTGAATTTAGTCAGGTTCAATCGGTCCCTCACTCAATCCAACACCAGTTACTATTACTAAACAAAACACGCTTCAACAAAACAACCCTGCCACAATCCATCTGCAGCCGTTCTGTATTTCTACTAGTGGAAGTTAGCAGTTTTGGTTTTTTTTAGGAAAAAAGCCATCAGCAGTCATATCCAGCCGGTTCCGGGAGAGGCTGCACAGAAAGTTGTCGTGGCTGGGAGAAAACAGAGCTGCTGCCCACTGCAGGGATGGCTAACGGCAGAGGGGACAAATCGGTCTGTTACCAACGCCATGTCCTCTCGCGGCTACTGGCACTACACTGTGGCAAGGCTGCTTGTTTGTTTCTTATTTTATAGGGGATAAAATATGTTTTTAACCTTCTGTCTATCCCACATTTCTCTCCCTGCATGCACGCGAAGTCGCTCCTGTTGAGGGGAGGGTTAGAATTTAGGAGTCCGCAGGGAGCATAATCTATTGCTGCATTCATTGGCACTCAGACATCGGAGTTTCGCCTTCCACAACTTTTCATATAGGCTTGATATATTTTTAAATTCAATTGTCTAAATCTAGGGTGGCAGCTGCCACCCTATGCCACCCCGGTAGATCTGCCATTGTTACTATCAAGGGATGAAGCCCTCTGGCAGCCATAGTAAATATGATGGGACAAAGGAGGAAGTGAGGTCAAAGTCTGCGTAAGGAGGAGGTCAGGGTGGGAGGATGGGTCGATAAAGCATCAGACTTAAACACAGAAGATCCCTGTTCGTTTCCCGTTTCCAACTGACAGTCCACGATGTTCCCCTAACCTTAACAAAGAACTTATTTTAACCCAAATCATAATCTTCCCCTAAACCTAACCAAGGTACCTAAAACTAACTAAACCTTAACCATAGTGTTGCCACATCATAGATAACAGACAAATCAGCCAAGACAAGTAATCCTGCTGATAAAGGTATCAGATCAGAAAACGGTTCTATGTCTCGTTCAGAGGGCATATCAACAACATATTTTGTCATTTAATTGGGCGGACTTGTATCAGTATCAGAGCTGTATTTGCTGTGTTAATTTAGTGCTACTGCAAACTGAACATTTTCTGTTGCTGCTGGCTCACATTGAAAGCTTTCCACCTGTAAACCAGCAAGTCTTTTATTGTGAAACAGCTATAGGGAATGCAATGTATCTGTCACTGAGATTAGCAGTGCATTGTTAGGGGTCCTATTGTTCAATAAAAACTGGTCTACAAGATATGGACATTATTTTGTCAGTGGATCAGTTTTAAATATTGCAAGGGGGAATGGTAACAGCCACACCAGCCACAGTGAATTGTTCGATCACTGCAGTATGTGGGAATCAGCAAACCTCCAACACCCTTAAAAAAAAAACTCCAAGGATTTCAGAGACACAAATGTATGCAACATGCATTTTCATCTCCATTTCATCTGAAAATTACACCAGAAATGTCTACGTAAGCTCTTTAACCAGAAAGTTGAATGTACCCCTGTGCACATAAAACTACAGGACACATCGCATGAGCTAACACATCTTATAACACCATTTTTGTATATGCACATACTGCTTTGTCATAAAACTTAATCAAGTAATCAAACGTAAATACTCTATTACCAGTATAAGTTCCGCATTTCAGGTAAGTAAAAGTACAAAAGTATTATCAGCAAAATGTACTTAAAGAACTGAAAGTAAAAACACTTGCTTTGCAGAAAAACTGCTCCTGCGACTGAGATATTCATATACTGTATATTACATTACTAGATTGTTAATACTGTTGCACCTCTCATATTGGGAGCGGCACCTATTTGATTGGATTCGGCACCTCCTTTGTCACTATCAAAATCTGTAAATAAATTTGTGTAATATGTAATGTTATCTGTTCTGTCATGCTTTTATTAAGGGTTCAAGCCCCGAACGTGCTGAAACCCTGTTGTGCTTGTGCCGGTTTATTATTATTATTTGTCTGCCACCTCAGCTCAAATTCCCGTGAGCTGGAATGAGCTAGAAACACGAAACTTGGCCCAATAACTGGAAATGATGTGCATGTGACATTTTAACACCAGTCACACAGTGACATTAATACACTGTACCTGTACATTTATCTCATGGTTTATGTATCTGCGCACACTGTACATACTAGATATATACTGTCATATCCAACTACCTCATGTATATAAATCTACCTCATAATCATATGTATTTCAGCACCATTTGCACTCCGCTCCATTGCACTAACTGATGTACTGTTTACAAATGTTACTGTTGTTTTGCTTTTTTTGCTCTGTTTTTTTGTACTTGATACAAAAATACATTTTAGATACTTACGTCGATTGCTGTGAATAGAGCGCACGGGAAAACTGGAGTCAAATTCCTTGTATGTGACCTGGCCAAGAAAGCTGATTCTGATTCTGAGCCCAATCGAGCCTATTGGTGGCGCTGTAATTAAGGCCCAAAAATTTAATTTTTGAAAGGCCATGCCAAGTGTCTTGGACCATTGAAGTCCACCATCATGGATTTTTGTGGTAGGGGGCGCCGCAAATGCCAAAGAACTGTACCTCAAAACCTGGTGGACATAATTTCACGTGCATGCTCCGGTGGCAAGTCAGTCAGTCATTTTCTACCGCTTGTTCCCGTTCGGGGTCGCGGGTGACTGGAGCCTATCCCAGTGGCTTTGGGCCTTAGGCGGGGTACACCCTGGACAGTGGCCAACTCATCGCAGGGCTGACACAGAGACAGACAACCATTCACGCACACATTCATCCACTAGGGACAATTTTAGAGTCACCAATTAACCTAATGCATGTCTTTGGATGGTGGGAGGAAACCGGAGAACCCGGAGAAAACCCATGGTAACACGGGGAGGACATGCAGACTCCACCCAGGGAGGTCGTGGTCTGGTCCGGGATTCGAACCCACGATCTCCTTGTTATTAACCAAAATAACACCAAAAGTGTCATGTTGATTGGTGCATGTGGGTGTGGTGTAGTCATCGTTATCCTGTGAGCTGACTACAGGTGAAAGAGCTGGGCCCAGATTGACCTGGTCTGATCTCGCAATCAGACAGCAGGCTACCGAAAAAGGAAAGCAGTGTGTGTAAGGCTTGTCTTGTAGCTCATGCTAATGCCTTATTTTGCTTTCCATACATACTTTTTTAAACAGATCCAACAGGGACTGTTACGGGAGTGAGCGATATGAAGCACCTGTCTGAGAAAGTAAGGAAACCTGAGAACACATGGATAATTCTGTCATACTAACCATACTAGGCAGAGAGTGAACATCGCTACGCAGCCGGGTGACGGGCACAGGATAGAGGTGGATGAAAACAGGCACATTTGATCCAAAATAATCGATTCTGTAAGTTTTGTTCGGCTTTTGAGTTGGCCTTGCGAGGGCATGACGGGAATTACGCCTTGGACAACCTTGGCATTTTCAGGGGATTGGTGGATTTTGTTGCCTTCCTAGGACCCTTCATTACTTAAAGGACATTCACTGCCACTAAATGTCATATACCTCTCAATAATATATATATTATAATACTGTATATGTTGGTATAAGTATATTTTGGAGTCATTCTCCCCTTTAGCAGTCAAAAACAACTATTGCATGTCAAAACAACTCCCTTGCTCAAGGGCACCTCATTGGTGGTATTTAAGAGAAATAGGTGACGCTCTCTCACTTCCTCACCCAGATTTATCATGCCATTTCAGGGATCAAACCAATCACCTGAGGGGCACCTGACTGCCACCGCTAATTTGTCCATTTCACTTACATTACACTTACAACAGTTTCCTGGTTAACCCATGCATCTGCAAATTACTTTTCCATTCAATTTCTTTTAAAGGCGTGGGCCTTTTGCCTTCATCTTTTATCTTTGCTATTCGCCAAGTGTTCTTGGCCAATATAACTCAGAATGATTGTCTTCCCCTCCTATTAAATTTGTGCACCAATTGAATTTTGGTGTCATATTCACCAGCGGGTGACATTCACCGTTAGGCCCTACACTCAGGCTGTTAATGTGCTCATTAGCATGCGATTCAGTAAGACCCACAGTAGCACCAGGTTAATCCGCTCTCTGTTAAAATCAACAACAACAACCTTGGGTTCTGACCCTTTTTGTTGAACTACACAATCTATTATTCACTGTTCCATTTTTTTCTCTAACTCATTAGTGTCAGTCAATGAGATGAAATAGGGATATACTATAGAGGACACTCATGATAAACTAGCTAATCCCCTTATATTGGATAACAAATGAGTTTTTATGCTTTATGTGCCCTAGTTGTTTGATGTTGCGTGTCTATTAAGCCTCTTGAGAAATATTAGAAGTTTACTTAGATAAATAGGAATGACCCACAAAAAATATGAAGTGAAAGCGATTAGATTTGAAGTACATTTCAATAGGACGTATTATAAGCATGTGATATGAATGCCATGTATAACTACTATACACACATTTTACCTGTGCTGTCATCCAACATGCACTACTGGGAATCTCTCTGAGTCAACATTTAAACATTGTCAGACACATGTATTGACTCCGCAATGATTTCTGACGAAACTTACATAAAGTCAAAGAGGTGATATTTCCTTTTTATTGATGTACAACTACAGTTTTGAAAAATTACCCTTGACATTTGGTAATGTCCCTGAACTAATGCTTTTAGCATACATTTTTAATTTATAAATAGTTAAGTGAATAGTTCAAAATTATGGGAAATACTCTTATTTGTTTTATGAGCAGTCTGATTCCATTCCCATGTCTGTGCTTGTAGTATCGAGCTGGAGCAAGGCGGGGACTAGCTTAGCTTCACATAAAGACCAGAAGTAAGGGGAAACCGCTAGCCTGGCTCTGATCAAAAGTTCAAAAATACACCTAAGGCTGCCAAAATGTGTTTCTTGTTTGTTTAAACTGTACAGAAACAGTAACATCAAAACATCAGTTTGTGGTTTCAAAGTGTTCTTAATTAACAACAGTTTGTCCATTCGCCCCGTGTTTCTGTGCAGTGTCCGTGATGATTTCCTGCCGACATGACTCTAGGAATTCACTGCACCCGGCTGGGTGCAAAAAGGGTTAAAGCAGGTAACTTCCCCTAAAACCACGCTTGTTTGTGTACATATTTGTGCACAGAAAAAATGACATACAGTGTTTTAAACTGAGCTTGTTACAGTAGATTGCGGCGAGCTATTCCTCCTGTTTCCAGTCTTTATGTTAAGCTAGGCAGTGGCACACGCGCCTCTTGGATCAGGGTGTGGGTTGCCAGGTTGCGGTAACAGATGGGTAAAAACTGTATGTAGCATGTAGATTGTGTTTCATAGACGATCGGGCAATATGGGTGACGTCAAACAAACTAAACAAAGTTTGATGGCCACACAAATTACAGGGGTTTCCCCAGAAAAACAACAAAACGGGAGGGCGCCGGAGAGTTGACCTTGAAACACGAGAGAAACCTGGGAAATACGGGAGTTTGCAGGTGTGTCTTTAACAACAAGCTGCAAAGCATTGCTTCACTGACTTCTTCTGGGTGAAACCTTCAGGTCTATTTCACTGCCAACCACACACAGCATCACTGTTGGCAGTGGTTCTCAAACTTTCCCTGCCACGCCCCCCTTCATGCCTCAAACGTTTCAGCTTTGTGGTTATTTTGTAATCTGTCACATCAGATCCATCGTCAGCATGTCGTTTTTTGTTATTTTTATTTTAATCTAACTGTAATTCTTTTTATTTAAAAAGGTTTCTGTCTAGAAAGGATCAGCTAGTATAAACATTGTAACACAACCAGTTAGCGATTTATCCATCTCTGCAAAAGCTGTATGTGCATGCTGTGCCGGCTGCTGATTTAGAGAACTATTCCAGTTTAGCACTGCTGTAAATAACTTTGTAATTTCTTTTTAGTAAAATGTTCAATAAGGAAAATGTATTATTGTCATTCGTGGGACATTCTAACACATTTTTTTTTAAAGGAAAGAAAAACTGCTATACTTTTCCATCAGATCATGACTTGCCAAAAAAGTAGCTTCAAAGGATTATGACCAAACGACAGCTTATGTCTGATGGAAGCCAATTGTGCTCCTGGTGCACTAGCTCAATCTTGTTCTGTGCATGTGCACATGCTCACATACAATAACGTAGATATCCTCAGATCGAGGTAAATATAAGCTTAAGAATAATATGACCCTGCCTGACAATGTTCAAAAAAATGATATGGAATCGTCAAGCTACTGTCGGATTAAGGAAGCCACCTGCCTATGTTTTCTTTGATTTTTCTGTAAACCTGTCAGGTTGAGCTTGCCTGCCTGTTAGACAAATATTCTTGCAGTCATTGATAGGCCCCTCCGTGTGAAACTATATGCTTGTTTTAGTTAGTTCGTTTTTAGTTTATTATTTATTTTTACAGGGACAATGCACAATTAAAAGTAATTGCACCAGAGTTAGCTGAGAGCTAATTTACATCTGCTGTCCCTGGGCAGGTAAACACATAAAAATAACATACAATATCACATATACACCACATAGAACATCACAATACATAGAGCAAATCCAGAAATATAATTGTAAAAACAAGGAGTTGCAAATTTGTTGTAATAGTAGCCAGTCCTTAAGCTTGATTTTAAAAACTGTGAAGCTGTCAATGCTTTGGATGTTTGTGGGTAAGGAATTCCATATCCCCACTACTCTAACCGAAAAAGACCAAAGTCTGTTGTTCTATACTGTGGTACCAAGTCTCTCCTAGCAGATGCTCTAGTTCTACCGCCACTGCCACTTGTTAACATGCAAACACAAAACATTCTTACAGTTAGGGCTGCACAATCAATCGAAATATTATTGAAACTGCAATATGGCCAAGTGCAAAATCCCAGATGCTGCAATTGTTTGATAAAGGATATGTGTGTCACAAAACAGCATTAGTACTGTACTGCTGCAGAGATGCATTGGCCTTGTTCTCCAGATGTAAGAAAACATGTTTATTTAGTACAGACCCCAACAAAAGTCACATCATCATGATTTTAATATTTTTTTCAGTGAAAAGGAAATTTTCACTGAAAAAAATTATTATTATCGTTCTCACTAATCGTGAATCATATCACAATCGTAATATCTGTCAATATGAATTTTTTTGACCACATTGTGTGGTCCTACAGTCAGTGCAGAAAGAGAGATTTGAGATGAATTTGGCACAAGGATAACTGAACACACATTTCATTTGAACTTGCACGGAGGCCCAAACCTTGTATTATCAGCAAAATGTAGTTCAAGTACTTAAAGTAAGAGTACTCATAGTGCAGTAAAATGGTCTCTGTCAGTGTTTTCCTATTATATGTGATGGTTCTGGATTAATATTACTGCTGTAAATGTTTATGGTTGTGCTTATTTTAACTACTTTATATACTGTTGGGTAGTTTAATCTACATTAATTCATCATGGTCTATAAGATCAGCATGCGTGTGTAGCATCGCTGTCCTGTGAGAACCACATATCTCTAAAAAGTCAACTTTTAATTAGTACAGAACAACAGCCGTTTTTAGATATGTGGCATTTTCCAGCTAATCCAAGAGGGTTTTTAATAGTTTATTTAATTTAAAAAGAAGAATTTGCTCAACCCATTAAAGAAAACTTGATTTTATAAACATTCACATTCAAATTCACCTTCACATTTGGAGATTTGTGTTTTCACTCATTCACTGGACAGGAAGGGGATGAAAAAATTGTAATCTGAAAAGTAACTAACTGTGGAAAGTGTGTTTTTAACACACAAACAGTCCAAAATCATTGCTATGAGATGTTTAATGCTGGAGAAGATAGTATCTTTGGGTGAAGGTCGTGGTGTTACAATGTACATTTTGAGCAATTATTTGTATATGGTAGATACTGGAATGGAGGACAGAGGTGGCAGGGCTTGCGGTTGTCACAGCCCACACTTTAAACCCCCACACTTTTAAAATTGCTGCTCCACCCCTGGATTATAGACTGTCAGCATTTGAGGGAAATGGTGAAAGAAAGACCCTGTCGCTGGAATAACATCAAACATGATAACATCTAGACCACGAATAGGCTACATGAAATTTTATGGATAAAATTAATCTGAGCCCTATTGCACTTAAACTGTCTCCCAGTTTGGGGCTTAAAAAGTCTGGTCACACTAACTGTAACCAAAGTCGCTTTTTATTTCTATGGATGGCGGAGCTCCTGAAGCTGCTTCACAACTGGAATTGCAGGAGGGGCCAGGCCCCAGTGCCCTTAATAGACCACATTGCCCTCATTTACCAAAACTGTATGTAATAAAATGTGATCTTAAATTTGGCTTACACTAATTTTACTGCAAGTGTTGGTATTTTTTTTTAAATCAATTTCATCATGTAGATGAGATCAGATCACATATCAGTCTCTCAATAAAATCATCTGTCTAGTCCAACATCATGTACACACACACCAATAGGCTCAACTGAAGTTTGAAAAATAAATATACTGTAATTAAAATCTTACCAATTATTAATGAATGCCTTGATTTGTTTGATGAGAACTGCTTCACACATACTGTAAGTGCCAATGCATTTACATGCATTAGGTTTTCTCCTACAGGTTTTCTGATGCTGATGTATTGTTGATGATGAAGACAACATAAGCAAGTTGAAGCAAGGCTTCTACTTTTCACTAACACTAATTTAACAAAATCATCTCCCTTGCAAATCTTCTGCTCACTGTGATTATTGTGGCGTTTCACAGTGAATGAAAGAACATACACATACTTAAGTACAGCAACAGTCTCCTATTCAGTCAAGAGACAAGGCAAAAGGGAAGGTGCCATCAACAGGTGAAAGGTCAAGCATAAATCCAGCTTGCTAGACAACCAGTGGCTGTCGAATCATGTAACTAGCATGGGCCCACCATGTGAAACCTATTTGAAAGAAGACCTGCTTTGGTTACATTCAGCCAATGTCATGATACCTCTAACGTCACAAGAAGGAAAGCAAATCCATGTCTTCATTAAGACAATATGGCTCATAGTCGTAGTGGAATTGGGGACAACAAAGAATTGCAAACAAAGAAAACTGAAATCAACAGAGCAAACTGGAATCAAAGTGATTTGGTTCACATTTAATTTATCACAAGGGATTAAAGGGAATTCTGAGAAAGACCCATTTGTTGGCGTAATAACTATGGTTTCCTTGAATGCACCAGTCTTTTTCAAGAGTCTGAGTTTGGTGTCATGTGGTTGTAATTAAATGCTTGACTGGCCCTTTCCCTCAGTCCCTCTTTTTTCTATACCAGCAGTCGTTTTTGTCAGTTCTATGATGATGATGATCATAATCATAAAAAAAACCTCAACTTGACGAAAAACAGTGGTGGCGGCCATGTCTGTGGGAACAGTAAGTGTAAAGCTCTTTATATATAAATGCTAAAAAGAAAAATCTTACATTTTCAAGGCTTTTAAGGGTGGGTTTTTGACATTTTGCTGAGGGTATCCAATTTCAAATTACAGTAACATTAGCTCACAAAACTCTCACGCTGACCTGATCTCTCTCTCTATCTGTACAACAAAAAAGATTTAAAATGAATCCAAAACAGGCAAACAAGTGATTTATGAGTAACTTCAATGGGAATTAAAAGAATGACAGAACCGATAACATTAAATATTACACAAAATGTATTTACAGATGTTCAGTACAAATTAAGCCCTGTAAGGGAGTCGCGGCTTCAATAATACCCTAAATATCACAGATCAACACATTACTGAAGGGTAGAATATCATTATTCAAAGTCTGGATTAACACAACACCAGGGACCACTCTGGTCAGTTACAACCTATAATTATTTGAAGATTGGCTTCAGCTGTTCTGGTCCAAGAGGGGAGCCTTCCTATCAAGATAGACACCTTGAATTGTGTTGTTATATTGCTTCCATTGTCTTCCTCAAATGTAAGTCGCTTTGGATAAAGGCGTCTGCTAAATGACTAAATGTGAAATGTGAAATGTGAAAAGCAAAGTTGTGATTCTTCCATTCTTGCACAGCATAATGTCTCTCTGTCCCTCCTCTCCAGCCACATTCCCTATTCCCCAGGCCCCTTCATTGCCATTTTCCATCTATCCACCAGGTGCCCTCTGACTTTTCCTACTCTCCCCATTACCTGACTGCCCCCAGCATATACACACCTGTTCCCACTTCCCTCATCTGCTCTGTAGTTCCCTGGCCTTCCCTGCCCTCCTCCTCACCTGCATCTTATTTCCTCATCAGCGTCTTAGTTCATATACTGGCCCAGTTCCATTCATTCCCTGTCAGACCATTGAAGGTTCCTTGTTGGTTTGTTGCGTCATGTCTTTGTCTTCGAGCCTTGGATATCCTGTTACCATGAACCTGTACCTACCTGAATGCACCCTTTTTAGCTTTGACCAGCAGCTGTTGGTCAGTCAGCTGGTCCACAAAAATGTCCCCACACTCTGGTGGCCACAGCTTTCGCCCTAGGAGGCTGAAATTTGGCATGTAGGTCAAGTGTGTGTGTGAGGATGTGTGTTTGTGTTCATGCCAATTGGCTAGAGGGGGCGTGGCAATGGGAGTGGTCACAAATAGCTGCATAACTTACAAATGGATTCACAGCCTTGCACAAGATTTTATGTAAAGGTTTGTCATGAGCCACAGGACAGCTGATTAACTGTTCAAAAAATGGGGGTGTGGCAGTCAGAGTGGCCTGTAACAAAAAGTTCTAAAACTTAAAAATAGATTTACATAACATGACCAAACTTTGTAGTAAGACACACACACACACACACACACACACACAGAGCGAGAGATAGAAAGACAGACGGACAGACAGAAACACATTCAGAAATAGATGGACAATCATATACACACACCCCATTTTGCCACATGCCCTTTCATAGCTCATAAACCAGTTTTTTAAGATACTTGTGGGAGGCATCATTGGACTAAGCAGAGTTAATTTTTCATTGGTGATAGTTTGCCCTGCCCCTACAATTTAGTCCCATCCCCCTTCATAACTAATGAACATACACTCTTGTGAGGTTGTGTGTGTGAATGCATGAATGTGTAGATGCATTCACATACATGATCACAGCTATTGTGAATTTGCACTTGTTCCTGCTGTATTCCTGTTTCCCGTGAACCCTCAGAAAATTTGGTTTGGACTTCAGTTCATGCTAGTAAGCCTATGTAACTTCAAATTGGTTAATAAATCTCTGAACTGTATCAGTCTGCGTGGTTGTCTACATTTGGGTCCTCTTCCCTTTGTTGCCAGTGGTCTGGCCGGTCATGGACACTCCGGACCATTGCTTCCACTACACATTGTTTTATCATGAATTTCGAGTGACTCCAGAATGAAGACCCAGTTTTCCAGACCCAGAGCAGTCCCATCTATGTTGCAGACCTCAGAGCCGCCTCGCAGAGGGGTCCTGTCTACGCTGTCATCCACAACTCTGGAACTACGACCATCGGACCTTAGGAACCTGAACTCTTTCATACTCTTCAAATCAAGACTAAAAACTTCACCTATAGCGCTTGTGTTTTTGGTTTTGGGGTGAGGATGCAGGGGCAAAACACCCAAACTTTTTAGATATGGAGTATGGTTCCTACTACCGCCCCAAGCACATTGCTTCCACATGTGTAGAAAGCCTGTCGTGCCTAGTTAGGGCTGTTTAGCTAGATAATCTAAGAGTAGGTTAAAGAAATATAGAGGAAAAGCAATAATAGGTTGTTATCTCAGCAAAATGGTAGAGAAATTGAGGACTGCATTTTACATTCATTGCCTTTCTCTTGTCTGACATTAGATTTATCCATCAAAAGAGAGGATTTATAGCATGAAAAGTAGTCCAAGCTGCAAGCAGTGCGACCCAAGAATGCAGCAGGGGAATGTCATCTGTTGAGGTGCACACACACACACACACACACACGCACACACACACACACACACACACACACACACACACACACGCAAGCCTTTAACACCAATTATATCACCATTTCACCTTCAGCCTGCCTTAACTATTAAAGGGCGGTTCCTGTGAGGAGTCCTGCAGGAGGTCAAGGATATCACTGCCTGTAATCTCTCAGGACAGAAATGATATGATTCCAGTTAACTGTCTTGGGCCAATAATTACACCGCAAAGGCCGTTAAAATACTGAAACATGTGTGTCCGGCGTAATTCTAGTCTTCATCCTTTGTGGCCTGACACTGCCGGTGTGAGGCAATATAATTCACTAAAAACGTGACCCCCATCCCCTGAGGTGATTACACGCTTGCTAATAATAGGGTGAGTCTGATATTGATGGAGGTCACACTGTAAAGACAGTAAGGTGGCTTGGTACAGTCAGAACACACTGGGAAAAAGGCCCACTAAAACGAGACTGTTCATCCTCCTCATTCGTTTGTAGGCAGGCTCTAAATCAAGCTAGTGAATATCAACAATATCGATCAACGGAGACGGCATCACGTGTAGTGCTTATATATATACTTACAGGCTTTCATAGGTCACCCATGTAGTTGGTTACAGAATGTCTTTCATGATTATGCATTTCATTTACTGGCATTTCATTTACTGTGTTCTGTGTTTAAAAAACAAGACTAGGTGAGGCTTGTTCAGTCTGCCTGCAAAAAGAGCCTAAAAGGTGAAAACTGTGTGTCTGAAAATGAAACATTTGACCTATGACCTATGTTCCACAAGATGGACAAAAAAAAACATTTATATATTTGTTTTATTTTGACAACACATTTAATTGTGTACACGGTGCATCTTTGATGAAATCATGCATTATGTCTAACCTTTCCTCTCTGCAGTTACAGTTTACTCCTGCCTCTCCTTTTTCTTGTTTGTTTCTCTCTGTTTCACCCAAATGTCAAATGTTTTCTGCATTGTTTAATAAAGAGGGCATTTTGTAAATCCAGTCTCCAGTGGTAAACATGTATTCAGGCATACACCTTATGGCCAGAACAAACGTTTTACAACATTCCGTCGCAATAAAATGTTTCAAGATAAATGTATTAAAAGGCCAGTTCCTATTAATTTCAACAGGAAAAGCTGTAGAAACTGTCCTAATTATCACATCAAGGAGAGTTCCCCTCAAATCTCCTGCACATCTCATTTCCCCTGCTAACAAGCTAACTCGTCTGTGTACTTAACACAGAGCGACCACAAACTGATATCAAACATCCATCAAACACCTGATAAAACAGCAAATAAGCAGACTTAAGAACTGTCAGGAAAATGAAGACTTGAACATACGTCAGTGTGATAAGAACTACCTAAAATGACAAAAACAATCTTTTGGAAAAATGTATTTGACATGTACTTAACATGGAGCGGGCAGGGTTTATGACCTATACTGGGGACGATCAAGATGTTTTGGCTTCATTTTTGGGTAGCTGTCATGTCGTCCATCTTTGTATACAGTCTATGGAACCTGCACATAGAAGGGTGTTATGGGTAACGATGTGCCACAGATGGCAGATGAGTTAAGTTGATTGGTTTATTTAACTCCTGTCAGGACGCTCATTTGAAACAGAGATGAAAAAAAATGTATACGTATGTACGTCCTGAACTATGGCAAGAAACTAAGGTCACTGTTACAGAGAATACATCCGAAAATAGTATTGCTCATTTACTGTCTTACATAGGGATAAATAACTGTAAGGTAAGTACTGAATTAAAAATTGTAATCCTTTACACTAATTATTACTTAAAAAAGTGATCACATTACTACAGTCAGTAATGACTTACTGCCCAACACAGTGCCATAACACTGGTTATGACATGTTTTGGTAGAAACCAATGTAAACAAACATACATATAAACCTTACTTCCTCATTTGAATGAAATGCCCACCTGTTTGCTTGTCTTCCTCTCATTTTTGTTCCATGTGTGCGCTGCGCTGGGAACAAAAATACCTTACAAATGGGAAAAGAGCATTTCGAGGTCAAGGAAATAACAACTTGTGAAGCGTTCCTTCTGCCAGTCTCTGCGCTGCCATGAAAATAGAACCCATAATCTCATTACGGTAGATGTAAAGCAGTGATGCATAGCAAGCATGCATACAACCGTGTAAGCACATGCTTGAATACATGCTCAGACACTTGACACATACACACACATTCAGAATGAACCCAGTCACTGTGATAAATGTGACATCGTGGATAGGTATTAATAATGTTAGCTAAGAATCACATATTATCATTTTAACAATCTGTTTGGTCATCAAGCTCTTGATCTAAGTGGTAAATTGCACATAATGGCCATAGCAAGATAGTCATCATATCAGTAAGTAAATTATTCTGCGAGGACCTCGTCGCAGGACATCAATGGTGATTGAAGTGTTTGTGTTATTGTTCTCATTCAACCCCTAATTATTATGTGCATACTTAGATAGTTGTGAGGATGTTCACTTTTACTGAGAGAATTATCTTTTATCATGCCAGTTTGAAAAAGAAGATGCAGTAATTTTGAGGTTTGCGTAGTGAAACAGTTTTCCTTTCATCTGTCAGCAGCCATTAAGCACCACCAGAACACTGACTAGCTAAACAAGGTTGGCTCTCAGTACTCATTTCTCGCTCTATGCAAATTGGTCCCTTTGATGTTGAACCAACAACACGGGGAAGGACAGAGCGAGGAAGAGAAGACGGGAGAGGGAGAGGGAAGAGGAGGATGACGAGATGGACTTTTATTAATCAGCAACTGGTTCTAATGAGGACCTGTGTCAGCAACAACACAGCCATGCTGCTGACTGACCCAAGCTGAATTTCAATTTATATTCATAACCCGGGAATTTTATATAAATGGCTGCTACGCTCTGTTGTTGTTGCTGTTGTTATTCTTGCTGTTATGATGTTTAGGGTTTTGGCTGAAAATCAGACAAGAGACATAGTTCAGTGGGGCTTTAGAGGCAGGGGCGCCACTAAGGGGGGCCAGGCGCGGGGGCCACAGCTCCACCAATACAATTTCTGCCCCCCCCCCCCTCGCTGGCAACATATGCATAAAATGCTTCTGAGTAATAAGTACTGTATGCATAATGTGCTTCTGGCTCATATTTTCAATTTCGTACTATTCATTTGAAATAAATAATGTGAAAGAAAATAAAAGCTCCAGCCCCTTTAGACCGTCCGTCACTGCGTCACACTTGAACCAGTGAATGAGTTGTATCCCCTCTTTTGGTTTTGGCGTGCCACCCCAGGATTTTCACTGGTGCTATCTGGCCACCCCTATAAAAACAAGATGAGGGCTCCCCTGTTTAGAGACCCAAAGAGACTCGTAATGTGCTAAACGGAACCAACCCGGACCCGTCTATTATTTGAAAGCTGGAACCGAACCAGGTGGGAAGACAGAGACCCGACTGGACCCAACTGTCACATATTTCACAATAAACTGCTATTAACAAGTCAATAAACAAGTTAAAATATAACTTTTTGTCTTACCTATAGCCGTCATCTCCCTTCCTTGTACCTGATTGTGATGCATTGAAATCCTTACCAAAAAGTTTTATCCATGTTATTCCTCTTTTGTTATTGTTGTTCCAAGCATGCTTAATTCCACTCATCATTTCAGCTGGAAAAGTCCACTTTATGTCACGGTGTCGGATGACAAATAGGACTTTGCAGATTTGCATTTTGACTCGAATTAACTCGCATAATAACTTTGACTGTTTGCCTTTTTGAACTATAATAACGATTGCTCGCTCGGTGCCACCCAAACCTTATTTCCCAGCTCACACTTTTGTTATCCTAATTTTACAAGTTGCAAGTTACAAAAAACACACAAGCAGCGCTGACTGACTCTGATCAAGGCCAGGTGTTTTACACACAATGTTAAGCAGACCCGGGCCTGAAGTAATAGATTGGGACCTGACCTGGACCTGGCTGACCATTAAAAATATAGACCCGGGTCTCGGGGGCTCCGTGAAGACCTCTACCTCAGACCATGAAATGAAACTTTCATTTAGCAGACGTTTTTATCCAAAGCAACTTACATATGAGAACATTCACAAACCAAAGGTGCAGCTTTGGGAGCATTTTGGGGTTCAGTATCTTGCTCAAGGAAGCTTCGGCACATGGCTGGGGGATCGAACCGCCGACCTTCTGATTGGGAGGCAACGGTTCTGCCACCAAGCCACGGCAACCCTTTCAAGCAAAGCAACTAATCTGTTTTTTTGTCAAGAGAAAGAGGTAAAAAATGCTGTTACAACTTGACATCCTCACAATTACGGGTCTTGCTGTAGATTTTCCTCAACCAATACTGTTTCTCCCACAGTTCCCTCCTCCTTTCAGGGGTTATGCATGCCATAAAAAAGGCACTAAATGGAATCCATAAGGTCACTTACAAATATTATTAAATGGGGTTTCATTAGGCAGCCATAATTGTAATGGCAAGGGGGAAAATGACTACCTGCAGACATATGCACACATACATACAGAGTCAGACTCTATTGCAAGTGCATATGCACTTACACTCACACATACACACACACACACACACACACACACACACACACACACACACACACACACACACACACACACACACACACACACGCGCACACTGTCATACCCTATCAGGTAATAGCTGTTATTTTAAATAGCAGGTTTTTTTAATTAAAAGTCAGAATGACTTGAATGAAAGCTGCTACTGTGGGATGCAACTGATATACTGTAAGTTATTGCAGTTTAATTGAAGAATTAATGACAGGAGAACTCCATTTTCTTCTGGGTGAGTACTGTGCAGCTGCAGGATATTATGCCACCCATACATATCTGCTGTTAGAGAGATAGATAAAGACATGGCAGGCAGCCATATGCTGCATGAAGCTGCAGCAAAAAGCTGGAGAATATTCATGACATATTCCATAACATGTAATTTTCACCTGCTGAATTAAACAGTATTATTACAACAGACATGATTAATTGTGTAACAAGCAGGTGGTCCTGATGTCTACCAAATATGTCATATTATATTAAAAAGATACACCCTGTTAGTACCACTGACATCAATATCACGTGTTTTATTTTGATCTGAGTAGAATTCAGACAGCATTCAGACATTTACACTCATCTCATACTCATGCTCTCAGCTTTTATGGAGGCGCACAATTAGATAAATGGATTGAGAGAATCAAAAAAACAAATGAGAAAACATCTTAGAAGTTGAATTACAGGTTGCTCCAGCTTGCATGCAGGGCTCAATTTATGCCGGATCCTGCCGGAACAGGATCCAGGACCTACCAGATTGGGACAGGCACCTAAAAAGCCTATTTGATTGGCTCCACCACCTCCTTTGTCATTAGCAAAATCTGTTAATAAATGTTATGTAATATGTAATGTTATCTGCATTTTAAATTTCATTTTAAAAAAGAGAGCGCAAGAGAGGTCAGGTCAGTGGATGAGTTTTGTGCACACACCTGAGCTGATGTTACTGTACAGTAATACAGTTCTAGATGAGGAAACTGGTAAAATGTCAAAAAGACAATCAAATGTGCTGAATTTCTTCAAGGTCAGTCAGACCCTGTGCAGGCCAGAGTCATTTTGGCGGATCAACAGGATGGCAAAAATAGCACTGTATTCTGGCAAGTGGATTAATGCTTTTTGGTGTCTAAATATTTTGGCATATGATTACTGTAGGCCCCACAGCTAAGCAAGTGTGTGTTTGAGCTGTGAAATGAGTCTGGATACATTTAGGGTTGAGCGTGTAGGTGCGTTTCGGCCATAGTACTGAAACTGAGTGGAGGAGATCAATAGACAGACAGACAGACAGACAGACAGACAGACAGAACACGTCACTTGGGTCGGCTAGCCTGCTTGCTTTTCGTGGTTGTAAATAGAACCTAATTCCATTTTCAGCTATTGTAGCAGCGATCCACAGGCAGAAGAGAAGTGACAGAGAAGTGAAGGGACAGTCAATAAGAGAGAGAGAGAGAAACGATAAATAACTGTTTCTATGTGCCTCCCCCTGCTGATTTTGAGTGATTATTGTGAATGCTCTGATTAATAAATGTAAATAGGTAATACCTTGTGTGTGGTGACCGTTTTGTTTAGTTTTAACAACTAGCACCTAGGCCTTGTCCAGTGTGCTCCATGCACTTTGGATTTTTGACGCGTTCCATTACTTTTTCTCTCCCCCTGACCCACCAGAGCAGCATCCGCTCTGTTTTCCTCTGTGACCTCCTGATTTACAAATTAAGCACTGTTGGATGTCAAGAAATTTGAGACATATAAACCGTATAAATGTATTAGTCATTGCCATCTTTATATGCAAAGCACAGAACTGTTATATAATTGCAGAGTAGAACTCCTTTGAGGAAATAGTGTAATGTCTCTAATTAACATTATAATAAAAATTAAGCCAAATACTAATTACCAAGAAGCTATGTGAACTTGGAAAATGCTAATTAAGCATTCAGGTACTGAGCCATCATCACACTTAATGCACAATAAACTTACTCAGCACGTCAGTGTAATCTAGGATCAAAGTTCAGACAAAGAGTCGTCTGAGGATAATGAAGACAATTTGGAGACATGCCTGACATTACAATTCTGAGATGTTACAGGATGCCTTAAAGATTCTAAGAATCTACAATTTAAGAAAACACAAGATAACGGAGAAAACTAATTGGGTAAGATATACAGTGCCTTTTAAAAGGACACTGCAACACAATGTAACTGCTACAGCAAAATGGAAATATTTCAAGGGACACGAATGAAATTTGTATAGATTAATTTTGATCACCCTTAACCCATGAATAGACTTTATTTTATCATTACAATATAACAATAATTAATATAATGAAATTTTCACATTTAAAAAAATCACTCAGACAGCATTTTGTGGAAAAGTCAAAGATTTAGTGTACAGTTTAAATAAACTCAGTACTTGGTTTCAATACACTGACTCCTAATGGTTGATGGTATTCTGCGTCTGTATACACTGTAATTATAACTTAATGTTATTGCACTGTTGGTTTTGTCCATAGTGCCCTACATCTTGGCCGCGATGCCCCAATAAATTAGTTTTTACCAAAGTCCAAAATGGCCTTGCACTAAAAATGACTTAATTCCAGGCCCGCAAACCCAGAGGTTAGCTCATTAAACTCCTGTTCACTCATATGGACTCAAAATGGCAAATTCTCTCTTGCCTCTTGGCAGCCTGAAGCTTACGGGCATTTTCAGCTTTAAACACATGCCCAACTCCAATTGGGCAGTTAATTACTCCCGTTGCTCCTGTACTGGTACAAAACAAAGTGGTTCATTTTCCTAGCGATGTGTTGCCATGCATTGTTTTTCCTTTCCAAAGTCCTTTGTTAAAGCTCTATGAAAGGGATTCAGGAGACCATTTACCACAATGATCGGGTTTAGTTTGAAGTACTTTTATGTCTTTTAATTAGCTTTCTCAACTGGTCTGTTGGATGACTTGTGAGAGTCTTGAGTCATGGTGGGCTCCAGCATGTTTTTTGAGGTTCATAGTCACTGTGTTGATTTTCACCAGTGTGGTTTGAAAGTTGTCAAAGCGAACAACAGATTCAGCCAAATTGCCAACAGAGTATGATTTTGATTCGGAGGATTAGGCAATTATGGTTCTAACAGTACAAGTTTGGCTGTTCCCACTAGCAGGCCAGACATTTGCGTTTTCTATTGGCTGGAGCTGTCACAAAGTCAATCCAAAGCAGCTGCAGATTGTCTGTGGCATAACTCTGAGCACGAACTAACATCAAACATTATTGAGAGTTTATTTGCATCTGCTGATAGGCTTTTTCTGTAGCAGATTTCCTCAATTAACCTCCTCAGATCTAAGCCATTTGTTCCCTTTTTTAGTTTCTACTGGTCGGTGTAACAGTTGATGAGCCAAGTTGAATTGAGAGGTTGTGGTGAATTTTTGGGTTGGCCGTAATCACAAGCAGTTCTGTTTTTTCAAGGTTCCGCTGCAGGTGATGGTCCTTCGTCCAAAGTGAGGTGAGGTGTCAGGCATTCCAAAATGCGAGCAGAGACAGATGAGTCGGCAGGTTGAAATGACAAGTGGAGTTGTGTAATAATGCTTTTATAACCTCAACCCTGTCATGCACAATCAAGTTATAGTTGTCATCAAGTTTTCATAACAACCTAGGCCATCAGAACATGTTTGCTGCAGTGATGTCACATGAATGTATAAATAGTTATATGACCATAAAGACAAAATAAAAAAGAAAACAGAAATTGAATTTCAAAAAACTTTATTCAAATAACACAGGGAATAATAATGAACAAGATTTATTTTTTATTGTTTTGGCAATCAGGGAAAAAAAAAAAAAAGTAACACTCTAATCAACACAAATCAAAAACTATTTACATTTTTTCCAGAGATTTCTCTATCTCTCTCTCTATCTAGCTAACTTTTTCTCTGTCTGTCTCTCTCTCTTTGTCTCTATTGTCTCTGTGCGCTCTCCAAAGTGACTAAGCAAATCATCTATCGTTTATTGTTATAATTTTCGTTATTTGTCGCCAAATTATCTATTGGCTGAGAGAGGCTGCCTTTCTTTGAGATAATTTGAGCTCAGCGCTGCCACACACATGCCCACACAGCCTCTGATTGGTCGACAGACTCAACCCAAGGCATCATGGGATTGCCAGTGGACGTCTAACAACCATGCTAACAACAACAATAATGGTTTTCAACACGGAAAAATTGATAAAAAATCACAGAAAACATTTAATATTGGATTTATCTTCATTGCTTCATTTTAGGAAGGCTCCAAATATACACAGCAGTTCAAGGCAGGATTACAAAGCTTCTGACAGGGATATGCAAAGGGACACACATTGAAAAGGCACAGCAGTAACCTTCTGCACACAAAAAAAGCATGCTGTGTTCCCAAGATATTTAGAATGTTGTGGACGACATGCTCTGATGCCCCAAGACATCGTCGACCCGAGGGGGTTAAAGGCAGTTTGTAAAATGGCAGGGACAGAATCAAACACTTTACATAGTGAGGGTGGCATCCCCAACACTGAATGTGGCACATTTGCAGTCAGAAGGATGTGATCAAACAAAGCCTTCTGAAGACTCTTGAAGACTGACCTCATGCTAAATGAAATAGGTAACACATTTAATTTCTCAGGTTGCATTTAGAATACATACATACATCCTCAAAATGTAGATGTATAAGTGGATCAGTTGTCCTCTGTCGTCATCTATTTTTTTGCCCCATTGTTGTTTATTCCATGGTCCTTACAACTGAGCTTGAAGACGAAACAACCAAATTCCAGGCGAGTTATGTTCCAGCCTTTACCTACAATCATGAGCTCTGATCTGAATTAAATTCAAATGCATACAATATGACTGAAATGAGTTTCCTTGCATGCTTCAGAGTTCACCAATAGGAACAGAGTGAGAAGCTTGGATGTCTGAAAGGAGCTCATCTGCTAGTACTTTGCACTAAAAGGAGCCATCTGATTAAGATGGGCCCTGGATGCCTCCCTGTGGAAGTTTTCCAGGCACTTCCAACTGAGAGACATACCCGGAGCAGAGCCAGAATATGCTGGAGGGATTATATATCCCATCTGGCCTAGGAACGTCTCAAGATCCCCCAGGTACCCATGGTACCACCGTGACCTGGACAAGCGGTAGAAAATGGATGGATGGATGCAGTAAATGCCCTTGCCCATGGATTCACAGGCATGGACTGAACAACATTTATGAAAATCCAGACAACAAAAAACTACCATATCAGCCCCAATATAAGACAACCTTGATCTTATAGGCTATGTCATTAACAACAAGCCTCCTCCGCCGGTTCACCGGCTACCGTGCAAACAGAATCACGAGTGAAAAAATCCAAAATGTGAGTTGTGTTTTCTGGTGCGACTTCATAAAACATACTGCTAACAAAGCATGGCAACAGAACATACACATACAGGTAGAGAGAAACAGAAAGAATCGACATGGGGCAAGCCAGTGCGTGTCAACAATTTATCGATATTCTCTACAGCAGACGGGGTGGAGAGAGACGGAGTGGCAGATGAAACAGGAAACTATTTAGTTCCTGGATCGTCAGCAGTTATTTTTGGATGTAAATCAGTTACATCTAACTGAATTCAACTTTAAAAATTGTTGAAATGAAAAAATATAATATCCAAAAAAGTAGACTGCCTTCATTCTATTTTCTTCTAAGGAAAGGTAAAGCACAAAATAATCTTACCAAAGAATAAAAAACTGATTCAAACCATGTGCAGGGTATGCAATTACAAGTTATCCTATCTACAAATTTGATTCTTTCCTCCCATCGGTTTCAAACAAACACATTTGAGTTCATGTTCAAATAGAACTGAGGCCAAATACAAACTATCTGCTTTCAGCCACTGATGAAGGGTTCACTTGCTGTCCTATGTTTGAAAACAGAGCCCAGTGATAGAAGCTGCCAAAATTCTAACTCCATTGTGTCTGAAATAATGGGGTGTAGTGGCATCTTGGGGCTCTGCTGACAATTCTAAGCCTTTTGGGAGCAGATTGGTGCTGATTGTCTAAATAATTACTCACATCTCTCCAAAAATGCAGGTTCACAGCGAACTTTAGTGGAAACTGAAAGAGCAAAACTCAATCATTAACCTAATGTATTAACCACACAAAGGCTGTTATTCCTGTGCTTCCTGTGGAGAAAAATATGCTTAGCTTTAATGAGCACTCCACAGAACCATGTGTGTAGATTTCCATAAGCCGTCTACCAAAGCAAAGCCCTTCCTCAGCTGTTGAGGTGTATACAAAACTGGCTTTGAAGCTCTCAGCTGTCTGCTCACCGAAAACGCTTCTTAGTGTTACCACAAAACCTGTATTAGGCTTCACACCTGTTTCACTGAAACTTCTATATCCTCTATCTGTTCTTTTGAAAACCAGATACACAAGACATCATAACAATTCCACTTGTAAAAGTTATATTTAAAACCAAGGAGCTGTAAATACACACACATACACAATGTATGACTACTGTATGTCCACTAGCCTTCATATTAGCAGTTAAGATACAGGCTGTACAGAGAGGGATGTAATAGGAGAACACCATCAAGATGTCTCATGGAAATGTTAAGACAAGTAAAAAGAAGAGAGAGAGAACGAGCAAAACAGAGAAAGTGAATCCGGTGTGGTAACAAAAGAGCTTTGTCATGACATATTGTTTCCTTATTCTATCAGCATTTGAAACTGCAGCTATAATGTCTGTCATCCTCAGTTTCTTGAGGGATGTTGCTCTAAAAGAATAGTCCAAACAGCACATGCAAATCATTACCCTAGTTGCAAAAAAAGTTTCCTCTCTAATTTCTCCAACACCATGCATATCAAACAGGAGAAACTTTTGCTGATGCTCATAACAGCAGAAAGCCACCATGCTGTACTTTCAGATCATCCAGCAGTGCTTTGAATCCACATGAATAACAGTCAATATTCAAAATAAGAACATGCCCCCCGTTCCTTACCTCCCACGGGCTTTGCCTTTGATGTGCGATTGACAGGTCCATTAATTAGCTAGTTAGAATAGCGACTTGCTGGCCTCTGTGTAATGCTGAGCTGTGCTCCACAAGAAATAGTGCAGCAGAAGCCCATCTCTTTAAATGGAGATTTCAACATAACAATTTGGAGCTAATGACCAGTGGTGTGCACAGTGTGTCTAAAGGGCAGGACCATAAAAAGATAGGTTACCACTACTCTGCCCGAGGTGGGGATGTTGCTGGTTCAGGGTTCATTTTGCGCTAGTCATATTAGAGTGGCACTTGAACCAACCAGAGGGGCAGCTGGGCAGATCAGAGGGTCACCTAGGGTCACTTGGGCTGGGACTTTGGGCAAAAATGTATGTAACGTAAATGATGTAACTAATTAAATTAACATACAAACTTTATACTATACTAACTCCACTACATTTCAGAGGATAAATATTGCACTATTTATATTTTATAACAGCCACATTATAGTTACTAGCAGTGCTGGCTCTAGTCTACGTGGCTCCAAAGACCAAATTTAAAAATGCAGAGCATTGCACGTCCGCTGGTGCTTAATAAACAAAATCATTTATCTTGGGATGTAATGTTGGCATTTGTGGAGCCCAGCAACAGGTCCGTTTCTACATATTAATTGAGTCGGCAGTGATAGTACATTAATTACTGTTACTTGACAAATAGACCACAAAGATATTACTGTTAAAACCATAGCTGGGGGCAAGCTTAATGCATAAAATAGCTTGGTGGCATCTCTAAATTTCACATTGCCATTTACTCTGCCTCAAATACACACACACATATACAGTATATATACACACCACAAAATACAGGCCTTGTTATGGCATTCATTAGTGGCTTGTTGCCGTATTAAAATGATTTTGCGCACTTTAAGATGAATCTGTTAACATGTCTAACCTGCATTAATTTTCTTTCGATGTTCACCCACTTCAATAAAAAGTAAATTTCTGATCTGTTACAGTTTATCCTTTAGACAGATGATTTTTGGTTAACCACATTGCCAAAAATCATGTTATCACTCCGCATTCCTTAGATACACATTCTGTAAATACATACCACCTGTCTGTATCACAGAAGGACGAGGGCACACGAGTCATAAACAATCTTTTCACCATCACCACCACTACCAGCATGTTTCTCAAGGGCACTTCCACCAATGATGACATGTCATACCTTTGTAATTATAGGGCAGCTCATGATCATATTGCAACTCATCCTTTCCGTCCAAGTCTACGGTGTGTGTGGTTTACATGTACTGTAGCCCCTGAATTCTCTCCTCATCCCCTCTGGTTCATGTTGCACTTCACGCTATGACAGTTTTAACGACCACTTATCCTTGCCAAAGTCATAGATATTATGAATCAGAAAACCAGTGTCACTGTGGAGGCGACAGTAACTGCAACGAGAGCATGCTAGCTGTTTTTTAAAGGCATGGCATGGTCTATGCAAGGGCAAGCTGCAGGGGTAGTAAACTGTCAGGTAAGCATGTCAATATTTGTCACGTGTGCCTAACCATGTTTGTCCGTGCTGAGATGGAGTGTTCTGCGTCCTTTATTTTTGTGTCCATTCCAGGGCACGGAAGGACATCAGTGTGTAAAAATCACAGGTTTCAAAGGTGTCGAAACCTTTTCTGTCGATTTTGCCCAACATTATTTTGTAAGACAGTTCATACAATCTCATATACAACAAGGGAAATGACCAACAGGACGCTCTGCTAAGCTCAGCTCTCTTTTCTATGTTTATATTTCGCTTATGATAGAGCAGCACAATTTATCACATAAATGAATAATTTGCACTCATTTCAGAGTTGTGTTTCAGAGTTGAGTCGGATGAGCCAAATAAACTGGCTAATGTATTCAAACAAATTCTAGGCACAAGATATCTCATGGCTCCAGGGCTCTGGCAAAGGACTTGGTATGGATCTACTTCTGACAGGATGCTCTTGTGTTTGAGTGTCTGTGTATGTGACTGTGTGTGTGTGTGTGTGTGTGTGTGTGTATATGCGTGGGCATGCATGTGCATCCAGTGGGTCAAAATAAAACCCAGAACAGATACAAACTTGGCTTCAGTTTTGTGCCCTGGTGTGCTGGTCTCAGCGGTCTTTAAGGGAGCTTTTATCTCACCAGATCAAAGCGAGCTAGAGCTATAGTTTCCCATACTGTCAAGGACACTTGTAAATACCATACCATATATTTTTTGACATTTACTGCTAACATTACTGTTATAAAAGTAGTCTTTTCTTGACACAAAAGGATGCTTGGGTTTTGAAAAAGATTCGAAAGTAACTTAAGCAAAATAAAGTAAAAACAATGAATACATTTCACCAAAAGGGAAAGGGTTTTTTAACATACTTATTTCAGGAAAATGAATTTACTGGTAATGGATCTATCATAGGAAAATAGGGTTCTTTGATCTTTTTTTGAAAGTGAAGAGTGAAATAAAAATGTTCTTATTGAACATCAGTGAACAATATGAATCGCTTTAACTTATGTATATTGATTGCATGTTCACAAAAAACCTATTTATAAAGCACTAAACTCAGTTGATCGTGCTGGGAGTAACACAGTGCGTTACTGTAATTCCACTACTTTTGGCAATAGCTAAACATGTAACCAATTACTTTTTCAAATTAGAAATGAAAGCAGAACATGAACTGCAGAGGAATTCCCTGGATTTTCCGGTTTATGATGTCACCCGGCCTTATGATTGCACAAGACAGTTCAGGCAATTTGAGCTTGCTTTTCATCATAGTGATTGTAATGTTTCTAATATAAACTGAAGAAACTTGGGTTCATCAACTACTATAGCAACGTTCTGTTACCATACATCCAGCTTCATGTGAGTAGTCTTTTACCAAATCCTATTATGAAACCAAGTGTAGTTTGGTTACACTTGCACAAAGTGCCCAAAATATATTGCCAAGAGAGGCTGATGTCCACTTTAAAGATCCATACTATCGTATATCCAATAGGTGATTTGTTCATTTTTAACAGGGGCCACAGAGGGTTTCATTCAACTGCGACTAGCGAACCAACTCATGACCCCTCCCCCAAGACAAAAAAATAAAAAGTAGCAATTACTAATCTGGCTGCTACTTCATCACATCAGACAGCGCCATGGATTTATCAATACACAGCACAGATAGGCTACTGCCACCAACATTTACTGCATTTAAGACTGTGCGGCTGTACATTCACACATTATAGATCTAATTCTGGACAGTCCAGCTCAGCTCCTAAACACAAACATACGTACACACACTAGCGATGTGTCAGTCGAGAATGAGTCAGCTCTATGAGCTCTATGGAAGCTGTTTGAGAGCCGTCAAATCAGTTTTACACTAAGCTTCTCTTGATCAGATAAGATATAATGCCCAAAATTAGCTTTGTGAGGGAATTAACCTGAAATGAACCTGAAATCAGGTAGCATGAGGTAAAACAAGGAAAGGATACGTAAAGGGACTGAATATAAGTTACAGAAACCAAAGGCAATGATCTTTATACATGAAACATTTATTGCACACACAACTAATAACACAGAAACAACTAATTACAACATAAAAAGAATGGATAAATGCAGCCATGAATGTTATGACTACAGCGATGAATAATTGATAAATGATAGAGGACCAGTGAGTAATCATATAAGTGGATAATTTTGGCATTGACCAGTGAAAATCACCCTTTATGCGCTGTTCATCAACTGACAGAGGTTTTGAGAAGCACTTGTGAAATATTTTACGATTCCTTATCATGATTATATTGATTATAATCCTGACCTCACTCTAAATTACTTGTTAGTAACCTATTAGCATCAGAGCTCGGGCTTCTTCAGGCATTGTCAGTCCCACGGTGCAACTTGCCTTGAATCGGTCTCTCTTGGAAGGTGGATCACATCTTGCGTACCCACTTGGCTGGGTGTTCTGTAGCCACGATGGCTTTCAGAGTTTGATAAACTCACAGTTCCTTCAGTTCTATCTTCGTCATGTTACAGTGCTGGACGTTGGCCTTCAACCCGTTCTGTGCGGCTTGGGATTCAGTTGATTCTCCTGGGCCTGCCGGGGTCTGAAGAGATGCGTGGCGTGCAGAAGAGACACATGTAGGAAAGGGCAGAGGGCAAGACAGCTGGGCTCTGAACAGATGTCACCTTCTGGGTGAGTCACAGAACTTTGTTAAGAGTTTGCAAAGTTTTGAAGAGAAGACAGGGACAGAAAAGGGCTGACTAGATTGTTCGAGCTTTCACTGTTTTTTTGTCGTCTTCTGTCCAGGGGTTGGTGACGTTATGTTGCACAACACTTCACTCCCACTCCCCAGATCTGTTCTGTCTTAATTATTTTCCTGTACTAATTTCTCCCTTAAGAATAAATTGTTTGTTACCAATGTAATGCTTCCATATTAAAACTCGGTCTCATCAGTGGCAGAAAGACACTAAACATATTAGATGAATAACAGGATATCATCATGAGGGGGGGATTAGTGAGGGTCATAAATTGGCTTACTGTCACTTAACATTATTGGCGTCCTCTCTGAGTCCTGGCAGGGGTCGCTTTATGACCCCAAAAGGAGAGTAAGACAGGATTTTGGGGAATAGTTTATCTTTAAATTCTCACAGAGCTTGATTAGGAGAGGGCATCAGTTTTCTGTGGAATAGATAAATTGTTCATCATCATAATCCTACAAAAGTTATAACATGCTTCAATTTGATTGTGAGAAGGAGTAGTCAACTTAAATCGTAAACAGCAACCATATTTTCAGAAAGCTGTGGCATCAGCTTTTACTATGATAGATGTTTCCCAGGCTTTTTTACTCAGAGGTGTGAAACGATTGTAATCAGAGGGTGATTTATCAGCACAGGTCATACAGGTACATGGCTGGATGTCATCCTTTCTGTGAAGCTGCAAAACTGTTGTGGCATGAGTCAAGCCCTCTAAGACTAGGAGACCATCATTCAGGCATTATGATAAAAAATCACTTAAGACTTCTAGTCATTAAGCATTTATGCAGGTTGAGAACTCCCAGTGTGATTTTACAAAGTGGTGAAACACCTGCGTAATGCTATGCTTGCAAGTCATACTATTGATTGATGGTTGTGCTATTGAAATTGTCTCAGTTTTCACTCTTAAAACACACACACGCACACGCACACACACACACACACACACACTTGTGTAACACAGTTACTGCATAGACATAAAAAGCCTGGCACCTAATTTCATCTCTGATGTATGTAACACTAAAAGCAGTAGTTGACATTCGCTCCTAACTCCTAATAATGAGGCAGGGAACAGATGTCACAGCAGGTTGAGCCCAACGAGGAACGAATTAAAAAAGGATCAAGGAGGTGAGTGGTAGTATCAAGGGTGATTTTTTTTGCTCAGAAGGTGTACGTGCGTGCACTAGATTTTAAAGATTAAAGGTGATAGCTGCAGAATGAAGTGAGACTTGTGTCAGTGTTTAAGATATATACAACACAAATTGTTGTACGCATGCAACAGTGTAATTACTGAAATGTATCTATTCATGAAAAAAAACAGGATTCAGCTGTTTGCACTTAAATTGGAAAGATGATGTTCTGTCCATTTTCTATTTTTTAGTACCATTTTAGTACCAGCGTTGTGCTGTTATCTTATAGAACAGGTTTCTTATAACATGCTTCTCCCGTAGTATAAATTGTTGAATATAAAGACAACATAAAAACTCTTAGATGTCTGTAGAAACTGTGTGGAAACAGTGTCAGCTCAGTCTATTGTATCTGAGAGACAAACTACTCCTCAGTGCTCCTTCAGTCTGCCAAAAACCTAAAATAACAGGATCCACTGACACTAGCCATTACTGCATACAGTTTGTTACATAAAATATCATCCCAAATATCTGACCAGCATCTAGACGCCTCTAGTTGGCAATGCCACACACCACATAGAAAATGATTGTGCTATGTCCATAGAAGAAAAACTGGAAACAGACAAGATGGTGGTGTTGTATGATGCTGGTGGAGACAGTGAGGTGGGGATTAAAGGACAAACAACAGTCAAGCACTTCAAACGTCAGAACGCATCTCAAATAGAACCATATGCTCTCTGTTAGATCAGCCCAGCATCCCTAGGACTTATGTTTGTGTTGGATGGTTCAGCAGCACATAATTTATGTCCAATGCCAACATTCAGTGCCTGTGCAGGAAGTACCATTATGCAGTGGGGCGGAAAGTGAGGGCATGGAGGACGGGGTGGTTGAAGGGTGAGTAGAACGTCCAGCTTTCGAGCTAGAGGATGGAGTTTGTCTCGTGTCACAAACCAACAATTCATCCTTTCTAATGTGCGTGTGTGACATGCTTTTGTGTATAGTGTAATTTTGTTCAGAACACACTATACTATAATTACAAAGGCTCATTGTGCAAAACCCACTGTAGCTTTCCATCAACGAAGCAACATTTTCTTGAGCCACAGTAATAGTTCTACCTCGCCTGTGCCTGTTTTCTTTTTTTCTTTCTCACATTGTGCACCAAAGTAGAGGAGAGGTTATTGGTGGGTGTATCACAGTTGTTGTTTATTTTAGATAGTCATGTAAAAAGGGATAGTTACCAGGGTTGTTCAGTTTATGAATATGAACTCTGATTATAAGCTCTACAAAGTAATTTTATACATTAACTAATTAGCAACATAGTTGATTGAAGCTGACTGTTCTGCTGCTGCAGAAGTTTTACTATATGTTCACTTACATTCACCATACATGGACTGGGTGAAATAATTAAAAACCTTGGTCCTTGCAGTCTGCTGCTCTTTGGCTGCATGATATGAGGGTTCTGTTGCTTTTTCAGATTTGACATGCTCAGGTCCACTTTTATGTACTGCAGCAGGATATAATTTACATCCTCATGTGCCCTGCACACACCAATGCTTACAGAAGATTAATTGTATTAATTTACAGATTAAAAGTTATATTGCCATGTCATTCCATAAACTGTTTAAATAAAAAATATTGACAGTGTCTTTCTCCATATATAACGTCAGTACACAGTACGGCGTTGGTCTTTTAAAACCTGCCCCATAAACTCAATTGTTGAAGATGAATGTGGTTACAGTATTTGTGAATAGTGCCATGATGTATTAAAGCGCAGCTCATTGAACACAGTAGGAACAAAGTAATAGCTCTTATGTATTAACGGACATAATGCACCCTCAGCTTTAGCAACAAAACATCTGCTACACTTCCACTGCTTGCCCTGATTGCCACCGTCTGCTGTCCATCACACACACGCACACACACACACACACACACACTAACACACACCTAACAGCAACCATTACATAATGTGTTAGGTAACAAGCGCTGCCAGGCTTTTTTTCATTATAGGTCTCTGCCAATTTAACCAAATCACTCAGTGGCTGTTATTTTAATTTGACTCATTAATGGCACTATCCAGTTATTTGAACTTCTGAAACTATCCAGTCTAAACTAATCTGCAACAGTCTTACTGTGAGGCTGTGCCAGATGTGGTGAGCTAGGTGGAAGACACTGCCACCCATTCATTTTCTATGAGGAGCAGTGAATCACTCAAGCAGACCATGATGAAATCCCATCATGCTTTTCAGGTGGATAATTGGGTGGGCCAGGACTAAAAGTTTGACTCAATAAACTCTGACTCATGGGAAATCTGTGGCACGGTAACCAATTACACCTGAGATCTGACATGTATTATAATCCCTCGCCAAAAGAATATCAGTTGTACATCCATTATGTGTTGCTATGCAGAAGGAAGCTACCTGATGTACCTAATAATAATATATAAGAATCTAAATTATTTTCAAAATGTATTCCAACATTTTAGATCTGTAAATTATGTCAATTATGTCAGGTCATAAATGCTTTGTTTAAACCTACGTTATCTATTTAAGGCTTCTGCTCTTTACAGATAAGAACTCCTTAAATATTCCTGAGCTTACAGTATACCAAGTGTTTCCTGTGGAAAATGTGCAGGTAAAACAATATCTCTGTCACTTCATGAAAAGAGAGAAATCTAGGAAAATGTGTGACTTCTTAAAGTAGGCTGAAGCTCATTTTTTCAGACTATAGTAGAAATAAGCAGTTTAGAGTTGTGTGAAATGCAAACCCCCCCAGATACCCTACAAACATTGGTTTTGTGGACAAATGTTGAAGTTTCCAGTTCAAGTTTTACTTTAATTTGAGTTTTGGTTGGTTAAAATACAGCCTTTTGTGCGGCCTCTTCTTTTTTGTGTGAAATTTTCTATTTGATTTTTTCAGACTTTTTATGTGCAGCAGTTTTGTCTTTATTGGATAGTTTGATGGTGAAGAGGCAGATAGAATATGAGAGGACAGAGAACGGTGTATGACACACAACAAAGGTCACCAGCCGGAATTGAACCAGTGACATTGTTGTTATGTGGCAGGCGCTGTAATTATTTGGCTACCAAGGAGCACTGAAATGTTGTATTTGTTGTTTCATTTTACTGATAGTTTAGTTTTTTGTGTTTGCAATAAATGTATTGACATTCATTTCCACTGCATTGTACGGCACGGCTCGAGTCGATTCCGATCACTTGGAGCTGTTCTTTTTTGGTTTTTCATTGGCAAAAGTTGTGGATAGTACCTGGTACCTGGTGCTTTTTTTGGTATCACCTCGCTCGAGGTTCCAAGCACGCTAAACTGATACTAAAATATGGAGTTAAAGCACCACAGACGACTGATGGGTCAGAGAGAATTGTCACTAGAATCGTCACTTGCACGTCACAGGACATCCTCATCATCTGCGGTCTAATGTAGGATTTCCAAAACTCTCCTGTTTTTTCAGCATTCTTTTGTCTTGCTGCCTTCAGCCTTTTCTGAAACGGCCACATACCGAGAATCAAGAACACCATCCCTTCGCTATCCTCTGTTGTTCCTGTGTTTGTGTCGTGGTGAAGATGATGTCAAGGCAGTTTGTCACGCTATGACGATCAGCTAAGAATCCTGCCTACATTGAGGGGTTGCTATCTACAGTGGAAAACAAAATTGAGAAAAGCACCTGGCACCAAAAAGCAAGTCAAGCCAAGCAGTACCACGCAGTGGAAATGAGCCTTTAGATGCAGACATTTATTCTGTGTGTCTGTATGCATATGTATCCCAGATGAAAAAAAAACAACCTTATAAATACATAAGTAGATAAATATATACACAACATGCAGCCAATCAAACCATGTCCACGTAAATGAAATAGATCAAATGGACTAATAAGGAAAATATGCATGTTATATATATATTTAAATGTTTCTGTTCTCATCCAGATTTTTAATTCTTGTCATGCAGTTTAATTACTCTTCTTCTCCATCTAAAGGGTGTTACAACCATGTGGAATTACCTAACACACCAAACACTTGGACGTCTTTGTTAACAGCGGATTTCACCAAAAATGTCATAACAGCAAATTAATTTGGAAGCAAGCAGGACCCTGTTGGATTGACAAAAGCTGGATCACAGCGCTCAGGCAGCCAAGTGTGGGAGGATGGCTTGGTGATGAACCAAATTCACCCACATCATGACAATTTCACTTGGTGTTAGTCAGGTTGAATAATACATATTTGACTGTCAGCAATAAGTCAAATAAACTGTAGCCTTCAAGTATCCACATGGCCCATGTGCATGTGACTCATTCATGTGAAAGATCTTGTGTGCTGACAGGTGGTCATTATATCAATTACATATTTTTGTCCATGTGCATGCCATGTTGTATGAGGTCATCGAATCATCTACTGCATGTGAGCCTGAGGGTCTAAATACTAATCCCACTGGCTGAATTCCAGCTGTTTCAACATGATGTCAAGGGGTCTATGCTCTGCTGTTAAAATAACTGATTCCTATCCACTAACCCTTCCCTATGGAGAGTTACTCTGTATCAAGTTAAACTTGAGGCTGCGGAGGGTATAAAAACTGTGGGATGAAAATGCCGCTTTCTTTGATTTAGCAAATTCTGCTTATGGGCCTTGGCTAGTGCAAATGCTGCCACTACAGTATGTCCTCACATCAAGTGACACTTCATCTATTAATTTAACAATGGACTATTTAGTTTATTGCTCTAACAACTCTGCCTGTCACACTTTAGCTTTTTTCCTCATCCTTTTTTTCTCTATTCTTTTTTCACTTCCAGATGGATAACTCCTCTTCATTTTCCTTAATTAACTTTTAATTCAAACTTCGAGGATGTTGAGTGAATCATGCAAGTTTGACGGGAATGACATGGGCCCCATTTAGGGAGGTTTTCTACTGAGATGTAATTGCAAATCTTGAGACTTGCTTTAAAATGAAAAAAGAAAAGTCAACATGGACGAGAAGAGGTTTAGAATTGGCTCATTAATATGCTGTTTAAAATCCATACATTCTAATAAATTTAAAAAGTCCTTCACTTTGTTGTCTCTTATTATCAACATGTATAGTCAAATTTAACTTGTCACTCAGTGCAAGGGTGTGGCTCATTGATGTATTTTTGCACAACAATTGGGCTCTATGGCACAGAGGAATAATCTATATCAGACTTTGCTACACAGACAATACTTGTAACAATAATCATTTTGGTCTTGGGGATTTTATGATTTTATGCTTTTTGAGTACTAGTCAGTACCAGTGCAAAGTTTGGATGGAGAACTGAATAACACGTTCAAAGATGGCACCCCAGTAAAATGTATTCACTGTTTTACCACCACTACACCAAAATCGCTTCAAGGCCCAGCTCTGTTCCTGGGGACTTGATGCGGACTCACTGTCTGAGGTTATTTAGTTCACCTCATCTCTATCCTAGCTGGCATAGGACAGCCCTAAATATGACAAACCTTTCCCACCAGTGGGAAAACTGAGGTGGAGGGGATAAGCCGAGTGCGTAGGCACTGGATTGCGATTGAGCTGCAGATAGTCAAATACAGTATGAGAAGACAAGTGCAGTCGCTCAGAGAAACACATACAGGAATGGTCTCATTATTTTACCTCCCTGAACACCTGTTAGCAGCGGGAGCAACGTGTGCAAAACACAAAGTTTCATATTCATGTGTTGTGCAAGCTTCAAGGAGCATGACATATGCAGATGTTATCATTTATGTGGCAGAGACACAGAGTGAGTGGAATGGTAATACGCTCATTAGAAAACGTGTGGCAGAAATCTCATTAGTTTTGATCATTTCATAATTAGACTAGGGATTTATTATTAATCAGGCCATTAACCATGGAAACTCTCAGTCTTGTTCAGTGCCCTTCCCACTCTCCATCCCACTGCTCCTTTTCACATTGGCTTGATTGACATTGGCAGGGGTGTGACTGTATGAAAATGAGACTTCAGCATTGGCATAGGACCTTGGCATAAATGGAATACTAAAAGGACACAATGCATGCATGGAAATCCAACTTTCTTTACAATGACAAAGGGATTTGCTTACAGACACTACAGGAATTTTACCTTGAGGTTACCTGCCTGTTTTCGACAGAACAAGCTGTCATCTCAGTCACTGTCACGATATTTTTAACACTAATGGAAGGACACATAAGCCAGCAGCTTTTCACCACCCTGCCTCCTTAACTCTGTTTTAGGTCTTTACCCAGAAGCCTGGGCTGTTATCCAGTTACACCGCATTATGAATTAATCCTCCTCAGCTGTCTGACCCAGAATCTTCCCCACACTGTGCCAATGTGCACTCTGCTTTCTGACTTGTCATTTGTTTTATCAGTTTATTAGCCTGAAGTGACCTTTCAAGTACGGGGCTGGAAAAACTCACTCATTTTTTTAAAATTAGGTACTAAAGCTCCCTAAATTAGATTAATTTGGCTTTTTTATAAACAGTCGCCAGCCCATGGACGACCCCACTCAGCAGCAATGCAGCATTTTGACTGGCATGAGTGAAATAGACAGGTCCTCTGCACTCAGGAGCTGATGCTTTTTTTCACATTTCAGCACTTTCAGAATGCTATCTATGGTTTTGATGACGTTCTCTTTGATATCTCTACTTTCCCAATACAACAGCCTAAGGAACTCATTCAACTATAAAATCCAACATATTGTTGGTAACATATATAATAATATATACGCCGTGTGTGATTCCTGTTAGATCGAATAATTCAGGGCAGTAGACTTGACACTGTGGAGATTTAGCACTACTCAGATTACAAATTAATTCTCCCAGCCAGAATACGATATAGTGCAAAGTACTTTTCTTTATTCGTCTTTGGGGGCAAAACACTGATAAGCCAGAAAATGGAAGGTTTTGACCATAGATCATGCATAGAATATTTAGCTGTGTATCAGAACAAAAATAAAATTAAATCTGTTTTCTTAATTTTCTCTCTCTCTTTCTGTATTTTTCTGATGATGTAAAGCAAAGCAAACATAGAAGAGTCATCCTGATTGGGCATCGGTAACCCCGTTCATGCAATAAAGTCCCCGCATTAAAAATTTATTGAAAATGATATACTGTATGTGCCGCTAGATCAATGAGGATGTGCCATGAATCCTTTTCTGTTCTGGTTTATTACCTCGGAGGAGAGATTGGTCAGTTATAGAATAAATTATCTTTCTGTTTTACATGCATGTACTCTTTACACACAATTTAAAGGTGTGTGTATAGTTTTTATTTTAAGAGGCAGGAATTTGCGCTCATTTTATTTTATTCATTGGGCATCAGCCATTTAGAGCTCTTTAATTTCAGTTCCAGGAAAAATCCAGGAATGCTTTCAACCCTTTCATCTCAAATCCATAGAGGCGGGGTAGAAGCAGTGTGCATTGCTGTTTGCCACAGTGTCTTTTATGATAATACAACTGGGGGCACAGGCATGAGATATGATTCAATTCTACACAAAGTGGCAGCAAAAACTGGTGAATATCTGACCAAAACATCAGTAATTCAAAAATCCATATGAAAACTGTATTTTTAATGTTCTGTTTGCAGCTTAACACCTTATTTCTTCTTTTCCTTTCGGCTGTTCCCTTTCAGGGGTCGCCACAGCGAATCATGTGCCTCCATCTAACCCTGTCCTCTGCATCCTCTTCACTCACACCAATTAACTTCATGTCCTCTCTCACTACATCCATAAATCTCCTCTTTGGTCTTCCTCTAGACCTCCTGCCTGGCAGCTCCAACCTCAGCATCCTTCTACCAATATATTCACAGTCTCTCCTCTGAACGTGTCCAAACCACCTCAATCTGGCCTCTCTGGCTTTATCTCCGAAACATCTAACATGAGCTGTCCCTCTGATGTACTCGTTCCTGATCCTGTCCATCCTCGTCGCTCCCAAGGAGAACCTCAACATCTTAAGCTCTGCCACCTCCAGCTCTGCCTCTTGTCTTTTCTTCAGTGCCACTGTCTCTAAGCTGTACAACATCGCTGGTCTCACCACCGTCTTGAACACCTTTCCTTTCATTCTTGCTGATACTCTTTTATCACACAACACACCTGACACTTTTCTCCACCCGTTCCAACGTGCTTGCACTCGCCTCTTCACCTCTTTTCCACAGTCTCCATTGCTCTGAACCGTTGACCCTAAGTACTTAAAGTCCTGCACCTTCTTCACCTCTGCTCCCTGTAACCTCACCGTTCCACCTGGGTCCCTCTCATTGACACACATATATTCTGTCTTACTGCGGCTAAGCTTCATTCCTCTGTTTTCCAGAGCAGACCTCCATCTCTCTAAAATCTCCTCCACCTGTTCCCTGCTCTCACTACAAATTACAATGTCATCTGCAAACATCATAGTCCATGGAGATTCCTGTCTAACCTCATCTGTCAGCCAGAGCAAACAAGAAGGGGCTCAGAGCCGATCCTTGATGCAGACCCACCTCCACCTTGAACTCCTCTGTCACACCTACAGCACACCTCACCACGGTCTTACAGCTCTCGTACATGTCCTGCACCATTCTAACATACTTCTTTGCCACTCCAGACTTCCTCATACAATACCACAGCTCCTCTCTCGGCACCCTGTCATTCGCTTTCTCTAAATCTACGAAGACACAATGCAACTCCCTGTGACCTTCTCGGTACTTCTCCATCAGCATCCTCAAAGCAAACACTGCATCTGTTGTGATCTTTCTAGGCATGAAACCATATTGCTGCTGACAAATGCTCACCTCTGCCCTTAGCCTAGCTTCCACTACTCTTTCCCACAACTTCATTGTATGACTCATCAGCTTTATTCCTCTGTAGTTGCCACAGCTCTGCACATCTCCCTTGTTCTTGAAAATTGGCACCAGTACACTTCTCCTCCATTCCTCGGGCATCCTCTCACTCTCCAAGATCTTGTTAAACAAATTAGTCAGAAACTCTACTGCCACCTCTCCTAGACACTTCCATACCTCCACAGGTATGTCATCAGGACCAACTGCCTTTCCACTCTTCATCCTCTTCAACGTCCTCCTCACTTCACTCTTGCTAATCTTAGCCTCGTCCTGCTCCACACCAGTCACCTCTTCTACTCTTCGTTCCCTTTCATTTTCCTCATTCATCAACTCTTCAAAGTACTCCTTCCATCTTCCCATCACACTCCTGGCACCTGTCAATACATTTCCATCCTTATCTTTAATCACCCTGACCTGCTGCACATCCTTCCCATCTCTATCTCTTTGTCTGGCCAACCTGTACAAATCCACCTCTCCCTCTTTAGTGTCCAACCTAGCATACAAGTCCTCATATGCTCTTTGTTTGGCCTTTGCCACCTCTACCTTCACCTTACGCTGAATCTCCCTGTACTCCTGTCTACTCTCTTCAGTCCTCTCAGTGTCCCACTTCTTTTTTGCTACCCTCTTTCTCTGTATACACTCCTGAACTTCCTGGTTCCACCACCAAGTCTCCTTGTCCACTTTCCTCTTTCCAGATGACACACCGAGTACCCTCCTACCTGTCTCCCTGATCACATTAGCTGTAGTGGTCCAGTCATCTGGTAGCACTTCCTGACCACCCAGAGTCTGTCTCAGCTCCTCCCTGAAAACTAAACAACATTCTTCCTTTTTCAACTTCCACCACTTCGTCCTCTGCTCTGCCTTTGTCCTCTTCATCTTCCTCACCACCAGAGTCATTTTACACACTAGCATCCTGTGTTGTCTGGCTACACTCTCCCCCACCACTACTTTACAGTCACTGGTCTCTTTCAGATTACAAGTCTACACAAGATGTAGTCCACCTGAGTGCTTCTACCGCCGCTCTTATATGTCACCCTATGTTCCTCCCTCTTCTGGAAGAAAGTGTTCACTACAGCCATTTCCATCCTCTTTGCAAAATCTACCACCATCTGTCCTTCTGCGTTCCTGTTCTGAAGACCAAACCTGCCCATCACATTCTCATCACCTCTGTTCCCTTCACCTACATGCCCATTGAAATCTGCACCAATCACCACCCTCTCACCTCTGGGGATGCTCTGCATCTAACTCACTCCAGAATTTCTCCTTCTCTTCTAACTCACATCCTACCTGTGGGGCATAACCACTCACAACATTGAACATCACCCCTTCAATTTCCAGCTTCAGGCTCATCAACCTGTCTGACACTCTTTTCACCTCTAGAACATTCCTCACGAACTCCTCTTTCAGGTTAACTCCTACTCCGTTTCTCTTCCTATCTGACCCATGGTAGAACAACTTGAACCCTGCTCCTAAGCTTCTAGCCTTGCTACCTTTCCACCTGGTCTCCTGGACACACAGTATGTCCACCTTCCTTCTCTGCATCATGTCAATCAACTCTCTAGCCTTCCCTGTCATAGTTCCAATGTTCAAAGTCCCTACTGTCAGTCCTACATTCTTAGCTTTCCTCTTCTCTCTCTGCCTACGAACACACCTTCCTCCTCTCCTTCTTCGTCTTCGACCAACAGTAGTCCAATTTCCACCGGTACCCTGCAGGTCAACAGCACCGGTGGCGGTCGTTGTTAACCCGGGCCCCGACCGATCCGGTATGGAAGTCATTGTCATGATTGGCATTTTTAATTTGGCATGTGTTTTACGTGGGATGCCCTTCCTGACACAACCCTCTGCATTTATCCAGACTTGGGACTGGCACAAGAAGACACTGGCTTGTGCCCCCCTGCGGTTGCATTAGCTTAACACCTTATTTACTTTGAAAAATAACACATCATTTGCATTTTCTTTCTCTATTTCTTTCCTTTGCCTTTTGATTTAATTTCCAGAAGCATTTCCTGAACTGTGCTCATCACAACAGCATGTTGTTTCCTGTACAAACTATTATGACCAACATGTTCATACAGCTTGAAAGCACAGCGGTTTGCTGGGAACCACAAATTCCAGATGAAAATTTTAAACCGATCTGCAGCTCTGAAAGGATTTTGGTATTTTTGGTCAAAATTGTTTTTCAAAAATGTGCTTTACTCATTAAACAGAAAAGAAGCTCATCCTCTACAGTTGTTGAAGTGAGATGTGTATTAGCTGCCTTTGTGATCACTGTGGCTGTTTGTCAAGTTTTCTGTTTTTGTTTGTGTCAGGTTTTAAATGTATGTGAAAGGACCTCAAATTACATATTGTGTTCAGGTAGTGAAAGCATTTAAATGGTATATGTCAGAGGGTTACTGTACTGAACTTTGTACTGAGTGTTTTGCCTGTGTCAGCGTGTCATGTACTATGGAGGATACATGAGATCCTTTTTTCCCATAAATATAACACAAACTGTGGCTGACAGAGACAGATTTGTTGCGGTAGCTGTAACATGTCTCCACTCCACCAGATAGTCCAAAACATAAAGCTTAAAAAGAGCCGAGGTGTCAGGGGTGTACCTGACCACAACGTCCTTGGGTCGAGACAAGGGCCCTTGTTGCATGTCACCCATCACTCTATCCCAAATTAAAAATGCCACAGGGTACACACAAAACAGACAAATTAAATATTTTTTCTTTCTTTTTTTTATGTAATATTTGGTGATGGGCATAGTTTGTGGTGCTTGATTAATTATGTAATCTTAAATTTCATTTTGCTGACATTCACTTAAAAGTTTTTACAACAAATTAATGGAAATGATCATGCCAATTTCTTGATACTAATTTTATTTTCTTGAAGTCCTTGGCACCGATGTCTGTAATCTATCTGTTGATCACTAATGTTGCACCTCACCTCTAAAGTACCATGACAGTTTTGTCACTGACTTATCCACTTTTCTTAGCCATTTTCCTTCTACTAGAAAACTCACTTTTAGAATTTTGAAATGTTTTCTCAAAGAACCGTTACATTTGAATTTCAAAGAGATCATTACAGGAAGAGCTCATTTTCACTGATTTCTACATTCAAGGGCTCAGTGGAAGCCTAGAATTAAGTACACCTAAATTAGATAAAGAGCCATCAATGGTTAAACCCCCTCATCACTTGAATGAGTAAACATAATCTAGGTTAGCGTTCTGTGGACCATTTTCCTCCTACACAGACATGCACATGCACACTCTCACCAATAGACCACACACCCCCACTATCTAGAGCTGTCTGATGGGGATTAGTGATTGAAAGGCCGAGGCGTGGGAACCTCTTCTTCTTCCAGTGCTTTCACGCTGAAATCAGGTCTCCTGAGGGAAATGACATCAATGCAGTTCAAAGAATGATCCGTTTTGAAACAATGGATGTGCAGCTCAGGGATTTGCAGCAGGTTGTTCCCTAAGCTACAGCAGTCTTGAGGTGTGCAGGTCTTCATTGCTGAGTGAAAACAAGACAAACTAAGTTTCAAATGGCCTTGTGTGTGTGTGTGTGTGTGTGTGTGTGTGTGTGTTAATCCTAATCAATGACAATACATATGAGCAATTTAAGCCATTATAAATTAGTTCTATATACATCTCATAGTTTTAGTTTTTTCCATTTTACAGGTGTTAGGTAATAAACCAAAGTATATGACTATTTGAAATGGTAACCATATATCACCACAAATGGAAATACAGTTCCCTTTCAAGGGAACTTCAACACTGCATCAACATGTGACGCACGCCAGCGGAACCGGAGGTTACAAGGGGAACTGGCTTCACTGTTGTCGTCAGTTTTCTGATCTTCAGCGAGTGCTCTGGGTCTCTGAAATGGCGAGTGTGGAGCGTTGTCGGCAGTGCGTTTATCCCTGCCTATGCTATTTTCCCGATGACAATAACCATGAGATGTGTGTTAGGTGCCTAGGAAGAGAGCATGCGCTAGCAGCCCTCAAGGGGGCTAGCTGTGCGCATTCAGGCTTCTCCCAGTGAGGAAGCTTCATTCGTGGCTGGTGCTTTTCAAGGATGCCGGTCAACTCTGCACTCCACGAGGTAATGGGCCTGCGGCTGCTGAGGCAACCTGGCGTCTGCACTCTTGGGGCTCGCAGGTGGACTTAGGGGACAAGGGCGAGACGGCGTCTGCCTTTTCTCAGCCTTCGTCCGCTACTTCTTTTTCCCACTTTCGGGATCTGGAAGCCCGCGCTGACTCTGCGGCTTCTTCCGCCCTGGATTTGAAGCCTGCTCAGAGAAACTCCAGTTCTGAGGAGCTGGATGTCCTAGGAGCAGAGGGCGGTGACGTGGGTGGCTCGTCAGCCCAGTCTGAGCCCCAGTATGAGGAGCTGCTGGAGGTGGTTTCCTGCACAGTGGCTAGGCTCAGTATCGCCTGGCCAGCAGAGCAGCAGGACCCTCATTGCCGGTGTAAGCTCGATGAGCATTTCCTTCTAGCCCGACCTCCACACCCATGTCAGGACCTGCCATTCTTCCTGGATCTCCACACCGAGGTGTCGAATTCCTGGTCCAAGCTGTATTCTGCACCGCTTTCTAGCCCGACTGGTGGCCAGTGTGGGTTGATCAGTGGGCACAAGGAGAACGGGTATGGCACCATGCCAGGTATTGAGGAGACGCTGGTGGCGTATTTATCCCCAGAGGCCTCCCTTAAGACCCTGATGTTGCCTAGTAAGCCATGCTGCACTACGTCTACTTTAGTGGGCAAGGCCTACATGGCAGCAGGTCAGAGGATGTGAAGGAGCTCCGCCGTACGACGGATTTATTGCTCAGAGCCACGAAAGATACGGCCCGAGCGATCGGTCGTTCTATGGCCCTGCTGGTGGCGACAGAGCCACTTATGGTTGACTCTGTCGGGTATCAAGGATAAGGATAAGTCCTTCCTGATGGAAGCCCCGCTTTCGCCTGTCAGTCTCTTCGGGGAAGATGTGGGCATCCTCCTAAGCTTGGTAGTCGGGAACCCCCCTCTCTGATATAGGCGATGCTGCGGGATGGTCCTCGCCTCACACTTTCATTAGGTTCTATAGCCTAGACCGCTTAAATAATCCGGGGTCAGTGGCACTCTTGTCCTGAAGTGTGCCTTTCTTGGCTTCACACTCAGACAGCGATCCCTTCAGCATGTCGGAGCTGGGACTGCGTTCCCCATACCATCATCTGATGCAGCGTTGAAGTTCCCTTGAAAGGGAACGTCCCTGGTGAAGGACTAAAAAAGGTGGAGGCTGGGGTGGTGGAGGCAAAGGAGTCACATTAAATGGACCACCTTCTTGTGAGATTGAGCTGTGATTGGTGTGTCACTGATTAGTTACGAGGATCGAACCTGCTGGCTGTCATGACCTCCGTATCCTGCATGAACTAACGCAAAGCTTCATTTCAGTCAGGAACACTCTTGTCATAGATTTAACAATTTATCATCACAAAAGGAAATACAGTTATGTTTGGCATTGAAGACTCCACTTTCACATGCTCCCTGGATGAGCCAAGCAGCAAACTAAGCACGATGCAAAACCCCCACAATGACAGAATCCAGCACCAAGCTAGATAACGCCCATGCAATATCTTACTATGTAAGATATCTTAGTGTAGCAGCAAGCCTGCTGCAGACCTCAGAATTATATCTTACTAGGATGCAAGTATACATCGTGAAAGAGGCCATCCTACAGTTATGTGAAATGCTTTTGTGTAGCAGCGATCCTGCTGCAGACTTCGGACACATTATCTTAGGAATAGGATGCAGGCATACGTCCGGACGAATTTATGCTACGGTTATGTGAATTATATTTGAGTAACCGGAAGCTTGCTGCGGACCTCAGAGGTATCTTAATAGGATGCACCATATATCCTGAAAGGGGTCATATCAGTTATGGCCAAACATCAGTGACCACTGGTCTTTATAAATCTCCCCAAAACCAATGGAAGGAGCTGCGTCTGTAAAGGTTTGATTTGTGGTATGCTACTAACGGTGTTGGGCAGTAGCATAGCTACTAAGATGGGGAACAAGGTACCTACTAAACATCAGCATATTAGCATTGTCTCTGCAAGCATGTTAGCATGCTGATGTTAGCATTTAGCTCAAAGCGCGGCTAGGCCTATAAGTACGGCCTCACAGAACTGCTAGCGTGGCTGGCTATATGATTTTTTGATAAACACTAAAACAATGCCAGTCTTAATTATAAATACTTACATTTATTATTTTAAAATCCCTTTGATTTTCTTTCTTCATTTGATATCTCTCATTTGACCCTGATCACAAAGCTGGAGATAGTCTTCATTCAGTACTATACTGTCCTTCTGGGACCACTCCTCATATCACCTTCATGTGTCCTCGCCCAGTTCTATTTTGACAACTTCACGTTATCACAGATCTTCAGGCTCTCTTCCCAACTCTTATTCTCCTCATCTTCTCTGCTAGATTTTTTTATCCAAAGACTCTTCAACTTCCACATTTCCACTTGACCTTTCACATGTGTTTTATCAACTGACAGAAGATGAATTTAATTCCTTTTCGACCAATACAGAAACAGGTCCTCGACATGTTTAGTCCACTTTAGCACAACATGTCGCCTAGCTTCATCCACAAATAATTAGAAAACAATATATTGTTGTTTTAGGTACTGTTTCAATTTGGAGCTATTTTTTGAAAGTACAACTGCTGTGCAGAGCATCTTAACCCCCTTGTTGTCACAGTAGGGTTTCCAGGTTGGTCGTTACTCTATCATGAACAATAATTATGTGACTCTTTGACATATTGCTTAAATAGAACAACTAGCTAGGCTAGGCACGTCCTGGATATATCTCAGTACTGAATGTGTGCACAGAGAAGAAATTGATATTGAACTTTTCAAATGAGTGAGGATTTTTCAGCAAACAAGTATATTTGCCAAACTGTCTGACTTTTCCTTTAACTTCCCAGAAGCTTTCAATCATAGAGCACAAAGTTATAGGTAGCTGAGAGAAAGTGTCACATATAAAACTTGCCCATGACCCCTTTGGTCACTTGCATCTTCTCATCTATCATTCACATCATTCTCGTCGTTCTCAATCCAATCTTTTGCTTTAAAACACTTGGAAACATTAATGTGTTTATATTTCCCTCCTTAGCATCCTCCCCCTGCTTCTCTCTTTCTCCTGAGTATTTTATGACCTACTTTGAGAAGAATGTGGCAGTTTTAACTGTTCTATGTTATAATAACTCACTATCTCCTCTTTTAACCCTACAGAATTTGACTTAACTTGTCAGCCATAATAAAACCTTCTGATAATTTCCCCCAGCATGGTTTCTGTCTTTTTCCTCAGCCCTCTGCACTCCTCAGATAGGTGCCTGTGATGCTCCCACTGTTCCCTGCTTGTTGCCAAATGCACCAGTCCAACATGGCAACAACAAGCTGTGATATATCTTCCCACATAGTCTCAGGAAGTATTTAAAATAAAAACTAAATTCCTCAAACACCTTTCTGGGTGTAAAAATCTTGTTAATATGACAAATCTTTTTCTCATTTCTCTGGCTTATGTGGCCACAGTTTGTTTAGATCTAGTTTCAGGTCACTCCGGCTCTGACCCTTTTTGCCTCTAATATAAAGGAATATACATGTGTTCTACTGCTACCATATCAAAGACTGTAACTCTAAATGTAAACTAACCTAAAGTACTGCAAAACTGCTGAGCAGAAGGGTTTATTTGAAAAAACAGATTTGCTTTTATTTATTTTCGTAATTCATGTTTTTTGTGGACTCCAGGGAATATCAGTTAAACTGGTGTTGGTTTATTGATTTTAAGAATGGTGTTTATTTGTTTTTGTAAATGAAATAAGTGTTCTTAATAAATAACCACTACTAGTGTCGTTTTCTGGTTCAGTTCCTTCTTTTCCTCGGCTTTGATAATTGAGGTTTTCAGCATCGTCTTTCAGTTACTCACACTGGCTCTTGTTCACCTTTTGTAAAGTTATTTCAAGAAAGAAAAATGAAAGCCCTAACAAAGAACAGCTTCAGGATAATGCTTGTAAGCTCCGTTCAATCTTGGCTTGTCACTTAGAAATGAGCCAAGGAAGGAAATGTGAGGGAAACAGAGGAGGTAGGAGAAAGTGGAAACTGGAACACAAGAGAGAACAGATCAAGACACTAGTGAGAAAAAATCTTTCAGAAATAGCAATGGGTATTTGTCTGTTTTGAGTCAATCTGTCAGTATCAAGAAGACACCAGAGAAACAGGGAAAGCCTCTCTCAAGTGCAACCTATTGATCATGCCTCGCGGCACATCCCTGGGTGGAGCTTAGATGACCAGTTTAGGCAGAGCGAAAGAACAAGGACAGAGAGATAGAGCATTTACCAATGGCAGCGAGAGTCACTGGGGAAAACGTGACAACAGCTATGACTTGCAATTATGGTGGTAACCAGCCACAAGAGTCCAAAGCTCTGAAGCGTGTTCAGAGCAGAAGAAGAGGATGAGCGTGTATCCGCTGGTCCACAGGCAGGCAGCACAGCATAAAACTGCCAGACACTTACAGGATGTACCAGCGGACAGAAAGATGCGGAAGAGAGATTTTCCCATGTGGCGCTGCACATCTGCTGTCAGCATCATTAGAGTTAATGACACTTATGTGTGCAACAGTATTTGTGCCGCTATGTGATTAGTATATTTTAGATGCACTGATTACCTTTTTTATTATGACAGCAAAGGTTACAATATTTTAGCACTCTTGGAACTGCACACCTGTTTTAGTAATGGCTGTAGCGCTTAAAACAGTGACAGTATAAATTATTATTGGTTTATTGCTCCAAGTTCTCATTGAACCTAAAATAACCAAATAATCATTTTTTGATAATAATAATAATGTTTTTCTTTGGTGGTTAGTTACAATCAATTGCTTAATTGACACATTATAAAAACAATATATGCAGTGATTGATTAGGTTCACGTTTAGATTATTCCATAAAAACTTCCTTGTAAAAAATTGTAAAATGAGCATTAAATGTGACAGTTAAATAAACACTAACACGCACAAAGGTTCTATATACCAAAATAACGAGTGAGGTGGAGGTATATCCTGTCAGGTCTGTTGTTTACTGTGTCAAGACACTTTGGTATGTATTTTGTACATTTTGTACATCATTTACCAGAAGAACTGCGACCCCTAATGGGAACAAGCACCAGAAAATGAGTTGAGATGAGATTTACCACAAGAAAAAAATCCAAAAAGTTAAAAAGTGTTCAGCTTTTACTGATATGTTGCCTTCAATCTGCAGTATTGTTTCTATGGTTACCTTAAGTTTATTAGATCTGGTCACTGATTGTGGTTTGTTGAGTGGTAGTTTAATCTAAGCCTTTAGAGCCTTTTGGCTAATTTTGTCAGAATTCCAGATTAAGTTTTCCAATGCCTAATCATTACAAAAGGAACAGCTGTAAATGATGAATACAATTTTTCTCACTCCGAAATGACTCTTTTTATTATCAGAATTTGAGCCATTAGGTCCAAAAGAAGTCTCAAATAGCGGTATCAGTATATTATTTTCATGCCATTCATGTGTGCGAGTAGCCGACAGGAAGTCCACTGACTAATGTGCGTATTCTATGGGCTCAAAAAGTCAAAAGCCCCAGGATTCCTCAAAATATTTGATGGTATGTGCACAGTGAGCAACATTAATCGCAATGGCAACTGGTGGAAAATTTTCTAGGTAGGGCTGTGACACATCCAATCAATTTCAGCAAACAACCCAGTATGATTTAATGCAAAAAAAGTGAATGTATCAAAAAGGAATTCCTACTTTGCAGTTAAATATTTAACTACTATTTTATTCCAACATAAAATAAGTAAGTGATGCCTTGACAAACACATCAGGACATCTTATTTTGGTCACCCACACAGGCAAATTCAGTATAATAGAAAAAATGCAATAGAAAATGTTTATATCTTGAGATGCCAGTGTGGACCTTGTTTTATTGGGGAAACCAATAGGGAAGTAAATATCAGGATAATTAAACATGAAGTGCAATTAGTGGTGTTAAGTTGCTATTCAGACACTTGAATGGACATGAGCATGGGAGTCAAGTGCTCTGAGGTGTTTAGATAGTAAAGTCCAGCAAACTTCTGCTTCAAAGCTCTCTCATAAGTGACTTAAATTGAATTATATTCAAAAATAAAGTGTGGGGTCCCTGATAACCAATACAAAACAGTTAACAGAAGGAAATACCCAAAATAACAACATAAACAATCTTATTAATACAAATTAACCTCTAACACATAGAAAGATTTTAGATTAGTTTTAAAATGTCAACTATGCACTTCACACAAAAACACACACTGGGGCTTAACAAATGTACCCTACCAGTTGAAGTTTGAGTACATCTGCTTGATACCTGGTTATTCATTGTCCATTTGAAGCACTGGAGCGATGGTGTTGACAGTTGGTAACGAACCCCAAAAACTGCTGTTGGATGTTACTCTTGGCGTCGATGTAGTTTAGCACAAGCACCAGCTTGTAGTGGAGAGTGGGGGGGGTCGTGTCGTGTTGTCTGCTTGACGATGAAATCAGCACTCTTTACTACCTCCAGAATGTAATCCTTTAGCAGTGACAGCATGCAGTCCAACAGCTCGTTTTGTAACGTCTTTGAATGCCTTTAAAAACTGTAAGTTAGCTGTCAAGGTGCTCCTCCAGCACACTGTATAGGGTAGCAACAAAATCCACCAACCCCCTGAAAATGCTAGGGTTGTACATCTCTCATGCCCACACAAGGCCAACTCAAAAGCCCCATAAAACTTCACAAAATTGATTATTTTGGATAAAATGTGTCCGTTTTTAGGGGACGTGTAGGAAAAACATATATGTTGCACAGACGATTTTCTATCATATTTTACACATTACTGGGTGCACTCCGTATTTCAAACGCACAAATATTGACAATTTAGTTTAGAATTATTATTGTTAAATTTTAGTAATGAGCTTTTTTTGTGGCTCAAGGAGGGCGGTGCACTTAGCACCTTCTAAAACTGTGGAGTTCTGAACTGCCTGTAGCCGGTCTACAGTGTTTCTATTTAGGCATGTAAAAAGGCTGTTACAGTAATCCAGGTCTGATGATATCAAAGCATGTAAAAAATATTCTGTGCCATTAAAACTTACATAGGATGAATTCTGGCAATGTTTCATAGTTGATTAAAGCAAGTTTGTACAAGTTTTGTAACGTGCTGCTCCAAGCTTTAAGGTCCAGTATGTAACATTTAGGAGGAGCTATTGGCAGAAATGGAATATAGTATTTATAAGTATGTTTTGATTGGTGTATACTTGCCTGAAAATAAGAATTGTTGTATTTGCATTACCTTAGAATAAGCTGTTTTTATCTAAAGAGGGAGCAGGTCACCTTACTGCGCCGCCATGTTTCTACAGTAGACTAGAACAGACAACCCAAATACTGGCTCTAGATAGGTCCGTTCACGTTTTTCGCAGGGTTGCAAACTGCAATTTTACCGCTAGATGCCACTAAATCCTACATACTGGACCTTTAAATTACAGTCAAACAAGATGCCAAGACTTCTAGCAACAGGCTTAATGTACTCTGAGAGATACCCAGTAGATGGCAGTAGTTGACTGTTTGTGTTACTGGAGCCAATGACAGTAATCTCTCTTAAATTGAAGAAGGTTATTTGCCATCCAGTTTCTTAAATCTACTAGGAACTCATGTAAAGAACTCAGCCAAATGAGGTCAGTTGGCATAATGGGGACGTATAACTGTGTGTCGTCAGCATAACAGTGAAAGGAGACACGTATACAAATTATATAATCTATCGGGAGCATATAAAGAGAGAATAAAAATGGTCCCAAATTTGATCCTTGAGGTACTTGACAGTAGCAAATGACAATCTTTCATAGAACAACCAATCACATTACAGCTTTGAACCACGCAGTGATCGGCTGTAAACATGGAGTTTCGTGAGCAAAGCAACAAACTATAAAAGACCATGGTAACATCTAATTATGTAACCTTTAAACCTGAATGAATTGATTTTTAGCCACTTTGGGGGAGCCCCCCCAAGCTGTAAACATAGCATTAACATATTATTTTATTATCATATATTAACATATTTAACGACACGTTTCACATTACACCTAGTCACTTGACCCATTGTTTATTATTTTTGCTTTACTGCAAACACGTTACAACATGGCTGAAATATTTATACAAATGCTTGGTGATGTATAAGAAATGCAATGGTTCCCACCGAATTGATGGGGCAGAAGAATACATTTGCACACACGCACGCAAATGCATGCGTGTGTGTATGTATGAATACAGACAGCCTTTCTGCTCAAGCTTAAGGATGCAAGAATTGTACTCATACCAATTTCCATACTGATTGTTGTTATGTCTGTGTATCAGTTGGAGGACAATCTCACATATTTCTGATTTCTGCGAGATCACATTCCCAGTGGTGAAAATTAAATTACATCATAAAGGCTGATGTTGTTTCGACACACTTCTCGATGGTGTGATTTGATGAGGGCTTAAAAAATGTGACACTAGTTTTACCACAGTGTTCCTGTCTGAAGTTTTGTCCTTACAAGTATTCATACTCAATACAGTCTAATAAATTTTTGTAAAATTATATTTATACACATTTTGTTGTGAATGCAAGTGTGTTTATTTATTGGTTTATTTAACAGGGACAGTGCACATTAATAACCATTTCCGTAAATGTGCCAGTTAGCCAAAAAGCTTTTTTTTATCTGGAGTCCCTGGACAGATGTAACAAAGTCATATTTTTACAGCAGATGACATTAACAAAAACAGTTAAGATGCCATGAACCATACAATCCGAAAGAATATTTAAAATCAAATAAAAAACAAGTACTTAAATAGATTCTCACACATGATAGCTTAGTTGAGCCATTGTTGTGTGGTGCTTGATGCTAGAGCGTTTCCAGTCTGTGTTCTAATGACTATTTTTATACTCATATAAAGTTTAAATGTTTGACAGCCTTAGGCACTGAGACAGGTGTTTCTGCATCTGAGGAATTCGAAAAGGGATGGAGAGGAATGTGATGAATCACCAATCACTTTGTGTGCCTCCTGTTAGGACCAAGTGTCATTTGGGAAGAGTGGCAGTTAATGATCTTAGATGTTGTGCATTCAGCTCTATCCAACTGCTTTCTCTCCTGGGTGGTTAAGTAAGACACTGTAACTGACAAGGTGAGAAAACTCTTCACCCCTGCTTTGTTAAAGTGCTTCAATACCCACCCAGTAGCCCCAATCTCTTTAGCTGCCACATTTAGAGAAGTCTCCAGTGTGCTTCAATATTCAAATATGTGGCTTAGAATATTTAACTAAAATATTCTTTAATAACGTTATTTGTTTAAGAAAGCAGCCTTCTGAGTGCCTTTGCATAGTCATATCGGTGCATAATCCACATAGAAAAGGTCAATGTTCATCCCAGCTCAAAAATTCAATATATCGGCCGCCATATCTGTTGGGCTCTACAATAATTTTAGCTAATAAGCCGTCTTTCCAGGAGAAAACCGTGACACCTATCAACTACTAAATAGTTCCTACATTAAACTGCTCACAACAAGGTCCGTGGATTGAGCACCACAAGCCAAGTGCCATCTACTTCCATTATATTAAAATAAATCTCCAAAAGTTGGCAAATCACACCAAAACAATCTAGATGGATATATATATAGCACTACAGCTTGAAGAAAAATATGTATTTTTGATTTTGTGGTGAACTGGGTGCTCCGTGACTTAAACTACATAAATCTCGTCCTTCATGTTTCTCTTTATATTTCCATAGACTTTATTTTTCTCAGGTTCCTCAAGCTTACAAGCAAATAACAACACAAATCACGTCCACACATGTATGACAGTACATTTTGAACCCTGAACGTTGTTCCTGTAAGAGCTCGAGAGAATCAGAGGACCAATCAGTTGTGTTGCTAATTTTAGGCTCTCCTGAAGTCTCACTTCATCAAAGCATACAGATCAAAGCAGCCAGCTGTCTAATTCACCTTTTGGAATGCATTGCTTCGCCATGACTCTCTTCAGAGATTATTGACACTATAAAGTAAGTGCTGAATAACAGCAGTTGAATAGTTTCATAAATAGACTTTCTTTAAAATCCGGTATCCCATTAGGATTTATTGTTGTTGAGTGGGAACATCTGTGTTTGCGTAATGCTTGGTTTTAATTCTGTCTATTAAACATAATATAAATGTATTGGTGTGCTGTTAGGATGGGAGGAATTGCTGACCTTGAAGCACAAATGCTCTGACTGACTGACTGGAGATGCTTATCACATACGGGTGTCTGTGAGGCCCTGCAGCCTTATTGGAATATGAGATCCTCCTCAGTTAAGAGCGTCTGCTTCATCATAACTTTAGGCTTGAGTTCCCGTGGTAAATCAGATATGGGCTCATGCATGCAACTCTGAAGTGATCAATGTGGGTCACGTGACAACGGCTAGTGTCTCACCTCTCCCAAAAACTGCACATAAAATACATCCAGGATGTTATGTATGCATGAGTACATTTTAATTTGCATGAGGGTCCTGTCTCATTGCAAGTGTAGCCATCTTTGCCTCACAGATTTGTTTTTCTTCTGAGATTTAATTCATACTTTCTCTCCCTCTCATTTCATTCTAAGGCATCAGAGGTTAAAATCTGTTAACTACATTGATATAGAATGTCAGTCACGACAAAAAGGGGTGGAGAAGTTACTCAGATTACTCAGTAATCCATAACTATTACTTATATCTGTGATGGTATCAGCTAGTCTTCCTAGTGTTTCCCTGTGTGTTCCCCTCCTTGTGTGTCTAAGTCCCCTGTTGAGCGTGTATCTGTGTTTGTGTGTCTTAGCTCTGGCCGTGGCACCTAGTCTCTGCAATCCCCACCCACCTGGTTCCCCTCTGCACACCTGATTATCGTCCCCATCAAGGCCCTGCAGTATATAAACACCAGCCTCCGCCAGATCTTCAGCTTACCGCCGTGGTAACGACACGGTCTAACTGAAACGAAACCTTGTTTTTTGGGATTCCTGTTCTTTGTATACCTCGAACTAACCTGTCATTTTCTGGCACCCAGGATTTGCCTTTCCATCAGTACCTGCTTGCACCGGGACCTCTGCCATGCCATCCAGCCAAACCTCCACACTACCAGACCCAAAGGCTGCCTCTCCACCTCGCCATCCAGCTGGCCCTTCACTCTTCCCAAGCCATTGTCTGCCACCTCCCCTCTCCCTCAACCTCTCCCTGCCTTGGAGCCCCAGAACCCATCCAATTACCCTCTTTTCCTAAAGAACAATAAATCAAGAGAACATACTGCTCACCCCCTGGTTCCTGAGTTTTGCATTCTGGGGTCCAGCTTTTTGAGACTTATAACAAAATCACTCTCCTAAAATCATAATAATTACTTGATATTCAGTTCATTGTGTTCATTCATCTAAACTCCCAAACACAGCAATATAGCCTGTATATAATTTATATCCCCACGACCCCGAACGGGAACAAGCGGTAGAAAATGAAATGAAATGAAAATAATTTATATCTTTAAAAAGGCTGTGTAATTTCAAACATAAATAGGGGAACAGTGTGCTATTGTGTGCATATGGGATTGAACTGCAGAACCCACGTTCATGGTAGTGAAGGCGGTCTATGGCACAAAAGAATAAGCTTTCAAGGGCTTTGAAAACACAGGCAGTACTTGTCAGTAGATTCAATTAATTGTTGATATTTATCTTTTCACGTGATTCACTGACATTAATGAAATTATAGAATATCACCAGACTTATCTTTCAGAAAAATCAGGAAAATAAGTTTTTCCTTCTTTCCTATCTTGTTAGACATTTCACAACCCCTCAGATTTATCTCATGCCCCCTTGGGGAATCCAGGACATTGCCCAGTCAAACCTAAACTAGATTACAGTATAAAGACTTTTTGAAACCATGTTACAGAGTCAGCCTGCCACAAGACTTACTTGCTGTTTTGTACTTTAAAAATTCTTTACATTCTGTTCTGACAGTAGACAAGGCAATGAGCTATTGACATACTTTTGTTTAGTGGACTGTAGTTCTTTTATTTAAGTGTAACTGTAAGGTACCTACCAAAAATGAAACGAAACAATAACAGAATTACACTGCTGAGTTACTGTTAAAAGTATTGTGATTAAAGTATTGCAACACTAACTATGAACAGTGGTAGTGGAAGGTGTGTGTTATAGGTAGGTGGCTATGTGATCCAATAAATCAAAAGTCCTGAGGTGTGTATTTTACAAGTGCAGAGGCCATCTGCGAGAGCGTCTTTCAGCGAGGAGGAGTAATATGTGTGTGGGCCTCTGCCTACCCAGATGTTTTGATTGGTGTCACGTTGAATCGTGCAGTTTTTGTGAGATCAGAAGTTCTGACGTCAGAAGAGTCAGCAGGATAATCTCAGTTATTATGTGTGAAAGCCCATCTTCGCCTGATCTTCTGCTGAGCATATTTATAACTAGGAGACATATTTAGTCAGATCAGGGTGTGTTTGTGTGTGTGTGCGTGCGTGTGTGTGTGTGTGTGTGTGTGTGTGTGTGTGTGTGTGTGTGTGATACAGTACCGCATTCAAAATTGGTTAGGATTGTAACAATGGCAACACTCTGTATTTACCAGTTCATGATTACAAGTGCATGTTGTGTAGCCATGTACATGAACTCAGAGCTTCAGTTTAAATTATAGTCAGGACTCTTTGCAAAGGCACCACACGCAGGAGGATTCTAAACAGCTAAATGGAAAACGAAATTAATGAAGAAAAACATAACTTTGGGAAAAAATGAAAAAATTCACATACGAAGCGAACGATGGGACAACTGTTGTCAATGGGGTTTTTTTTGTTATTTTTGTTGTAATCTGAAAAGCACTTTGTTACCTTCTTAAGAAAAGTCCAATATAAATTAAGTTTATTATTATTATAGATTTTTGTAAATAACAATTTAGGAAAAAAATGCCATAAATGTTGCTTAGTATGGTTAATGACGTTTTTTTAAAAGAAAAAAAGTTAATTGAAATTTTCAGGAAAAATCAATAAAATGTCATTAATTAAGGCAAAAGCAAGGGCGTAATTTAATTACCAAATAAGATGAAAATATTAGCATAAAATAATGAAAAGGGTGTCTTTGATTAAAGCGGCAGAGGGGCATAAAGAGATCATGCAATTAAGTAGGGTGGAAAAGAAATGGAAGCAAATTATGTTAATGTGTTTCTACATATAAATCAAGGAGTCAGGGTGAAATGAAATTTAAAACATGGGCAGTTCATAAGCCACACTGTAGTACAAAGGAAGACAAATTTTTATTGTTTTTAAATCAAGACTGCACAAAATGAATGGGACTAAATGAGGTTAATGTGACTTAACATGCATTAATCAACGTAAAATTTGTCAGAACTGAATTTTATTAATATCAACGATACAATATGAGGTCAACACAAGGCCATGACTCCCATATCATATTTGACCTATCAGTCTTTTGTGTCCTTCACACACTCTTGTTGTTGGTCTCTTTCTGTGGTTTCTGGTCTGCTGTCACTTTTTCAGTAATGAGTGACATCCCACAGAGGGTTGAATTAATTCACCACTGCTCTCTTTTTGCTACATCAAACCGAGGACAAGTCCAGAGAAAGGAAAAGGGTTAAGGGGGAGCTTCAGGACATGGCCTTGGTCTTCTTCGCGGTGACTTGTGGGTGTTCACTTGTGGCTACTTTAAACACAAGTTGAGTCAGAAGTGACACTGCAACCACAGACACAGGTCTAGTCTTGCAGCCTACATCTGGATACAAAGACGTACGAGAAATGGAGAGAAGAAGTATTTTTTGTTTTGTTTCTTTTCGCTTTCTCTTTATTCGAAACATACTGTACATGAAAATGAGAAAGAAGTCTAAAACTGCAATAATCAGGTTTTTTTTATATTAAATAATGGCTCACATGACTGTGTGTAATATAAAATGGGTTGCTCGCAGTGTCAAACTTCACAGATAATCATCCAGGGACTGTGCAGTTCGCCTCAGCTCTACGAAGCGTTTTGACATCTTTAAGCTCGTTTTAGTTGTTTGTTTTTATTGAGTCTCACTGCTCTGATTAGTGTAATTTTCAGGTGTGGCAGACAACTGTCTTTATTGAAAAAGCTCTAAAAACTGTTCACTATACCGCCTAGTACCGAACAGCTGGCAAAGTTAGCGTCTAGCTGTTGCAACTTTTAGCAGCTCAAAATAACAGATATTTCCCTCAGGAGCTAAAAGAAGAGCGAATATTGGACTTACATTCAGCTGGATACAAACATGACTCCAAAAGAGTCTGTCACAAGAGAACAGTTTTCAAATGTCACAAGGAGAGCAATTGTTTTTACCATACTATTTAGCCAGGTTTATACAATTATGCTCAGTTGTATCAAGGAAATGAGAGTGCAAAATGACCAGTTTTATTAAAACCTTTGTTTGTACAGAGGGGAGAGTAAGGGATCTCTTTAGGAGAGCCCTCAGGGCAAATCCATGATGTCATTTTTTTCAGTACAGGATCGGCAAATGACAGCCACACTATATGTTCTTGTCATGGTGGTTGTTAAAAGAGTAGTATTTTAGGAAATGCGCTTATTTGCTTTCTTGCTGAGAGTTAGATGAAACGATAGATACGGCTCTCATGTCTGTATGGTAAATATAAAGCGAATAAGCACATTTACAAAAATGTCGAACTATTCCTTTAATGCGTAACATACTGGCTATTGATATTCACTTTATTAATAGCGAATGACAATCAAAGCTTATTACCAGCTTTGTTGACTTTACATCAAACTGTGGTGTCGTATAAAGCATTGCCTTTTATGGGAAGGAGAGTTGGAATAAGAAATGGAGATGGGCGTGAGGTGAGACTGGGGCAATTGAAGTTCTGTATTTATTTAGTTGGCATATTGTTTCATGCAGAGATGAGCCAACGTAGAATTAATCATCATATTAAGTCCCGATAAAGAGATTTGCAAGTGGAGTAGTTTGAAATGGTAAATCAATCTGATTTTGTCCACGCAAGGTGAGGGTGGGTAGAGCATAACAAATATACGCAAGTCTGCTTCAATCCAAATAAACGGGGCACATTTGCTCTACCGTCATGCACAGTTAATATTTAGCCAAACACGGCTGCCAGAATAAATGTTCCATGGCAGTTTTGGTTGTTTGATCAGGCAGTTTTGACCCATCGTGCATCCAGGTCCAGAACAGACTGTAAATAAGTAAGCCAAACAGAAAGTGAAATAGCTGGAGGACAAGAAGTCTAACATGGGAGGAGTTATTCTAATTCAAGCTCTGTGATTAAAGAAAAACAAATTGCTTGGCAGTAAAACAAAGTCACTGATTAGAAGGACCCCGAAGCTGAAGTTTTGATATCCATCTTTGGAGAACATGTTCAGCTTTTGGACAAGACTGTGTTGAAAAGAAGAGGAGTGGAGTTTTTCTTTGTGATGCTTGAATGGTCTCTTAAAGTCTTCATCATATATGGAGCTGGAGCTGCTGAGGATTCAGTCCTGCTTTAACCTTGGTGGGGCTTTAACCTTGGCCCTCTTGTGCGTTTCAGGCCCAGCTAATGATTATGCCACTTTGCTTCTCTTAACACACTCCCCTGCTCTCAAAATGCTTATCACACACTGCTCCCTAGTTCAGGGCAATTTTGGATGAAGCGGTACCCATTCTGCATGCAGTTCATCTTTCTTTCCCTTTCTTTGTGCCCACTGGGAACCCCAGGGGCTCGTGGAGAAGCCGTCATGGAGAGCCTGATAAGGTGCAGACTTTGAGAAGCATGTAAAACCCTTCTCTGTCTGTTTCTCTCTTCCACTACAGTAGGGAGAACTCGCACAGAGGTCACTTATCAGATGTCCCTCTGTATTTGTCCTACTCTGTATTCAACTTGAGCTGCATGGTTGGATTGGCTACTGACTGAGTTTTTGTAGCAGCACTGGGATGATCATTTCAACACACATCTCTCCACATGCGATCACACAGTTAAGCTAGCCCAGATAATCCAGTACAGTCCTATACAAAAAGCCCGCGTTGTGCTGTAGCTACACGCACCATCATGCACTGCACAGAACATTCTTTTTTCATCTACCAACAAATGTACAGACAGGTGACAAACGAGAGGAAAACCCTGAATAAATGAGCACAGAGACATAGTGAATGTAGATGCTTCCATACAGGGCACAAGGGGTCACTGAATGGTTTGATGAGTATGAAAATGATATGAATCATATGATATGGTCTATACCTATGGGAGATTATGGAGCGACATGTCAGACAGGGATATACACCACCGTCTTCAAAACACCAAAAGAAATCATTCCTTTTGGAAGAATGGGGTTCAACCCACCATTAGAGTTCCAGTCTGTTGGTTCAGCTGTTGTTGTCAATTTGAATGTCTATTTTTATACTTGTTTTTCTATAGCGTTATTTCAGGCAGACCACTGAAGGCCACCCATTAGTTGCTTGGCATCATGTGTCTTATTCATGCTTAACAATCACAGGCTAATTCGCCAGCTGTGTGGCTGTAGGCTGACGAGTAACGTCCAGTCATTTTCATGCAGGTTAACCTGACACTTTTCACTATTACTCTGCTGAGCATGCCAACACTGTTTGCTCCTGCAGCTCCCTCCAGCACTTTATTGTATTTAGAGAAGTTTACACTCAAGCGACCCCAGCCAATATAGTTCATTACGCCCAACACATCGGTTGTTACTTGTTAAAAGTGAAAACAGACTGTTTAGAAAGACGAACAAGCACGAAAGCTAACCACCAAACAGGGTTACATTAGAATGAAATGCCATACTGTTCTAGGACACTGCAATACATGAACAATGCTTTTTTACTTTCATTTCTTCGACATGGATCATCAGCTGGTGAGGATGCTATTGTTTTGAGTGGATATAGCTTCAGCCTCAATCTTTGAGCACAATATCATGTAAAAAAAAAATCACTGAGTTTTCAACCAACACACTGGACTTCTCATCAACAGCTTCAACAAATTGTTTTGACCTTAAACCGACACCTTTGTTTACCTGTGGCTGCTTATAATTAAAATTTAACACACAGCATATCCAGCAACTCTTCTGATTAACGATGAATATATAGATTATATATATATTCTGGCATCAGGGTACAAGAGGGACTAAGCACTGATATATTGAGCTGTGGCGGTTTTTTAAGTCTTACCCCACTGTAGTCAAATTGGAGCCATGACCTACATTTCAAACAATTTAGCTGTGGGATTAAGTATTGGTGTACTTCAAAGGAAGGGAAGAATGCGTGGCCCTGGCGCCTTGAGCAATGCGCACTCGTCCACCTCAAAGTTGGTGGCTAACTGGCTTTCTATGGGAACAGTAAAGATGGTAGGCAAATGGGTTTATTTTAACCCAAAGAAATCCCTCCTTTGCTGTGACTGCGATATCCTCAGCTGATAGTTCTGGTAGACAGATTATCTGGTTTGTGTGATAATTGCTTCTCACTGATCCTCATTTTCAGTTTGTCCTTCCTTCAGACTTCTGCTCTCACGCTTCCACCCAGTCATCCCTCATTTGCTTTCCCTCTATCTAATCTCCAACACTTCCAGTTCACCCCTTTGCTTCTCTTTTTCTCCTTCACTCTTCGTCCACATCTCCCCGCCTCCTTCCATATTGTAGGACACAATCCGAATCTAAATTTGGTTTTCGAATAGGGGCATTGCTTTCATGTGAAAAAATATACTGAAACAAGGCTAACGGAGAAGGAAGAGGAAAAGGGAGAGGGGCTGGAAACAAGTAGGTGGTGCAACTGTGATTGCTGGTGTGGTGCTTGTGTGTGTGTGTTTGTGCACACATACATGTACGGGAGAGCGCGTAAAAGCAACCAATGGAGATAGCAGTGTGTCATGAAGCTCCAGCATGGTGCACAGTCAGATCCAAGGATACTGTCACATCCTTTCCTCCTCAACACTGGTCTCTGTGCTCTGTGGGCGAGCGAGGTCTAAAAGACATCACTCGCCATCCTAGCTACACCTTCTTCTAGTGTCCAGCAGCTGCAGCTTCATTCTACTCTATTAATCTTAATGGGTCATTAATAAAAGGGATCTGACTATTGTTTAGAGCGAACAACATCAATAAGCTTGAGGTTAAACTTATTTAATTAACATTTTTTAATTCTGGGTTTTAATTCTGGCAATTTCAATATCATCCATTTGTCATTTCGATATCCAATTCCCATTGTTGTTTCTTTTTTCTTTTCAACATTTAATTATGGCTTGATTATCCCTATTAGGACAGGAACATAGTGGATTATTTGTTATTGTTTCTTTGAAAGGATAAGGCTGACGATGTTCTGTTTTCTTCAACACATGCCATTAGAAAACCAAAACTAACTTTTTGTCAGCCTGTCTTTCTTTTTTTTTGTACCCTGTCTGTGGCACTCAGGACTAGACAGTGTAACAGTGTGGTTCATTTTCGTGCTTTGGTCACACAGACAATACGTGTTAGTAGGCCTGTTCAATTTCAAATCAAAAGTGACAGCCCTACTTGGTAGATTCAATTAATGGCTGGTTTTCGTCTATTCATGGGATCTAGGCAATAATTAAAATGTAAAAACTCACCAGCTTTATCTTTTAATTTACCATTTTATCATTTCAATTAAATTCTGGGTAAAGGGATCCTTCTTAGTAGGGAAGTCCAACAAGAGTCAAACCAGCCAAACGTGATCTAAGTCTACTAGATTGTCTGTTTGTCCACGTTATTACAGTTAGCTGACTGATAGTGTGGGAAAATGAAATGTATTTTTTGTGGGGTATGAGTTGAGTCTGAATAGCATTTTTCTAAACTTGAGAAAATCCATTTAAGCGAGTCACTCCAGTTCTGCTACTTCAAGAGGACATGCGTTTGTTTAGACAATATGCAGCTATTTGCAAATGACAACCATGGGGCAGCTTTTTGCTTACACTACCTTTACATCATGGTTAGATTGATCTTGTCATATGTAAATAAGTGCCAAAAGAGATTTTAAGTATGATTTGGAAATTAGTTTATTCTCATAACAGGATAAGAGGATCTGCATTGCATTTGCAGCAAACGTTGGGGATCCAAGCTACAGTGTTCCTAAGACTGGACACGTGTTAATTAACCATTTTCAAAAGGGACTTTGCACATTTATCATGTGTCATTCAAGTGTCAGAACACTGAAAATCCGAGACTCACAGGCTATAAACTGTACACATGCTGAATACAGCTGTCACTCACATCAACATGAAGCTGCTGGGCACTGAGACAAAAAAAAACTGTAGATACATTCTGCTGTTACGCTGTTCTTCCATCCCCCTCACATACTGTACAACACACAGCAAACCCCTGCTTATCTTCTCCTTGCCCACATTAGAAAAGCATACACTCCTGCCTCTCTCTGGACATCAATTTGAACTGCACCTTATTTAAAAGCAGGACAATTTAATGATGGTTATTTTATAATGCACTGCTACTTACTCTCTTGTATGTCAAGACCTTACTGTGTCCTTAGAGCATATGGTTTATTTTGTTCTCTGTGGAGTCACAATATTTTACAATCCCCTTCAAAAAATTGTATATTTTTAAACTGAAATCGGAAATCTATCATCATCTTGATCCTCAGAGTGGTTTCATTTAATTTCATCACAGAGCCCAAGGGTCTATGTGTGTCTCAGATGAAACTCGCTGACTTTAAAGTCTGAATGAAGCTTTAATGTTGTTTATTGTTATTTCAGTGTTCCATATGTGTCCATTGGATTGTCTTAAAGCATTGACAGAAATCGGTCCTTGTTGTTGCTCCCTGTTGTGATGCGGTTCCCAAACGCTTTGGCTTGTCACTCCTCAAAATTGAGCAACGTCGGTAGTTAGAACACCTAGTCACAGATTGTGTATGTGCAGAGCTGTAAACTGAGGTCATGGCCTCAGTGTCTGAACCTGAAGTGCAGTTTACATTTTATGATTAAAAGTTATACATAAAGGGTTTTTAAAAGGCACATATCAACATCTTTCACACTCAAGAGATGCATCGATACATTGAACAATTTTTTAAAAAATAGCAGAATGTCCCTAGAAGTGTAGAGAACACTATTCGAAAACAGCTTTTATACCATCATGTAGAGAAACTCTGACATGAAATGGTTTTAAAAGGCAGAATAAGTAGGATTTGTCAGTTGCTATTTGTAAACACATGATTTAAAGTTGGCCCCTCCTCCCCAGCTTAGAGCAAGAGAGAGAACTAGAGAATGAATGAAGAGACCTTCACACAACCACACAACCCTGCGGGAAGGAACCAGCTTCATCCTGTCTGCTGCTCTCTGCTCTGGGTGTGTGTGTGTTGCTCAGACCTGACCTATCTCCACACTTCGTCATAGCGCTTTGCCAATGCTGGAGATACACCTCTGACACCGACAGAGAGCAGAGGAGAGAGACAGAGGGAGCGACGTGACCTGCAAGCTACGTTTTTATAGAGCCCCGTCCTCACAGCCTGCGTGCTGTTATTGGCTGAGCGGCTACACACCTCTGCCCAAAGGCTGACGCCCAGAAGTGTCCCGAAGACAGCAATCTAATAAGAAACTAGAAAAGACAGGCAGAGGGCAGGGTCCCTGCAGTTACAGACACTGCCACAGACTTCTAGTGTCTCATAAGTGATGATCGAGAGGGATTATTCTTGTATGAGTCAATACATTGTTTTTTTAGGAAAATCCCACTTATTCTGCCTTTATTGAAAAAGGACATTTTAAAAACTAATGAATTAAGCATTGAAAAATATCCAAATACAAATAAATGTTTTCTTCACAAACTGTTTCACTTGAATGTTGATAATGAGGCTGACAAGTTACAACTATATAAGATTACACAAAAATATAGCAGAGATTACAGAAAAATCTTGTACAAATAAATGTTGTATGGCAATAATATGTATGTCTGTAATTTTTTCCTGTCCTGTTAATCATCTCCTGACCCCTTGGGGGTTCTGACCCCCAGGTTGAAAACCAGTGCTTCAGTTGTTCATACAGAATCTGTTTTGGAATCTGAAACTGCACTCAGACTTTGAACAGGCTGCTGTCAGACCTTTGCAAACTTTCCTTGGCAGTCCTGCCAACCACTAAATCTGCACTTAAAAGAGTGTCAAAATTGCAAATGATCTACTTAATGCCATACCATAATACCATGTCAAACTTTTCTCTACATGAATTAGTACTCTGTCCTCCTTGTTTAACTGTAGAACTGAAAATAAAACACAGTAAAAAAAAAACCAAAAGGCATGGGAGAGTTGAGGGACCTTCAGTGGACTAATGGGGTCAGCCCTGTGCACCCTCAGCTTTTTCCATTTTCATAATATAAAAAATGTTCAACAAAACAAACAGTTGACCATCCAAAATGGCATGTCAAGTAAAGGGGAAATCTATCTCTCCAAACTTTGCCAATAATAAGTTCTGGAGGCATCATTAGTGACAAACTGTATGAATCTAAACACAAGAAAAATAACTAAATGACATTCATCATTAAATAATTGCTATAATAGTATGCGGATATTCAACTAACACAGGAAAAGCATTCAGGCACCATCCACTCACTGTTTTATAGTAATGTTTTGAAGCTGAAACGTATGGCTCACTATAAACGTTTTACAAAGTACTTTAAATGTATCCTACAAAGTAAAATGAATGCTTTATCATTAGAAATCTTAACAGATGCATAATGTCTGGAAAATGTATCACATGCAATCCACCTACTGTAGCCACTGAGGCAAACGCTTCTTTATCCAAGACATTTATTAGAGATCCTCAGATAAATGAACTCTTCCTGCTTCATTTGGAGCTGAGGCACCTCAGCTCTATCCAGCCACTGACTAGAGATGTGCCCAGTAATTCAAATTATAGCATCGGAAAAGAGCATGCAATTCATCATTACTCATGTCATTTTGGTGTTAGGCAATGACCCTTGCAGGCATGCCAGCTAAATCATCTTATGACATTATGGATGGGGTCATTTGTAACTGTGTCATGCTATGATTACTACTTTGTTACGATGGATCCTTCTGACCTCAATGTGATTCAGTTTTGCTCATTATAATCCTAAACTGGAATGTATTCCCATAAGAGTTCCAGCCACCAGGGTGATGAGAGGTCAAGAGTTTTACCAAAAAGGTTTTTTATAAAAGTAGCCTACTGAAGGCATATTTGATAATGTTCAGTTAGGTGTGAGCAATTTTGTTCCTTATACAAATACTGCAACAAACGTTGACTTTAACACTTGCAATAAAGGAGTACTCCAATGTTACTCAGTGGTAACTGTAATAACAGTTGCTGCCTCTGAAACTGCCATGTCAAGTCTGAGAAAATAACCCTGATGATGTCATAGTAATGCCATTAGGGTTATCTTAGATTGGTCTTGAGACTTGAAGTTCTTTACAGAAAGTCTATGTTACTAACTGGGGGTGTGGAGTTTGAAAGACGTAGGTGTTAACCAGGGAGGAAGGGCCTAAAGAAAACTGTCATCCAGTTGCATTATGGGAAAAGTAGGATCCATTGTTTTTGATTGGGTCAAATTAGGTTCAATTATATTGTGAGCTTGTGATATAAAGCCTGACAACTGACAACAGCAAAATTATTTGTGAACATCATTTCACAAGCTCAAAATATTAAAGACCCTAATTTGATTTTTGGAGTGTGACCCAATCTAGGGGCTAAAAGCCAAGACATCTCGACGTCTGTAGCATCGAGTTTTACCATCTTTTTTATAAATTGCCACTCTCACGCCTGCAACTTTATGGAACAGCAATACTTAACTTAGTCACTGCAGTATCCCTCGAAGCAACATATTTGTTTATATTAACACTGATTCAAGTGACTATATAATGTGTTTTAGACTCTTTTAGCTAATAGGTTTGGTTCTACAACTGAACATAGAGTATACATTTTGGTCTCACTGATTTTGTCAACTCCCCACATAAGAGAACAACAATGGGATGATAATGTTGTTCTGTCTGCTGGATGTGTACAGTCAGTAGGCATTTTTTCTAACACATTAGCCATAGCAGTTGTTGCAAGTCAATAGTTGTGAGGGTTTGGGATTCTGAGTTTGTTTTGGATTTTTTTCTGCCCCATTGTGTTCACCTGTATGTCACTTAACGCAGCTTTAAATTGGAAAGACAAAGCATGAGTAACATTTGATATTGTGGAATATCCATCCATCCATCCATCCATCTTCTACCGCTTGTTCCCGTTAGGGTCGCGGGTGACTGGAGCCTATCCCAGTGACTTTGGGCCTTAGGCGGGGTCCCCCGGGTACATACATGGGGGGGTACATACACGTCGCAGGTATTGTGGAATATAATCATTTTCTTCAACATCACACACCCCCAGTTACACAAACTGTCCTTCCCAGTCAGACAAGACAAAAGAAAGAAATATACACTAAATAGATGATGTACCAAACATACGGTATTAAAAACTTCAGGAGATGCATTATGAGGTCATACAATGAGAAACTGCAGCTTGGGGTTTGAAAATCAACATTCAGAGGAAATGCTGCACAAAAGGCTTATCTTTGTTGTGGTGTTTGTAAATGTAATGAATATGTAAAAGTGTTTGTTATTAAGCCCTCTTCTGCGCCTCTGAGTTAGAGAGTTCAGGCATTTAATTATTAGCTAATCCCACAAAATATTTATTAAATCTCATATTTATCCATATATCACAGACTCTTTCTACAAAGAGAATAAAAAAATAAAACATCTTAAGCATTTCAAGCATTTTTTTTCCCCATACTATTTTTTCCCCTCTGGAACTGTGGCTATTAATCAAATAAAAACCAGAAATCCTTTTATTGTATACGAATTGTTCGATGGACAGAAAATGTTCTTTTTCTTAAAATGCATGTGATCAATGGATGGCAGTGACCGATACCAGTGCAGTAGCATCATTTATCTAATTTCCATCCAGTTAATAATCAATAATGTGTGTCAAAATGACCAGTTAATTTTCTAAAAGTAATACACACCTACTCTGCAAATTATATGTTTTATTATGCTTTTTATTTCATTTCCAAATACTATCATTGCTTAGCTGCTTATAGCATTTTAATGCTTTAAATTAAATAACATTTGTGCAGCTATTTTTCATCTTAAAACATTCTTGGGGCACAAAGTGCAGAGTTGTTGACATACAGAGCCAGAATAGTGCATCATGTAGCTATTTCCCTAACAAAACTAACTGTTAAAACTAACAATGTCCACAAAAATATCTCAATTTATTTTTATAAGGATTACTTTTTGTTATGGTGTCTATGATGATGAGAAAAGTCTAAAAACTAAACACCAAGGTCACTACTCTCCCTGACCTCTCAAAGGACATTTAGAAAACATTACAATATCCACCACCATTAGATTTTGGAAGGATGTACTGTAAATAAAGACAACAAAGAAGGAAGAATTTGGTGAACTAGCAGTGCTAATAAGTCTGGGGTTTCCTCTTCTCCAGTTTGATCCAGATGCCCTTCTCTGGTCGCAGGATGAGCTCTCCTAACGGCCGCAGGTCTTCACGTTTCTGACAAGCTTCAACGTTGAAGTTACGCAGAATGGACGCCAAGATCACCTTTTCTTCTATTAGCGCAAAACGCTGGCCTGTGGAGCATCGTAATGGAACGCACAATGCAGTAATTCTGAATGTGTAAATTTAAGACCCTCACTGAGGAAACTCAGGAAAGTATGCACGTACACAGATCCAGTGAAATACAAACGAAACGTGTCCTGTGCTTACCGATACAGTTGCGGAGTCCAGCTGAGAAGGGGATGTATGCGTATGGAGGCCTTACCACTGAATTCTCAGGCAGAAAGCGTTCAGGCCTGAACTCTTCGGGCTTAGGGAAGTATCGCGGGTCACGGTGGAGAGCGTAGGTAATGATGATGGCATTGGCACCTTTGGGCACCTTGAAACCATCTATCGGTACAAAAGAAACGTAGTAACTGTAAGAAAAATGTGTCCTTGCTGATCACTAAACATGTCTTGTTACACGTAAAACCTTTACAAATTTCACTGCCTCAGCGGTCAGGCATCTTATTAAAGGATAAGTTTGTTTTATTACAACCTGTTCTCTTAAGTTGTTAAGTACAAAAGAAAGGAAGGCTGTATTAAAAGATAAATCTGGTGTTTTCCAATTTGGGTCTTATTTTTGTAGTTTGGCCGTCATTTATGCTGATTCAGATAACATTGTAATCACCAAATGATTTGCTGAGGACTGGGGAAAAGGTGACATAATACAACAAGGTCCAGTGGACCAAAAATCTGAACCAGGAGATCAAACAACCTGTCTGAGTGCCTGACCGCTGGTGCCCTGTTGAACTTAGTCATGTCACCATATTCCCAGAACTCAGCTGTTAACTTGGTGAGTACACTGTTATTATTACTGATAGGAATGATAGTCAGAACTGCAAAAATAAGACCCCAGCAGTGATAAAACGGCAGTTGCATGACACCAAAAGTGAGACTGAACTAATGAAGGCAAAAAGAGTGACAAGTCCTCATTCATGGGTCCATTTGCTGAGTAAACAGATGCATTTAGTCAATGGTAATTTTGTACAGTTGTTTTTCACCAAAACTTCAAATTGCTATAATTAATTGCTGCTAATTAAATAGTCTTACAAAGGCATGGTAGCTGCTATTAGCAAGACTGGAAAACTATATAAAACATATACTAACTCTCATTTGAACAAAGTTGCCATCTGGCTATGATGTGACTGGTGTGATGCCATGCTTCACTATTTATTTCCAGAATTGTGATTCCTATACGCTACTCCTATACTAACTATACTACTATTTAATCAAAGAATGACAACTTTACTTTGCATTACATTACCAGACTTAAGATGATCATCTAACGTATAGCGCAGTAGAGGAATGTAACTAAGTACATTTATTCAAGTACTTTACTTAAGTACACTTTAAAGGTACTTTTACCTTCCTTGAGTGTTTCCATTTTATGCTACTTTGTACTTCTACTCCACTACATTTTATAGGCAAATATTGTACTCGTTACTCCACTACATTTATTTGACAACATTACTTACTGGTTACTTTGTAGATTCAGATTATCAATACAAAATATAAATCAACTAATAAATTACCATGTATATGATAGATTAAGGTACCCAGCAGTAAATAAAGTACTTAAATGTATCCCCATCTTTACCACCTGCAACATTAGTGATGCTTACACATTAATGCATTCCTAATTATAATCCAGTAATATAATATATATTATTCTGAAATGGGCCATTCTGCATAATAAGTACTTTTACTTTTGGTACTTTAAGGATATTTTGATGCTAATACTTATGCACTTTTTGCATAAGGACCTTTAATTTTGCACTGTGGTATTGCTACTTTTGCTTAAGTAAAATATCTGAATAGCTCTTCCACCACTGGTACAGAGCCATTCATTCTTTCACCACACAAACTGACTATTTACCACATGCAATCCAGAGGGGCCCTGTTTAATTAATTTGAAGAAACTCAACAGCTACAACAGCACCATACAATAAATGTTATGTGACAAAGAAAACTATTTTTCTGATAAAAATAACAGTTTCGTATAAAAATACCACTGCCTTGAGGGATTTGCACTCAACAAATGAATGTTTCATTCAAGTGTCATCACGCATCTGTAACTCACTGATATGGCAGTCTTCACCAATGCTGCGGGCAAAGAAAGGCACAGAGGGAAACAGTCGCAGGGCTTCCTTGATTACACACTCCAGGTATTTGAGCTTCTTCAGGTCGTCTGTGTTAACGGGCCGGTCAGATGTACCTTTGCACATTAATCAGTAAACACTGTTTAAACTCATTAACGCAGAAAACAGATCAGAGTGTAAACTAATTCTTACATCAGACGGTTGTTAATAAGTTTGTGCTCCAGTTTCATGCTGTTGCACTTTCTCCTGCTTTTACATCTTTGACACATTCTCTAATTTCCCCACCTTCTACAGTAGATAGGAGACTATAGTACTGTATCGTTTAAGTGACACACCCCATAGATATGTTGTGTTTATTCGATAAGACATAAGTATAAGAGTCAGGATAATTTTAACAGTATAGGCATACGTTGGAAAATAAACTCCTACCTATAGACAATAAATCAACAATTATTAACAGAACAAACTGCACTAGGTGCAGTAAGGTATGTCAATTGTAAGGTTGAGTATATCAAAAAATGAATGCTTAAGGACAAGTTTTGATCCTAAACTGGTGCAAACTTCATCTAGATTACATCATGGAAAAAAATGCATGGAGGCCATGGTAAATCCACACAGCAGTGAAAATAATTCAATTATTCTCTATGTATTTTGGCAAGGATTTTCACAGCTATTATCCCTGTATAAGCTCCCCTTGACTTGTAAAGAACAAATGAGTCTGAGAAAAGATGAGTCAGAGGGCCTTCAGGCAGGAAAATAGATGATGTCATGAAAGTGAGAAGGTGTGCAGTGTCGGAGGAGAGGGCATGTTACTGTTACCGAACACCTCCTGAAGCTCTTGTTGAACTTTGCTGTGCGCCTCAGGGTGGGAGCCCAGCAGATGCAGGGCCCAGTTCATGGAGGCTGCTGTAGTATCATGTCCCTGCATAACGAGGGCAGTTGAATACAGAAAAACAACACATTATGTACGACTTCAAAGTTGATTTCTTTTCTTCTTTTTTTGGCCTCTTGGGGGCAGCGGAAAAAGCTGCAAACTCAACAATGAAATATGAAGTTGTTATAGTGAATGTGTTAGCAAATGGCTGCCTATTTCCAGAACACATCCAGCAGACACAGAGCGACATTAGCATAGATTTGGTGTTGGGTTTCTGGTCAACAAATGTAAGTCTAATATTACTCTCCGTTTAGCTCTGTTTTGGTCTCCGCCAAGTCCTGAGGGAAGTATCTGGCTCCTTAGCTGCTAAATGCTCCACTATGTTCACTAGCTAATCATTAACTTTGTCTCTCATCTGTTTAGTGCTGGGCTACTAGCCTAGGATTATCAGAAATTGTAGGTTGAAAACAGCTGCCTGCTGAGTTGGGTGATCATTCTCTGTGGGTTCGTCACTACGCGCAACTCCTTTCTCATTACAAATTGTCATTTTCTCCATTGTTAATTTAAAAAAACAATGAATAGTGCAGCTTTAAGTATGTCTTTACTCAAGTTGAGAGTTGCATTTCTAACCACCAACCCTAAACATAAAGGTGTCCACTTCCTCTTGGATGTCCTGATGGCTCATCCTGTTGCCATCCTCATCTGTGGTCTTCAAGAGCATGTCCAGAAATGCTCGTCTTTTCTTTGTCTCGTGGTCAGAGTTGCTGTCTGATTCTGTATAGGAAACTTTCTCAGCTCTTTCGTTTATCACCTGAGACAAAAAGAAGGTTCAAAATGAAATGGTTAAAATAAAAATATATATATTTTTCCTCTAATATATATTTACCTGTAGTGCTATTTATCCATCTAGATTTTGTTTAGGTGTGTGAGTTGCCAAGTTTTGGAGATGTAGGCTGTAGGGCAGTTTCATGTAGGAACTATTTTCTTTCTGCTTATAGTTCCTACATGACATTTCTCAAAACAAGGTCTGTGGATTATCTTGAGTAACTGGGTCATAATTCCTGGAAAGAGACACTGCTGCTGAGTTTTTCCAACTCACCTCACAACAATCTAGATGGATTTAATACCATCTACAGGTAAGAGGAAAAACGTGAATTTTAAATTTTGGAGTGAGCTATCCCATTAAGGATAAGGCTGAATGTTGTCCTAAGTTGCCTCTTCTTCATGATTTTGATGCAATAAACGCTGAACATTCACAGATTTTTTTAAACCACAGGCTCCATTACTCACATTGTACGTAAAGGAGTGTAGGATCTTGAGTGTTTTATCATGCTCCCAGCCCTCCCCAAAGTAGTTGTACACAAAGTCAGGCCAAAACCAAGGTGTCCTCTGTCTGCGGCTGAGAATGTCACTCATTCTATGGAAAAAAAAGTTAGACAAAAACATGAAAATATGGATCAGATCATTTTTCCCGCATTATTGTATTTGTGTGATAGAAAAGAAATAGAACTCACTTGTACACGCTCTTAACATACTCTGAATCAGAATTACTCTGGGCATTAATTTTCTTTCCCATTGCAGTTTCTGAAAAGACATTGTTTAAAATATGAATTCACATTCTAATAAAAGGCTTTGGGCATCTGTCTTACTGTATATAGATAAGATATCATTTGGTACGTACAGACGGAGGTAAAAAGGGTCATCTATACATGCACACATGCACATTCAATGTACATACGCTCACCACAGATAATGTCCAGGGCACACAGGGTAATGTGACTGAAGCAGTTGAATGGACCCTTGCCTGCCTGCTTCTCCAGCTTCTCCACCAGGATCTCTGCCTGCTCGTTCATCACTTCCAAGAAGTCCGTCAGGATGGAGAAGTGGAAGGTGGGAGTCAACATCTTTCTCCGCTGACGCCACTTAGGCCCAGTGCTGATCAAGAGAAGACATCAAAGAGAGTTTAAAGTGACAGTTCACTTTAGCTGCCGTGTTTTGGAGATTTTTTGTTCAGTGTGTGAACACTACATATTCAGAACCTGCTTAGATTTAGTCTACAATATGCATCTGGGACATAGCTATGGTCTTATTATTTTTATTCATTCATGTTTCTTATGTTTTTTCAAACCTACAGTTGCCTGACCGAGTAAGCTTGGACAATTTTTTTTCTTTCTCTTTATTAATGCAAGATTTTTGATTTTTTACTTACACGCTTTTCATGTCGTGCAGAGGAGAGCCACAGGTACATACCTGGTAAGAAGGCCAGTTCCAAGCCAAGGGTGCAGGAAGTCGTATACATAGGCTTTGTCCATATGAACAGGGTTGGTCAGTACCATCTACGAAAGACCATTAATAGCACACAAAACAAAATTAAGAAAGAGTCATCACACAGCAAAGTTGTTATTCAATAGATAGCTAGAATGGTGAGCAGCACCAGTTACAGCAGTGTGTAAAAGTGCAATGACATCCTAAAGAGACCATGTTCTCACATAGGGAATAACAAGGTTAAGCTCAACTCGACTTGTCTTGCTGAATAGCCTTAGCTTGTGTGCTGTAACCTCTGCTTCAAATTTGTGAGATTGTGAGAACATGCTTCATTATTTGGGCTTCATAGTTATGTCTGTAAAAAAAACTTTGTAATTGCTTTACATATCACTGAATATGAATAAAAATGAAACACTTGTAACTCCTATTTAGTTACTGACTTGTTCTATCAAAGACTAATTTATAAGATGAGACAAGTGGAGATTTACAGTACAAGTTAAAGGTACTGTGTGTATTCCCTGTGTTGTAACTGTGGAGTTGTCAGTGACTATACCTCAACGGTTTCAGCATGAAACAGAACCACAAATGGGACCGGTCCAATCCAGATTTTAAACAGCGGTGCATCACAGAACTCACGGGTAAAATCCTCAATTTGACGAAAGAAATCTGAAACAAAGGAAAACTATTTATATATACAGTAATGGAACAGTAATTAGGCATTTACATGATCAGTTATGTCAGTCAATTGAAAATGTTGTACCATATGAGTCCCCCTGTGCCGTGGTCTATGCCTTGGCAATCGGCACATAAATCAGCCTATGCAGCCTCCTGGAGCAGCATGTTGATCGCTTTCTTACCTCCTGCATTGGTTTTGAACTGCAGTGCATTTCCAATGAAGGGATACGTCCCTTCCACCTCCGGAATAGGCTTCATCTCATACCATTTGTGCAGGTAATCGCTGAGCAGCTTGTAGGTGATGTAGGTCAGAGCAGCAATGAAGATGCTGACTCCTAGTAAAGGTATTGTGTAATTACCAAGTAAAACTGCCATCTTTTTTGCTGTCTTTATGTAGAGTTTATGTGTGTGTTACAGTACCAGGCGGTCCTCCTGTGCCTTTACTATGTGGTGTGTCTTCTCTGCTTTTGCCCCTCCTTTTCTTTACAGTCAATCCACTGACAGCTTACTGGGTTAAGGGGGGCTACTGTATTTATTGTCATATACGGCTCTTGTACATATTAAATGTTTTAGAAGGAAATAGGATAATATACAACATGGAAGATAGACGATAGATAAACGTGGGTGCTAAAATGTGCAAAAACAAACAGTAAATGTTGGCACAAATGATTTAATAAAGTGTTAATTATTTACCTTCTGATAGCTGACTGGCCCTGACCAAGGCCTTTGGCCTATTTATTCTCTCTCTATTTTTCAATGTCCTTTCATATCACGTCCAACCTGATTGGCTAATAAACAGCCTTTCTTAGTGCCAGATACAGTTTGCATCTTTTATGTTTACATCTTTATTGATGAAAACAGGTTTTCAATGTTGTGAAATCAATGTAAATAATATAAGGATCATTACTTACAGTTGACCCTAAATCTCTCTTTGCAGAGGAATTTTGGTCTTTATTTGAATAAGATACTTTTGAATCACATTTAGGCTATTATTTTACAGTTACGTTTTACTATTTAGAAGTATTGTTTTATGTTTGTAAATACCAAATTCTTAAGTAGTTGTTTTACTGTTCAGTGTTACTTAATTTTACCTCTGATCATTTTTGTTTTTGTGTAGTTTGTGGTGCCTTAAATGAACCTGTTGAATCAATATCTCTCTGACACAGTCTCAGCAAAGACTGAACATCAGGGCCATAGCTAGCATGAGGATACTGGGGTATGTACTATTTATTTATTTATTTATTATGAGTTTGGACGTTTTAGCAACCTGGCAAGACTTTACATTCTGCAATGAAAAACGTACACATGGTAGGTAAACAGCACTCCGCCCACATAATGCTATTCCTGACTTTGTGGAGAAGACTTTGAAAAAAGCTTTTAGACCTTCATGTTGGGAAATAGAAATATATAAAAGTATAATTGAACAGTCAACTGAATAAATAAAATAAAATGAAAAAGTTATTTGAACAAATGAAGATATCTTTTTGGCTGGACTCACGACGAATCTTATTTTAACATTATACTGTAAGCTTCAGATGGTACTTTTAAGGACAATTGGCTCTCACTTTCTATTTAGAATATGTATCTGACAATCATTTCCTAATTAAATAGTAACAATGCTCTACTTTGTAATGTGCCCATTGTTATATAAGTAATAGAAGGTTTGTTAAGTACTTGAGACAAACAGTAGAACATGGTATAGTTTCTTACAATAACCACTAGATGTCATGATGACACAATATTTAATCAGACAGTAAAGAGGCGATTTATCCTCCACTCTTACAGCAAATTAAGCTTTTTTCTAAATTGATCACAGGAATATTATGATTACTAAGTAAAAAAGACTTTTTCAGCTAAATTATACATTTAAAGTCTTGTTCTGACATCATAAAACAAGACTGAGATACATAACTTCAATAACTTCAAGACAAAGAACTTCTTTAAATTAGAGTCAAAATAAACTGTTTAATATTCTAGTTGAAATACTTGTGTTTTATTGGAATTTTTGTTCACGTAAAGCTGCAATGCAATGGAAATACAATATGACACACAATATACAGTATGCAGTACATATATAAGCATAATATTCACAAAGAGAGTAAAACAATAAGTAATTGGTAGCAGTCACAATAATTGAACATACATACATACATACATACAAATGGAATTTCCCATTATTACCAATGGAATACAGTCAGTCCTGCAATCGATTAGTCATGCCAAGTGCTATGAGGAGCTTCTGGTGAAAGGCCGGCACCCTCTCCTTATGGACAGGCCAGTCCAGGATGCAGCATGGACGCAACATGCCCCTGCGAAGGAAGAGTGAGCGAGATAACTTGTAGTCGTGAACATCCTGCAGGAAGACCAGAACCACAGAGTCCCTGCTGGCTTCAATGACCTGATGAAGTGCCTGATGGGCTTTAAATCTGGATAAGCAAAGACACAGAGTAGGAGGGCAGAGAGACAACTTTGAGAACTCACCTTGTCACAAATATACTGCGAGAAAATATACTGCGCATCACAAAATGGTTAGGTATAATAGTTAGGTCTGTACTTGGCTTTAACATGTATGTATAAGCTATAATAATGTATAACTCAAGCAGTGTTTGTTTGATTTACCGTCTACACCAGGGATCGTTGAGAAGAGTTTCAGTGACGACAAACAAGATCTTTCTGGACCTTCTCATATGATCCACAATGCTTTCCAGCTGGGACATGCCAGGGACCGAATCTCGATCCTCCAGGCAAAACTGGCATATTCCATTCTCTAATGGGACCAACCTTCTCTCCACCCAGCTGCTGTCTTCCTCTGCATGTATGACGTAAGCATCGTACTCAAATTCCCTGCCCTCTTCAACTTTGGCGTCACTAAATCCTAATGTGCGATTGACCAATATGTTCCAATAAAACTGAATCCTCCAGCCATGGAACCGCACCAGAAGTGCAGTTAGAGTCAGCATGATAACAGCTGTGCTGCTCAGTATGTAAAGAGCCTGAAATGGGGTCATATCTTTGCAAGAGAGGGCATCAAAATCCATGACAGAGTGGTTAAAGTAAGCTAGTGGAGTGTTGCACATATACTGCTCCCTGAGACCTGGCACACTGCTCATATTGGTGTTATTCAACCATGTCACGAACCACAGGATACTTTCACATGTGCAGTCAAATGGATTTTTGTTCATGACAAGCAGGCTGAGGTTGCTCATAGGAATTTTGAACACTTCGGGCCTCACATTTGTGATCAGATTCTTCTGTAAATATAATGCCCGCAGTGAGTTCAGATCATCAAATACTGAGTCCTTAAGACTATTAAGGAGATTGTTGGCCAGGCTTAGTTCACGGAGGTTACTCAGCCCTCTCAGAGCCTCTGCTGGGATCTCATCTAGCCCGTTACTATCCATCTGTAAGCTTATCAAGCTCTGTGCCCCTTTGAGAAACAACACCGGCCCACCTAGGTTAGCACTCTTCCAAAAACGGGCTAAGTTGTTGTGTTGGAGCTTCAGCACCTTCAGGTTCACAAGCCCCTCCAACATGTTCTCTTTGATGTTAGCAATGTTGTTGTTGCTCAGATCCAGGAAGGTGAGGTTGGACAGGACACTGAATGGAGAGGGATCCACATTCAAGGCTGTGGCTTTAAGACTTTTTCCCAAAGTCAGGATGCTAAGATTGGGCACATTAGCAAATGACATGGAGCTTAGATTGACTGTCTGGTGGTTATTGGACATGCGAATCTCTTGAACTTTATCCAGGCCTTCAAACTCTTTGCCAGTGAGAGTTTGCTTGATAAAGTTGAAATCTAGAATAAGAGTGGTGAGGTTTCTCAAAACAGAGAAGCTCCCAGGATTAATCTGCGTTATATCTGTTCCTGTCAGATTTAGCTTCCTGAGAGGTGATCCCGCAAGTGAGACTAAGGTCTTGTTGGTGATGTTTCTGAGTGAGGTATAACTGCTCCAGCTCATATCAAGTTCTTTAAGACTTGTCAAGCCTGTAAATGTGTGCTCTGTGATTTCCCGAGCTGCAGTTTTCTGCAATATCAAACTCTCCAGGGAACTTAATGGTTGGAAGGAGAAATCATCAATAATCGGGGTGGCGGAGGTATGACTTTTCACCAGAGCTTTTGTCAACTGGAGATTTTTCAGACTTTTTAGTCCCTGAAATGTTTCTTTGGTCAGGTGCTTCATGGTGTTGTCCACCAAAATTAGAGTCTGAAGTCTGGACAGCCACTGAAATGAGCCTTCTTCAATTTTACCCATGCCATTATGGGACAGATCTAGAAAGGTTACATTTGTTTTCTGTAGCCCTCTGAAGGTTGTGTTTGTGAGCGTGACCAGCTTCATTTTCCGAAGAGACAGGGCACCAATGGCTGTCCCTGACAGCTCTGAGCAGACTTTAGAAATACCCAGAGTGCCCATATTGCTCCCATCCAGGATTAAAGTACGTAGGCTTGAAATGGGCTTAAAGCAACCAGGCTCCAACTGCAACAAAACATAACAAAGAGATCCTGCAGTGAGAAAAAAAAGGGAAACAAAACAGACAACTGAAAGCAAGGTGCCACAATAACTCGAATTTCTACGTTCCAATTTTGACAACACCCTTTTCATTTCCCTTTTCTAGGTAAATTTCTTACTGTTTTTAGAGACACATATGACAGGTTGAGGACATGTAGAAAGGATGAATGGTTAAGGAAGGAAAAGTCATCTTTCTTCAGAGTGGTGAACTCATTGAACGCCAGACTGAGGGTCACCAGGCTGGGCAGTTGAGGCTGAGAGCCGAGCTTGGCTGAATGCAGTTTGTTTATGGAAACATCAAGATATGTCAGGCTCTGTGAATTATGAAAGGAGAATAAAAACAAAATAAAGGGTTATTTAATGCAATGCATGCGGAAGCATATCAAACAATCTAACCCCCAAAAGTGTAAACCTCTTAACGCCATGCTTTGCAGCATATTTCAGACATGGTCTCAATTAAAAAATGTAGAAGATCTCTCAGGTCATAAGACTCCTCCCTCAGTATTTTCTGTTGCCGCATGCTTTTTTGCTTTAATGTTTTCATCAGCTTGCCTCTTACATAAAATGTTACATGTAACAGAAGCCAGCAGGCGGTTACTTTAGTGGAATTTTCTTTTTCTTCTAAAAATTACTATTCACTATCATTTCATTGTCTCATTTCTGTCATCATCACCATTATTGCACAGTAGCACAGTTTCTCTCCAGCTATTACTGATCCAACTCATCAGTGTAACTGACATCTGTACCTGAAGTGCAAAGAAGGGTTCTCCTTGTAGCTTTAGCCTATTACTAGCCATAATCAACCGTGTTAGATTGGTGCAATGGCTCAGATCCTCCTTCCTCAGCAAAAACACTTCATTGTGTTCCACGTTCAGTGTCTGCAGCAGAGACAGTGTCTGGCACAAACCCGCTTCCAGCTTGCTGATACTGTTGTGACTGACATCAAGGTGGAGGAGGCCTGGGTATGGGGTTAGTGAACCAGGGGGGATCCCCTTCAGTCTGTTGTGAGACATATCCAGTGTCGTGATGTTCCTGGGAAGGTTTGGAGGGACTGCACTGAGGCTGAGGTGGCTGCAGTCAGCTCGGCCGTCTTGCACGTGGCAGGAGATCTTCTTCTGGGAGGCCACGCAATTGTACGGTCCCGTCATAAAATAACACATGATGATCGCCGCCGGGAGGACAAGGCAACGTTGGGCACACATCATTTCAAAAACCTTTAAAAAAAGAGACAGGTAATATATTTCAGGACTGCTTTTTGTGTTATATTTGTTGAAATTTTCTTTACATCCGGACAGCAATCAACAAATCAAATGCTCTGGAAAAAAATTATTTAAAAAATCCGGTATCTGTGGCTGTCGCAGGTCTGTAAGAAGTCCAATCTGGCCTCCCTGCCTGAATACTTACTACCTGCCTACTGCAAGCACTCTGCCCGCGCACTCATTGCGCATGAAAATGTGTTTTCGGGGAGTGGAAGAAAACCCTAACAGGAGGAGGCAGACACAGAGCATCATTAGGAAATATCTGGAGTGGTGTTTCTGGTGTTTCTGGCAAAATGTAAGTCCAATAATCACTCTTATCTATTTTGGTCTCCACCAACCCCTGCGAAAAATGACTCCACTATGTTCATCAGTTAGTAGCTCCGTTTGTCTGTCTGCTGTTTGGTGCTGGACAAAAAGGGAACAGTGAGTTTTTATAGCTTTTTCAATAAAAAGTTGTCCGCTACAGCCAAAAATTACACTGAGACTCAATAAAAACAAAACTGCAGGCCGCGCAATGAACAATGAACTGAAAGATGCATCATAGAGCTGAGGGGAACTGGTCGGGTCAGCCGATAACCCCCGGTGTATTGCTCATCTCTATGAGCAACTTCCACTTTACACATAGACATTTGATCCATTCCATCCAACAAGCAAACACATTGATTAGTGCAGCTTTAATGTACAGAACTGTCCATCAATGTGTTACTAAATGTGAGGGGGAAAGATTTATTTCTGACATTACAACATCTCATATGTATTTAAAAATCTGTCTACAGAAATATCTGTTCCAAAAGCATATATTAATTAATAGGCTACTATGACAGTATTACTAGGATTGTGTGATAATTATAGCACTGTCATCTTGACATTGCACACACTACAAGACGAATATTAATTCACATAAAATAACTGCAGAGTTCTTACCAGACTTTGCCTCTGCATATTATCTGTTGCATCTAGACGTCATAGAGGAACGCATTCACTGCCAGCACCAGTCTTCTTCGGGAAAGCAGACAGGAGTCTCGGTGCGAGTTTAATAAGAAGCAGGCTCTGCGTGCAATAAAATGCGGAAATGAGAAACCGGCAGCTCCGGTTTTACTTCTACATCAGTGTCTAGATCAACTGGAAAATGCTACTGTTTCATGCAGGAGGAAAGGGAAATCATACTCACATCCTACGAACCAGACTGGGTCCAGTGTGATTACGCAATAACGATTATTATTACAGATGCCTGTTGCGGTATCAGAGTTGGGAGCTGGTGAGGTGGCGTAAACAGCCAGGCACAGAATGGGACGGAGTCAACGGACACGTACCTGGCACAACGCTGGATTTATACCGTAATGTCTGGATGTGCGCTAAACAAGGGCAAGTTGTTGTCAGTTGACTCGGGTGTTTCCAGTCGCCTGCGGCTCTCGTAAATGTGTTTAAACATCCCATGATGAGGTCACATTTGGGGCGATGTCAGTTGCTGGGCGAATTTGTGTTTGCGCAACACTCAACGCTGTGTGGTATAAATACCGTAAATGTGCGAGTAGACGTGCCAGACATTTAATGTGGAGGAGCCAGGCTAGCTGCAGCTTTGCTGTAAATAGTGTATTCAAAGAGCTGTAATAAAGCCTCTGATAACTTAAAAGAACAGATGAATGTAGCTATCTCCTGCCCCCGTATGTATTGGCTTTTTTTTTTCAAAACTTTTCTGGAAACAGATGGTCTAACCTCTTTTATGTTCCTCTGGCTGTCTGCTATAGTTGACAAGAATGAACTTGTCAACTTGAATGAAAAGCTCACGACGTGTCACCCTCTCTGGAATACAGACCCGGTCTTGCTCTGAAATGCCCACAGGGAGGCAGGTGCAATTAGTCCAAAGTTCAGCTATTAGGTGACACTGACATATAATGCACACACCTATTATATTCGCATAGGAAGCTGAGTATGAGCATGGAACCATCCAGATAAAGTGCGACCAATAGTACATGCTGCTGGCCTAAACCTTCAATATAGCGTTAACGTTTGTTTCCTAGCAAATGGAAGTGAGAGTTTCACTCACCTGTGGCATTTAGTTCCCTAAAACAGACCCTGCATCAGTCAAGATGCAGAAGTAGGAGAATCCTAGAGAAGAAGCCTTTAGTGCTCAGGTCCATAGGATGCACACAAGGGTGTAGATACAGTAAACTACACACTCATTGAAGATCTCTTTACATTAGTACAGTGTGAAGCACCTTAAGGTGTTGTTTTTTTCCTGTTTTACATGTTATATTTAAAATCACAGATGAATTGAATTTCACCGATTGCCCTTTAAAGTCCATACCATGCTGTAAAATAGAATCAATAGACCTGGGGTGCGGAAAATATGCATTACAAAAGCTTTTATAACCTTTATACACCATGGGTAGGTTTGCTGAGCATGAATACTCTCTTTCACTAACACACACGAGCTTTGAGCTGCCCAGTACCAAAACATATTTTATTGGCCTCATTTGCCTTTGCTCAAGGGCACTTTAAAAGTTCCGAGGCAGGGGTGGGTGTTCTCCGGTCACTTACTCCGCTGGGCCAATCGCTAAGTTGAGAAATCAGACATCTTTCTATTCATCTGATAATGTTTAATTCTTTATAGTTTTATTACATTACATAACTTGACATGCCCTCATTCAGAACACCAGAGAAATGAAACTGGACTGAGTTTAGATGGGGGGGGGGGGGAATAACTGGGTTACTTTAAAATAAACGCTAGAGGGCAGTAAAATACTGTTACTCAGCATGCCAGCAATACTTCCTTTAGGCCACGGTATAATTAGTCTAATAAGACGCGAAAATAAAACATATTACTTCGGTTGGCAGATGGAGATACAGTCTAGTTAAACTGAATATGATTTTTAGTATTTTAAGGGGGGTATTACTGCCGTGTATTCCTTTTAACATAAGATCCCACACTTCCAGAATTCAGATTGTCATTTTAACTGTACAGTGTTATTGAAGTCATGACCCTGAGGTGTCCGTGTGGCCTAGAGGTCTGACCAAGTAGTCGCAACGTCGAGGACATTTGTTGCATGTGTCCCCTCTTCGGCGGACTCAAAACAGGTAGCTGCAAGTTGCTAAACCTGAAAACCTATGAAAAACATCACCCAGGGTCAACAATTGTAAATCATGCTAATCAGTCTGTTGGCAATTATGTTGAGGTTTTGTGCAGATTGATCTTGGCCATCTAGGACTGTTAGTACTTTATTTGTAACACATTTAAAAAAGATTGTTTTGGGCTTAAAATGATGAGTTAGCCATTTAATAGAGTATGAATCTTAAATGAAATGCATTTCTCCTAAGATATACAGTACATTACAAGTAAATGGAGTGAAGCTCATTTATTGAACAGTATATCATTAGAGTTCTAGGCTGCAAGTACGTGCATTACTGAGACAGTCCAAACCCCAATAAATCTGAAGATAACCACATGTCCAAACCAATTTTGAAAGGTCAGCAGTAACGTAAAAGCAGAAATGACCTGCTGCTGGTGCTAAATGAGTCATACATTTGAACCACAGTAAAACAAGAAGTATTATTTTATTTTCATAATTACTTTAATATCCTGTGGACAGTTTACTCCCTGTTCATATCTCTCCCTGGAATACCCTCAGTGTCAAATCTTTCAAATGTTTAATCCTTTTTTAAACTCATTGTTCAGGCTGTATCAGATACTGTACACAGGATATTCTATCTTTGCATTTGTGAAAACCCCTTTTTAGCCATACTAGCGGCATGGCTCCAGGGATGGCAATGCTGGTCTGTCGGTCGACCATTTTGGTCCACACTGAAATACCTTAACAAATATTAGATGGATTGCCATGAAAGTTGGTACAGACATTCATGGTCCCCAGAGGATGAATCCTAACAACTTTGGTGATCCCTTGAGTTTTCCTCTAGGGCCACCGTGGGTTTGACATTTGTCGTTCAAAGGGAAATATTTTGACAACTATTCAAAAGAGTTTTGCATGAAATTTGTTAGGATGTTCAAGATCCCAAGAGGCGGTGATCCCCTGACTATCCCTCTGGTGCAGCCATGAGGTTGACATTGTTTGTTTTTATTTAAATATCTCAACAACTCTTGGATGGATTTCTCAAAAATGTGGCACAAAAATTCTTAGTCCCCAAAGGATGAATTTGAATCACTTTGATCCCCTTTCATCTAGCACCATCATATCATGTCAAAATTGTAATTGGTCCAATACTTTGGTTTTTGACCAAATACCTGCAAAAGAACTGACATTTCCATCATCCTCAGCTGTACTTTGTGTTTAGTGCTAATTAGCAAAATTGAGTTTGCTAACAGTTTAAACTAAGAGGATGTAGTAAACATTATACATGCGAAACATCAGCCTACTATCTTTGTCATTGTGAGTACTGTATGTTAGTATGCTGTGAGCATTTAGCGCAACACTGTGCCTTACAACCTCGCAGACTGTTAGTCTGTGGTAACAATCTGTGTTTCATGTCTTAACTCCCCCATGTCATCTTTCCCCCTGTTTCCCAGCTCCTTTGCACACTTTCGTTGCTAATAGATTGATTATGTGCAGATTTATGGAGGGAGGACACTAACCCTGTGACCTTTCATGTTGCTGATTCTACAATATGCAAAGCAGGAAACATTACTTTGCTTCTAGAGAAAAAAACCTGCAATAAATTCCCCCATCAAGTCATACAGACACAGACATACACCTTTCTATCCCCTCTCTTTTCCTCTTTACCCTTCCATCAGATTAATAGAGCAGGTCCTTCCTGGGATAGACCTCAGGCCACCTGATTGGTTTAGCCCGGTGCTAAGCCAAGGCAGCTTACAGGGCTTTGTGCCAACGGCTGGATTGCTGAAGACCTGTAAAAAGTGGAGAGAGCAAGCATGTTCGGCACTGTGGTCGTGGGCAAGTTAGTAATGTGGTAAATAGAAAAGAGGGATAAGATTCACCTATAAAATACACAGATAGAAAGGGCCGTGATGAGAACCAGAGCAAATGATGCAGCAGGGAATTGTTGCAGCTCCGTTCTGCTTTAATACTAGCTAAATCATGAAGTGCACTGTCAACAGCTCAGGAGGGGAAGGAGGCAAACAGAGACCTGAAAGCTGACACGAATTAGGTGCGCATCAGATTCTCTCCAGAGAAACAACTTGGCACTGGAATGAGGGATTAAGAGTAAGGAGAAACACCCCTACTGCAATGTGGACTGAGTGACAGGCATTGCTGTACATGTTTCACTTAGCCTGAGAGTGGCTAGTGCGTGTCATGCGTACGTGTGATTGAATGCACTCATGCAAAAGGAATAACTGGGGTGGGGGGCAGCGGCTCCATCAATGGGAGTGTGTGTGCCACATTTATTCTACCAGCTCGGGTAAATCTCTTCTCCTTCATTTGCAGATTGAATCTCTGGAGTGTTTGAAAGCCTCGAAACAAAAGGTGAGTTTGCCCTCTTGGCTCTTCACTGCTATACACGGTGGATGTTAACCTATGTTATGTAATCCTGTACATTAACTCACGCAGCAACTTCATTATCAACCTCACTACACGCTGACATCCACCAGAAAGCTGTGAATTGTGAACTGTGTATTTATCCCATAAACATCATGAAGTGGCTAATGGATTTAGTTGTAGTCTCACAGCAGTGCATTGTCATTGTCTGATGTAATGGCCATGTGCAGCACAAGTGAGAGAAACAAAAACTAGAGCATGTATTCACAAATAGGAGGGGAGCAGCGGTAACTGAAGTCTTTGTTTGCTTGACTTTACACGGATATTTCAAGAAAAGCAGATACATTCCCTGTTTCATCTTCACACAAGGCTGGTGAAGACGAAACAGTGAGAATAGGGTAAGTGAGATGAAGAGATTTCAAATGGAGAGATGTGGAAGATGGTAATATACATAGAAGGAGTGGCGCAGGCTGTAGCAGCAATGTTGTAGCATGTTCTCTCTGCAGAAAAAAAAAAGACACCACAGTATATCTCCCCCTCCCCAGTTTGCTGACCAATGATGTTTGGAGGTCAGACGCCCAGCTCTGCTACTGGTGTCAGCCACTGACACACAGCTTGGTCAAGAACGCAGTGATTATTACACCTTAGAGGAAGGGAGGGGCAAATGGTTCATAGCAATATATGTGCATTTCAATCACATGCTGGAGAGAATACAGAACAGAGCAGAACATGGATGTAATAAGCCAAGTGCTCCTTATCAGGGTTTGTCCTTTATCAAGGACATGGACACACACATTACATGTATGACTCCACTTTGTGCCACACTGCACAGAAGATGACAGTTGGGTTAGACACAGTAGAATAAGCAGTCAATGACATTTTACTGTGGACCGATGTAACATACTAAGGGATTGCGGAAGCCTTTATTCCTGATTGTGATGAATGAAACCCACATGACAGACAATTCAGACTTGCTACGTTACTGAAAATCATGAAAATTCTTTGCTTATCATGAACGAAAACATACACTGTCAGCTGCAACTGTCTACATAATTATTGGCATATTCATTGTATTTTTGTTTTATTTGAGCATTAGCTGATGGTATGTGCTTCTCATCACTGGCTAGTGCTCCGTAAGTGCTGACTCAGGTCTCTTCTCACTATAAGTGGTCCCCAGGGGTGACAGGACATCAATACCGAACTGGAATCAGCAGCATGGATCTACTACTGTACTGTTAACTCTCTGCAGTGCAGCTCAGTAAAATGCAAGGACTGAATATTACTGAATATGTTTGCAATTATTCAATTAAACACATCAGTGCAGCCCAACGAGAAGTCTGCAAATTTCCTTCTCTGTTTCAGCAATAAAAAGGCAGGCGATAATTCTCTGTGGTTTCATCACTACAAGTTAACACATTTCACATTACACATAGCTCATTAATAGTTTAGGGATTATTCAAGCATGGCTGTTAGTATTATTTGCTCACATCATGCTATTAAATATTAAAGGAACAATATAAAAGTTGCTTTGGTCTCTGGGTGTGTATGTATGTTGGTTTCAATCTGAATCATGAATAAACCGCACATTTTCATTGTCATGTTAACTACATTTTAGCTCTAGATCTTGTGAAACGTGTGCCTGCAGCTTACAGACAGTGCCTAGAGCTTTGTCCCCCGGTTTAGCAGGGACGTTTTGTGCGAAGAGTTGACACTGCAATGCTTTGACCATGTGCTAAAAGCTGTGAGACAAGTGGCCTTTTCAGAGGGAGATTACACCTTTCTAACAGCAGACTGAGTGCATGGAAGCCAGGCAGAGCTTTGTGCCAGCACCTTAAGCTTTGGCTACAACAGTCTGGCAGTGCCAACAACCTAGCCTGTCAGTGATAGTTAGCAGATGGGACTTAATGCCTTCTTGATTTAAAAAGCCATATGGTTTGAGGGAATGAGGTATAATGGTTCCTTCCAACATACAAATGGGATAACATAATAAGAAGAACTTTATATACCAGCATAATTTCACAAAGTCAAGTAGCTGTCTCTCATCATCCTAATTCAGGAGTCTCATGCAGCTAGCTCAGACATATTATTTTAATTGCACCTGGATACAGACTTGTACCATTTTCTGCCATTATGTGTATGTGCTGACAGAATATCACCAACGTCCAACTCAGGAGAGTTTCAATCAAACAAGCAAACAAAACAAACGACAGGAAAAGTAGATGTGACCAAAGCAAATAAAGCCATAAGATCCACTATTGCAGTAGGATTTAGAAGATTGCAGAGTATGAGTAGGTTTCAGCTGATAAATAAATGAACACTCGTGACATTTTCCTTTCGTTTCACTCCTGTAAAAAGTTCATCCCCCTTTGGCTAAATACACAAATATTTCTCTGGGTCATGTGGTCAAAACTGATTTAGCGATTTAGGTCTCTTTTGATGTAGCAGAGCAGCGCTGTTACCAAAGAAGGAAGCGGGAGATTCAGGGGTCACATTCCTCATCCTTAAAAATTCTCTGCCTGGACAGATTGCTTTGCCCCTAAGACAGCTGAACAATTTGCTACTGTACATTACCATTATTCCCATTTCCTGTGAAATGTTTATGCTAAAAATGCACTAGCTGTGACACAAGAAGAATTGAAAGGACTGCGAGAGCTTTGCGACTGTGATTATTAGCAGCAACATTTCTCTGCCACTCATCCTGTAATGAGGAAGAAAAAGGTATACAGCACAGTGTTACTTTTTTTCCACTTAAGCCCATTTCTTCCCTCAACTTTTTAATTATTCTGTATCCATTTTTCTTTCTCTGATTACAAATAGCTTTGTATATTTCGTACTGTTCAGATCCCCTAACAGAGACTCATTTAATTAAATTTCTAAACTGGTGCCATTATTTACACCATTATGTGCAAAATTGTGTACCGCTACTATTGTGTTTGGTCTGTATTAATCTCCTCCTAATGAATGTCCCTGCTCTCCCCAATGGCAATGCAGGTTTGATAGGATTAATTGAGCCATTACTTAATTACAAGCCTGAGAAGAAGCTGAAAATCTATGAAGAGGATTTACAGCTTTAACAATAAATCAAGAACAGAATTCTAAAGCAGATCATAAATACTTCCCACTAACGGGCTCATTAGCACGTAGATGATGGAAAGAGCTGGCAATGCGGTTGATTCTGCCAACTCTGTATAAGCAACCCCAGCTGGTTTCTGATATGGAACATTACGATAATTACTCACTGTTAGTATGGGAACATGGTGTGTGCAGAAATGGGCCAAAATACATCAAATATGTGCTGTTGTGAATTACAAAACTGTTGTTAAAATTAGACAAAAATAAATATCAAATTATTGGTGTCAAGAAATGTTTTGATCGTGATATTTGTAGTTACACCAGCAAATAAATTCTACTGTGAAGCCTTAAGTTCCACCATGGTTTTGATTTTCACATTTAAATTTGCAAAAACTCTATGAGATTTGGCAAACATAATAATAGGCCTTTATCATGTTAGACATTTTGACATATCTCAGTAGAAAAAGCACCTTTAATGTCATTAGTAACACCTTTTGCTTTTCCTACTTTGGCTACCTGCCCAGTAGTGTACATTTGTGTCAGTGTATGAAAGGGATGGATAGTTCAATGGAGATGGTCCCTACGACGCCCTTTACTGCCTGGCTACAGAATATCGTGAAACACCATCTACTTCAAGAATGAAATATGTTTCTAAAGAACACAATGGAATGGATGAATTCAGCTAAAACAGCTGGGAGTGCTAACACCTGAGCATCTCAGTCCATCCAAAGCTGTCTGGACTCGCTGTTCTCTCCAAGATAAACAAGCATGTTATCCACCAGAATACAATGATCACAATGTTATTCTTGCTTGTTTGCTTGGTGGAGTTACCAGTTGGTTGTGCTGTGTATAGACGCTAACTACAGAGTGAAAGGAGGGTCAAAAAGAAAATCCCCACCTTTACGGAAAATTAGATTTTGGTACTGTCAGCTTTTTATTAGGATATCTAAGATTTCATAATGTTCAAGTGTAATTTATGTATTGTAACCTTTTATAGGCTTCATTCACAGCTCGTGCTTAATGGTGCCTTAAAACATTATCGTCGGCTACAGACCATAAATTCAGGTGAATTTAGAGGGACGGTTAAAACCTTTTTCAAACTCATGAATTCAACAGAAGGAAAAAGTCTGAATTATTTCAAAATGTTAAGTTTATAAAGTTATACATGTGATTAAAGAACACCAACACTTGCACCATGCATTGCAAGCCAATGCACAAAACTATGTCAAAGAGAGAATTCAAATCCATAGTAGTTTTTAAGGATATGGCTGTACTGTAGTTGATTGCTCTATATGGTAGATGTGTTGCTCTCGATGTACCCATATCTACTTTTGTTGTCTTGGGATACAAACACATGAGCTGAACACAGTTTGTTTTTCTCTGCAAAAATGGAAAATATATGTTAAATGTAGTTTAAAAGACAAACAATTAAATAAATAAATGATAAAGAAACAAAGAATAATATTATAATAATACAATGTGATAGCATCCCGATTCTTTGAATACACAGAGAAGCCACACTTCTCTCCTAAGCTGAGAATGTGTGTATTTCCTCACAAAACACCTGATAGTGTCAACCTGAAAGGTTCAAAGACCATGTGGATGCACAGTCTGAGCCAGCTGGCATATAGCTGACTAGCATTACATTCTCTTGGAGATTCTCTCACTCTTGTTACTTTTCATTGTTCCCTGCATACTGTTTGTTTCTGTACATACTCTCATTTCATTTCCTCATAGTCCATTTTTTTTATTTTTCAAAGTGTCTTCTCTCACAAGCTCTTTTATGTTGATTTTGTCTTTTCTATGTTGGTTAAGTCTCATCTTCCCTCCTGCTCTGATAGTGAGCATTCTAGCAGACACAGCATCCAGCTATGCAACATTTCATCAGCCACAACACCACTTATCAATTCACTTAGCAGTCACACAGGAGAGACCTGCGTTACCAACATAAGTGAAGGGTATTGAGGTGGATGAAGTGCAAAGTAATATTAGAAACGTGATCCAGAGAGACTGTCTATCAGTAATTGTGTTTGGAAGACACACGTGGGAAACATGAAGAGGTATGTTGCATAACCAGTGTAAGCTACCCAGCATTCGCTCCATGCCCTGATAAGGAAAAGCAGAGAGGTGTAGGAGGTTGTGAGCTCCAAGAGTCAGATTAGATGGTTCAATATCAGGGTGGGGTAGTTAACGGATGTAGAGGTGTCACAATGATCCCAGTACTGAAATGATTTAAGAAATTATACATGCGTATGATTACTTAAACAAGTATGGTGAAAACCAGACCAAGAGTCTCCAGCCATGCCAGCAGCTCTATGAGGCTCTATGAGCCACAAAGGTGGGGAGGTGCTATGAGCTAAATGCTAACATGTGCACAATGAAACGCTAACTTGCTGATGTTAAAGTGTTATGTTTCCATGGGCACCATTTTAGTTTACTGTGTTAGCATGCTAGCATTTGCTAATTATCACTAAACACATGTAGAGCTGAGGATGATGGGAATGCAGTTAGTTTTGCAAGTATTTGGTCATAAACTAAAGTATTGGAAACATTTAAATTGTGACTAAAATGACTATTAATTAAAAATAAATGACTATTATTTATTACAGTTAATACAGTTAGTTCATGCTGAGGGGAACATGAATCTCTCAACCAAATTTTATGGCAATCTATCCAGTAACTGTTGAGACATTTCCCACAAAACCTCATATTGGCACTAGAGGTAAAGTCATGGGATCACCAAACTCAGTAGACTTCATTCTCTGGGAGCCATGAATGTCTCATCGGTGCAAAATTTGGTACCAATCCATCATGTACATGTTGAAATACTTCACAGTATACGCGTTAACTTTGACCTGTTGGTGGCACTACAGGAAAAGTCAGTCAGGGGATCACTCATCACCAAAGCCATTAGAATTCATCCTCTGGGTACCCTGTGCAGTATATCTGTACCAAATTCAATCTATCCAATATTTGTGGAGATATGTCAGTCTAGACCGAAGTGGTGGGCCCACTGACAACCCGACAGACCAACATTGCCACCAATAGAGCCATGCTGCTAGTATGGCTAAAAAGTGAGAAATGAACACAATTATCTCTGTTATTTAAGTAATGGCTGAACATGATGACAATAATAATTTGGGTATTCATATTGGATGAAAGTTGAACTTTACATTCTTTAAATTTTAAACCAAAATCACACAAGATAAGTGAGGCATGCCGCTGCGTTTGAGTAATACAATAATTGAAATTATTAATGACATCCAAACCAGTAATCAAGTTGTCAGTATTTTTTTTTCAAAGTAACATGACTACCAGAGATAGTCAAGAACGTTGAATGCTGAGGACACTTGTGTGGTGTGCATCCATCCCTAATATCTTGGGCATATTTAGAAGCCTGTGTGGAATGTTGTTAACAATTATATCTAGCTGACAGTAAAATATTTGGTTAAAATTTTTTTTTGTTATTGCAACATAACCTTTTTTGGGAAGGGGGGGTTGCGTAGCCTTTATTTATATTGCAGCTGAAGAGAGACAGAAAAGGGGGGGATCTGGGCTGGACTCGAGCCCATGTTCTGCGGTAAGGACACAGCCTTGGTAAATGGAGCGCACGCTCTACCAGGTGAGCACCAGGGCACCCCGACACAGGTTGCATTTTAAATGGAATTTCACTGGCATGTAACTTGCGGTTAGTGTTTAAGAAATTTAAGCATTAGCCCATTACCTGGGGTAGCTTCACACTTCAGGGAGGGAGAGATAGCCAGAGAAATTAGCACTCTGGTAGCCCAAAAGCATCTTCATATCCTGCTGTTGTAATTGGTGTGTTTGCCTCTGGGCATTATACAACTACAGCCTCTGTTGGTGTGAGCTGCCTCTGAATGTTCAAATGCTGCTGACTCCTCATCTGAAGGGAGAAAAACAGCTAGGCTTGCCTTATATTGTGCCATGCAGTTGTGCTGAACATGTAATATTGTCACTAATTTTAAAGTAACTGACAATGTCAGCTTCACGACCTGAAAAGCAGAGTCTACTTAATATGAGGAAACCTAAGTCACATAGACAACAAAGTCTGGTTTTTTTGTACATGAGTTGGGGAGACCATGTTGTTTTCAACTGTTGTAGCTATATTAATGATTTTGGCTACTTGAGGAGAGAAAAGCTGCACAACAACCTGAAAAACACAAGTATGACATTTTACCTTCTAAAGTTGTAATGGATAACAAATTGTGTATCAATTGTGTATTGCCTACTTACACACTTAGATGTCACAGAGTAGCATTAGAATTAAAGTGGAGTAATGTTTTTGTCCATATGATGAACTAGGCACTATTTGTCTGTCTGCACTTTGGTGCTAAGCAGGTGGGTATATTTGAGCTTTGTTTGCTGAAACAGCTGCCTGTTGTGACTGGAAACAGGGGTTTATGAGAATGGAATTTGCAGGCACACAACCAAAACAGTGAGCCAAAAGAGGTTTGGCAGTTTGGTGAGAATTATCTGAGATTTTGTCACTGCGAGCGACCATTTATACATTACACATATTCTTCTGACCTGTTGTTATTATAGACTATATTGATTAGTGGAGCTATAAAGACTATGTAAGCAGTTCAGGCAGACCACAAGTAGAGCCTGTCAGGAAACATAAACACCAACTTTGTAGACTATTAAACCAGCTTAGTCAGAAAATGTATTTGTAAGATCTGTTACCATATTTAAAAATATGTGTACGACAAATATTAAAGACTAATTTACTCCTGCAACTCCTTTCTCTTCTTATAGTCGCATCCTTTCAAACATCCTAAGCACTATTGGATTACCAGTAATTGAAAAATATTTAAAAAAAACAGACATTCCCTTCAACACATATTCAGACTTTAACATTTCAGCTAATTCAAGTGATAAGATATATAGAAATGACCACACCAGTAGGATTCAAGCGGAGCATTTCATCTCTCTATTTTAATTCATATCGTGTTCCTATTATGCAGCTGGGGTCCAAGTTTATCTTCAATCAGCTACAGATGTTACAGACATTAACAGGAAATGAACTTAAACAGAATTATAATGTTAATGTTTGGAACTGTGAAACAGTCTATATCTTCATTTTCAAGGATTAATACATTCAAGTCATAATATGCATTGTCATGCAGTTACGATTCCCATGAGGTAATCGTGTCTAGACAGGTAGAAAAATGATGATGCCAACTTGTATAGGCTAAAATGTTGCCTATGACTCTTATCTTGCGTCTCTGTTCCTCTATGTCCTTCACTGTGTCATTTGTTCTTCTGGTGTCCTTCATCTGCTCTCTTCCACCATTTTTCTGTGTTGTGTTATGTCAGCTTCTCCCCATCATCTGTCATAACCCTGCAGTGTTAGCTCTTATATACAAAATGAGGAGCCATGAGTGACACTGGCATTTTCACCGGGCAATGTTGCCTCTTTTTGATTGATATATAGCGCAGTAGGAAGGCCGAGGCCAGGGTGAGTGTTGGGTTAGATCAGTGGTTCTCAAACTTTTTCTGCCGTGCACCCCTTTAGAAGCCAGAAAAAAGTTAATCCCCCCCATCCCAGCAAAAGTGGATTTCATTTTTATCCGTCATTAACAATAAGGGGGATCAAAATAAACAAAAGATGCAGGTTAGCAATGAAATTAGCAAATTAGTAAAATTGCCCTGCTAGAATCAAAGCACTTTTGTTTGTTTATGTTACCAGTTTGAGAACCACTAGGTTAGATGAAGCGTAATTTGTATTTTGGTGGTTGAATGACGATTGGTTGACAGAATTCAACTATTTGTTCACTCTGTCACTGTAAGGTGGGGATTGACCCTGTTAAAATTGCAGCTGCTGATGATGCTTAATTATGATAGACATCCAAGTAACAGCAATGAATTAAGTGAAAATGTAACAATATTGTTAACATGACAATACAAGCCTACAACAATAAACAGAGGGTAAAGGGCTGGCTTGCACTTTCTGACAGTGCTAAATAGAGAGATGATGCAGGACTCTACATCAGCAGCCTTGTTCTCTCACAGATTTGCTTGGACATTTCACCTGGTCAGCTCTTAGACATCAAAGCAAGTCTGGAATGTAAGTGCAAGTGGCATGATGTCATTGCCAGATAATGTCCTAATGCACTCATATGCCATCCACTCATTCAGCACCACTGTGCTACTTTAACACTGGCCAGAGGAGTGAACCTCAGTATCAGCTGTTCCAAATGTGGATCTCTTTGGAAAGCAACAGTGGAAAGATGTGACAGTGCCACTGCTTAGATAAAAGAGTTATTTTCTCACAAGATCCCTGTGCCAGCCTGCTCTCCTTTATTGTGGGCTATTCTAAGAGAGGCCATGAGGGTGTGGTGGTAGTATATGTTAGGGCTTGGGCATTAGATAATTGCAGACCTGATGTGGATGAGGGTAGGTAGCTGCGGCCATAAAAGCAGATGGTTAATGATGTCATGCCCTCTAAGATAAGGTTCATGTTGTCATCCTAAAAGGGAAATACTATTATGGGAGGCATTATTACACATTTGCATTTGGATGAAGGACTGGCAGAGATTCAGATACTTTCTGTGGATTGTAATGTAGTGTTTTTTTGACCAGGGTCAACTTCAGTATATCTTGCATCCAAAGCCAGCTTTGGGATTGCGCTCACGTCAACACTTTACTCCACTAGATGAATGTTGCACAGTGGTGGCACCACTATGCCTGGACTACCTATGCCTAAAGCCCATTCTTGGCTCTCAGAGGGGGTTGGTAAGGATTCCTGTGACTATATGTAGTGACACAGTCCAGGAGGCCTAGATATCTTGGTTGTCTATTTAGGCACACCAGCGGCATAGCTCTATGGATGGCAGGGCAGGTCTGTTGGTTGGTTCACCACGTTGGTCCAGACTGAAATATCTAACTACTGGATGGTTTACCATAAAATTTTGTAAAGACATTCATGGCCCCGAGAGGATAAAACCTACTGACTTTTGTGATCCCCTATAGCACCATCATGAGGCTAACATTTTTGTTTTTTAGTGAAATGTCTTGACAACTATAGGAGTGACATTGTGACATTGGAGTGATATATGAGTCATTACATTGGTGCAGACATTTCCCACTTAAGAATGAACTCTAATAATTTTGGTGATCCCTTAACTCTTAGTTTAGCGCCATCATCAGGTCAAATTTGGATTTTATTCAATACTTTGGTTTATCGCTAAATACTTGCAAAATGAATGACACACTCATCAGCCTCAGCTGCACTTTGTGTTTAGTGATAATTAGCAAATGTTAGCATGATAACACGTGTGAACATACAGTGGTGAACATTATATGAGCTAATCATTAGCATATTAGCATTGTCATTGTCAGCATGTTAGCATTTAGCTCAAAGCACCGCTGTGCCCAAGTACAGCATCACAAAGTCATTGCAATCATTGTGCACATAAAATGGAACAAAATGGACTTTAAGTTCAATTCAATTCCATTTTATTTATATAGCCCAATATCACAAATCACATTTTGCCTCAAAGGGCTTTACAATCTGTACAACATACGGCCCCCAAAAAAAACCCTTTTACCAGGGAAAAAAATTATAGAAACCTCAGGAAGAGCAACAGAGGAGGGATCCCTCTCCCAGGACGGAGTGCAAATATTATGCTTTGGGTCATGGTTATGCGCACATAGTGCCAGTGAAATTTGGGATTTCATGGCCTATGTAGACAGCTGTGTTGACTGAAATAGAAGCGTATCTGTCCTCTGTCATAGATGTGCAAGAGACGGACGACAGAAAAATTAGGCTGAAATGCCTCCTGTGTAGACGTGCCGTTTGTCTTGTTCTGTAATGTGCTGTAATGCCCTAAAGTCCGCTCTTAGTATGTCTGCACCTCACCAATGGACCACTGCATACCAGCCATAATGTATCATCATCATCCTCACTGTCCCTGTCAGAATGGATTGCTAGAAGAGTATATCTGTGGATAACATGGCACCTACTTGACAACAGTAAGATTCAGTAGGGGCTGCCTATACTCCACATAAGAGCTGGTGATAAAAGACCAAACACATGCATGCATTGCACACACACACACACACACACACACATACACACAACACACACGTGGTCTTGTTGACACTTCAGAAAGGTCAGCTATCAATAAAGGTCTAAATCTGTACACCTATAATGTTGAAAGAAGACAGGTCTCTTTATGCATGTCTCAACAACAAAATAACACTGCAACCTTTAAACTGTCGATTAGTTATTTGTTGCGTGGGTTTCCTCCAGGTGCTCAGGTTTCCCTCACCATCAAAAACATTTATATTAGGTTAAATCTCATGTCAGTGCCCTTGACCAGTGCACTGGCACTTCTAGCTGGAGTTGGTCCCCAGGCGCGGCACAGTGGCTGCCCACTGCTTCTAATACTTAGGATGGGTTAAATACAGAGATTGAATTTCCCTAGACGTTGTACTGTGTATAATTGTGTATGTGACAATAAAGAATAATTCAAATTTTAATTCTGGATGAGATGACATGTTAACTAACCATAGTAAGGAAGTTCCTCTTGTCTTTATCTTGCAACATTAAACAGTAAAACATGGTCAGTAATATTCACTATACTAAATCAACTGACAGGAAAATCAAATATAATTACAGTGAAGACTTACATTTTATATGAACATAAAACCAGGTAATCTACAGATTAAAAGCACTACATCATTTAAAATGTATTTCTTTTAAACAAAGAACGCTGTTTATCAATTTAATTACATGCAAGTGGTTTACATAAAGCAGTGCAGGTTACAGTATGCTGCTGTTTAGTTGATGATATGAGCCAGTTTGCATCATCACAAAGCTATTAACAACACCATAGAGCTGAAGAGGTGAACACAGAGTTGACACTATTGCGTAAGCTCAAAGCTGTGTCACATATTCACATAAGAATGGATGCACCCCTAAAGTGTCATTTTCATAAGGTGAGAGGGACATATCTTTGCTTTGTGTCTGATTCTATATCAACTCACTAGAGCATCGATAACAGCCCTCTAAAGGTTTTAAGAATTCATGAGCAATAGGGGTTTTGCTTTCACTTTCCCGCTACAAGTCTGCAGACACTGCATGTCTCTGATGTTGTTGTTGTTGGATACTTCACATTTGTAATTAGCGCAAAAGATGTATGGAATGAGAGGTTTTGTTATGAACCTGTTGGTTTATCTGCTTCTTCAAATACACCAGAACAGACCACAGGACAGACTACACAGGCTATTTCCTTTGTGTAGCCTAAAAGCAAAACAATGTGATAAATGTGTAAAGGCCATGTTTTCTGCCATGGCCACAGGATTCCTAGCATTCACTACCACCCAGTCTGTAAATAATTCAACAGCTTGGTGTGTGAGAGAAAGAGGGACAGACAGACAAACACAGTGGGGGAGAATTCTCCAGTTAAGCCATCAAAAATCAAGACACGCTTCAGTTGCTTTGCTTAATGAAGACAGAGTTACAACAAATACAGTTTTGTTACAGGGCAACACTTAAAGAGACAAAACCATCATTCAATTTCATTTACCCAGCAAGCCAGAAGATCTCACAGCAAAAAACATCAGTTTTAATTTAAAATGTTGTGCGTTAAAACCAACACCGTGCCAGTGCTGATATAAATCCACACCTATCAGAGTTGAACACTTTCAGATCACTACAGGATTTTGCTGCCTCAAAATCATATTATCTCTCTGTCAACACTTGCTGTGTTAACACTGAAACATTTGCTGCATGTGTAGATGCACCACAATGATTAATGATTGGTAGAAGCTAACTACAGAAACTCATTTATCCAAAACACCGCACATCGCTATAGTTGCTGGCTACAGGAATTTGTAATCCTATCCTACACCAGGGAACAAATAAAAAATAATTAACTTTTTTTTTCTTTCTTTTTTTTACATTTGGCCCCATGCAAAAATCTTCATGGAAGTAGGTCAGTCTACTGTACATAAACTTGAGTATAAATATCCTTGTTTAAACCTACATAGGCCAATCTCTATTGTGTTAGCTTACACTTATACAGTGCATTATGAAGATAATGAAAACTTACTATATGTTTAGTTTTGCCTGTAATTCAGGTTACTTGAGGTTTCTCTCTTCCAATTATTTGCTTGAATTTGTAACCCAATCCTCAAAACACACGTGAGGCCTACCTCAAACCGTCCAGCAATTCTTCAAGGAAATAAAGCTTACTTGTCATTTATACAGTATATAGCTCAACATTTCCCATGATATGCTGGCAGGGAAACACATAGACACACATTTTGGCACAGCTCTAGCTTATTCCTTATTATTACTATTATTAATATTCCTTGCATGGTTGTGTGTATCACTCACAAAGCCTGACTGTATTATTATACTGTCCTAACCATTAACACAGAGCCTGAAGCCTCCATAAACCTTCAGCAGATCTTAGCAGAGGTCATTCTTTTGTGCGTTTCTACTGCAGATAGGAAGGTAAAAGTGTCACTTTCCTGTTAGCAGTGAGCTGTACACAGGCCCAGTGTGTGTCCTCTGCGAGCACTGATTGAACCGCGGGCGTTGCCATGGCTACAGGAAGACCCAATGGGAAGCTCGCGGTAGACTGTTGCTGAATGAAAATAACAGAGGCCATTTTGCGCACGAAGCCACGGCATCATTCAATAATATTAAAAGAAACGGAAACGGGAGGCAGGTTCAGTCCATTTCTGGACTGACTCGAGTGTTTTAAGAGCGGGCAGAGTTGTGTGGGACCGCGGTGCGACTGGCGCATGCGGGGACACACACAAAAAAAAGAAGGCATGCGGTAACTAATTGTGCGCCTCTTCCTTGAAATGTGTCGTGGGGAAAGCGGTCAGGACAGCTTCACCGCATTGCTATCCGAGCACCATTGACCCCGGAGAGAGGGAGTTGCCTTTAGTTAGCTGACCGACACGGGCAACATCCGAAAAAACAGGTGTACGGTTTCATCACAGTGACGCCGCACTAGCTTCCGACCCGCTGGTAGCTCGCCGTGTTTGTGTGTGTGTAGCCTAACGTTACTCGTGCGCTTCTTCGAGTGAGGACTTCAGTCGTTTCACATGGAAGAGAGCTGATTAACCTGACGATATGCTGCGGACTTAGTCGAGTGAGGCGGCAGTCGTTTTAAGGTAGGTACACCGTATCTGCGACGTTGTTGTCATGGGGCAAGTGTCACTCCCTCCGCGCCGCTTTTAGCAGCTGCAGCGGGTCTGACCCAGAGCTGAATGTCGTGCTGCTGAAGGAGGTACACGTTACGCGTTAAACAGGCTATTTTGAGGGTTTTTTTTTAAGTGCACTGCAAGCAACAATGACCCTATAGTTGTAATCGGCGCGACCAGGGCAGATGAATCATCTCATCCGGGATGCGGTAAAGTCGCCACTAAAGTGCATGCCAGGGGATGATCGCTGTTTCCAGTGCAGTGAAGGAAGATGCGGTCAGGGCTGGGACGATGTTACATGCCCGAACCACAAGCTTTTAAGATGTGGATAAAAGAAATATCGCTTAACAATAGTGGCAGCCTAAAGACCGTCAGCACGAGAGACGTACAATAACAACAACAGGCGGAGATATCCATGTTTAACCTACATCCCAAATGCTTAGGGTAATCTCTATTGTTAGCTTGCACTTCTACAGTGCGGCACAGTATTTATGTGTAATAATGGGAGGGGGAAAAAATACAGTATGTTTGGTCTATTATGCAGGTTTATCGTCCCCAATTATTTGCAAATTAGGGAAAGAGGACTGAGTTTTGTATTGTGCCATGTGGAGTTTTTTGTAACCCACCAATACATGTGCTACAGATTATGAGCATGTTGTATGCAGCCTATGTCATATCCTAGATCTGACAGAAAGCAGTAAGGAATAGTCAGCCCATGGTGTTTCTTTGGTGCTACCTGCTAACTAGTATAAAGGATGATGTAATGGGGGGGGGGGGAGAAAAGGCCAGTAGCACTGATGGTATCTGTAAGACCCATTTGAATGCTAGATGAACAGAGAGAGCAGGGAGATGTCCAGGATGCACAAAGTGTAACACTATCCCTCCGGGAACCTCACACCACTCCCACTGTGGCCTACCTGGCCTGTGTGTGTGTTAGTGTGTAGGCTCCGCCGGACCATATCTTTCATGCAGTATTTTATGACTGCATACTTGTGTCTGGGGGAGAGGAAGCGACCCAGCGGGATACAATATGTCCAGCAACAGTTGGCTTCTGTCTGTCTCATGGGGAGCTGCTGCACCAATAAACAGCTTCTCACAGAGGCTTAAATATACACACTTAATGGGCGACCATAGCATTTTGACTTGATTGATGGCGAATGAGCTAGAGAGTATGTCTCTGTATGCATTAACCCTGGTGCCTCTGCCAGTTTAGAGTTAATGAAAGTGACTGTGTGTGTGTGTGTGTGTGTGTGTTAGAGAGAGTGAGAGGAGGAAAGGGGATGAGGCAGGCCATCAGAGAATAGGAGAATGTGATACATTTTCTCCTGAAAGTAGAGAATTTAACAGGAGTTTACTCTCATAGTTAACTTTCAAAAGAAAACTTTCTCTCCATCTCTATCTCTCTCTCTCTCTCACACACACACACACACACACACACTCCTTTTAATTTCCCTTTGTCTGTTTATTTCTTTGTTTTAGTGCCCTCTTATTTTCTCATTGTCTCTCTGGTGTGTTTTCCTCCGTCATCTTCCCCTCTCTCTGCCCTTCTTCAGAGGCTGATGTCATGGCTCAAGTGGTGTGTGAAAGGCTTGCCTAATTCTTAGTCTCACTGATAATAGAGGCTGCCTGCAGGGCATGCCTGCTGCCTGAGCTCTCTCAAGGACCAGGCTGTCTGATAATCACTTTTTACCTAAACTGCTGAGCCAGTTTCTTTTTTATAGAAATAAAAAATTTTTGGTCGACGGTGGAGATTGATGGGGATGATCCGTGATTCTGGGTCAGTTTGAGCAAAGGATGTCACAATAAATGGATCTTATTAATTAAGTAATAAGGTGAGTATTAAGAAATCAGACAGTCCCACTAAAAAAGTAACTAATAATATCACATTGTGGGGAAACAAAGCTCAGGCCTATTTCCCATTTAAGTTCCAAATGTAAGTAGATGATAACATTTATATTCATATCTTGCTTTTTGCTACTGTTACAATTGCAATAACTAATAGTGGACACAAGGGGAAGGACCTTGTGTCATTCACTGTGGATTGGACACCGTGGCATTCTGGTGCATACACATACTTTTACAATAATCATATTTTGAGAAACACATTTTTTAGTGGCAGAGACAGAAAATGAGGGTACTAAAGAAAGTGTATATTGCCAAAAATAAAGTGCACATTAATTTTGGGAATTCTTGAGACCGATACTGATTTTAGACATTCACCGATCACCGATATGGCGGCCAATATATAGAAGTTTTGAGCTGGAATGAAAATAGACCTTTTCTATGTGGATTGTGCGACATATGACTATGCAAAGGGACTCAGAAGGCTGCTTTCTCAAACAAATAACTTTATTAAAGAATATTTTATTTAAATATTCTTTAACATGTTAACTCATTTAACATGTACATCAACCAATTCTAGAAATGAAGACTGAAGAAAATAAAGAATAAATAAATAAAAATAAAATAAATAGCTAATTCAACATCAGCACTATTCTGTATCCGTCAATTGCTTAAGCAGCAGAAAATGCCACGGAAATACTCAAGTAAAGTTCAAGTACCTCTAAATTGTGCTAAAGTAAATTAACGTTACTAAATGTACGTAGTGACAGCGCGCTCTGGTAAATAAACTTTGTAGTGACACAAATAAAGTAACCTGACCCTCTCTTTCTGCCTAATTTACTGAAAATAAAACAATTTTATATTGGCGTATATACCAATATATCTGCAATTGGCCACAATCAGCCAATAATATTGGCTGAGCAATATATCGGTCAGGCTCTATTTGAAATGTGTTTTAAGATTATTAAAGAAATACCTGAATCTTTAGCCAACCAAGACTTCCTGAGGTGGTTTAGTTTACTGAAATGTTTGCTAAGTATGCAGTGCAGTGCAACTCATAAATGTATAATTAATCAAATATGTTCATATGAAAGAATAGATTAATTTACTGGTATGCTACATCTTCACTTAGACCTGCCCTTCCAGGACCCTCTATTTACTGTTTTATTTATTCTGGCATGTAAATACTATTTCAGTCTACTGAATTTTAATTTATCCAGTGGTCACAAGTTTATTGCAGCAGTATAATAAAAAGGCTACATTTAAAAAAAAACAAAATGCTGTAAGTAGTCAAGAATCAAGACATGCTTTAAACTCATTAGCGACACATCACAGAGGAAGTAAGTAGCCTGTCCTGCTAAGCTACACAGCTAGGTCAGAATTCACAAATGCAGTCTGTTGAGCTTGGGATGTTGTTAGACAAGTGCTTGCTGCCCTGTGCCTGCAGACCATGGAGAGAGAAACGTGCAGAATTTTAACAACGTAGTTTTTTTTCAATTCTCTTCATCACTAACAGAAACACCTGCAGCACCACAATTTTTCACTACTATAGTATCCATCCCACGATAGTTACTATAGTAGTGAAAATAGATAGGCAATTCTGAAAGCTCTTAAAAGGACAGTTCACTCCAAAATCAACGATGCATATATTTTTCTCTTACCTGTAGTGCTATTTCTGGAAAGAGACATTGCTGTTGAGTTTTTCAAATTCTTTTTTGTTTGGCACTTTGAGCCCCACAAGCTGAGTGCCATATTGTCCCATTATATTCAAAAAATGCTGACATCTCCACTGCCGACACCTCCAAAACTCAGCAACTCACACCAAAACAATCTAGATGTGATAAATAGCATGACAGGTAAGAGGAAGAATATGCATTTTTGATTTTGGGGTGGACTGTCCCTTTAAGTAAAGCTATGCTTTGTTTCTTCCTGTAGGAGTTGACATCAGAGGCGTAAAACCTTTTGAGATTATGGTTAGCTGGTTTAAAATGTAGGCAATATGAATGACTTCTAATTCACATCTAAAACCTGTTCAGTTCAATTCAGCAACAAAATTTTGGCACCATCTCTGTTGAACAATATATTTGTGCATATATTTTTCCTTTTTTGATCTGCTCCCAGGTTTCAGTGTTTTCCAGTAATTGGCACTTACTAATGTGTATATGCACAACTCTTCTGCTTTTTATAACCTGCCACTTACTTAACTGGGAATGGCAGGGCCTTGCAGAAGTTGATAATGAATTAGGTGTTGAAACTGTACGGGTGAGACCATGTCGACGCGGCCGCTGTAGTCCGGAGTGGCTCATAGGTCAAAGTGTGTGTGAGTGTGAGTGTGTGTCAGTCGCTATAAAAATAGTTTGCTCTGGTACTTTAATGAGCTCATTCCCAAGCTGCTGCTGTTTCATGTTGGATTTGATTGTTTTTATAAATACTTTCTTCACTTTTAAAACTTGATAGGAGATGCTCATTGAAAGGCACATTTTAGTTGTAACGCATGAGAGATGGGATCCAGAACTGTAAAATTACACCCATCAAACGTCAGAAACCTTTGGCGATGTTTGTTCAGATGTTGATGGAGATGTTGTCCGTCATCTTTTGTAAAGCTTCCCGTAGGTTAAAGGATAATGTCTGAAGTAAATAGATAATGATTAGAGAACTAAACTCAGGTGCTTTGGTCCTTCAGTACTTTATTGGTCTCCTGATACTCCCCTGATTCTTGCCCCGAGGTTACATCATTAGCACCTGTCAGTTGTCAGCTTTTCACCATACCTCCGTGATCCTTGGCACTTGACCAGAAATTTGTAGGGGCCAGCTGCTGTTTGATTATGTCTACTGACACACCAATCACTGTAGTCGGCGGTGGGAACCCCAAGGTCTGAAGCTCGGGTGTTTCGGGGGGACATAGTTACAGTAGTGCTACTTATCATTGCAGCAGTCTGTTCCCATGTAGGTGGGATTTTTACATTACCACTTTATCATTGGCACGATGACAGCGGACACAGATAGTGTTGATCCAGGACAACTCAGCAAAGTGCATCCATGTTTGATTTAAAGGTTGGCAACATGTTTAACACTTGACTGAGCTTGTTCATGAGTTTGGTGTTTTAGTACGTGGTGTGGACCCAGTTAAACTTATTGTTTTTGACACACTGGGTCAATTTAAGATGTGGACACAAGGGATTGTTTTTAGGTTTTGGTAGGCCATCATAAGACATGCTGTGGACTAAGGTGATGTCATAGTTAGAATCGCAGTTGTTGTGGCTGTTTTTGTAGGGAAAATAAGTCACCACTCGATCTTATCAGCATTCACTTGCCACTAATGGAGCCTCATTACCATAAGTTAACGGATTTCCTTTGTAGTGACTGCTGAACTCTTCCTGAACCATACTACGCAGTACTTTGTTAGTTGCTGATTTTTGTGCCTGTTTTGTTGATTGTCAAGTATGCGTGTGAAGGGAGGAGGTGGAAGTGGTTCAAAAAAGCATCTTGCACAGTAGCTGCTGGTTGGTTTTAGGTATCCAGGCTCTAAATATGAGATGCTAATAGCAGTAGTTACATCATCATTCTGGGAATAGCAGGGAGTCTGGGGTCTAGAGGTGCTTCTGGCTGACCTCTGTGCTGTGTATATTCAGCCTGTGTGTGTATGTGTGTGGTCATTTCCAAATATATTCCCATATGGATTACACAGCAGTAAGATTATTAATGACACAGGTGAGTGGACACATAATTAGTCTGTATATATTTCCAGCCTGATATAACACTGACTGCACATAGTGTGCGTCTCTCTATTAATGCATAGGCGTGTGCCTTTGCACATCTCTGAGCGACCCTTCTTCACAGGCAATCGAAGTGTCAGCAACAGAAAGTGAGAGAAAATCTCATGTGAGAACAATTTGACACTCCTGTCAGTTTCTGTGTGTAGCAGTCCACTTTACATGTACCCACACTGACGACATTGGCTGCTGTGTGACATTAAAGCCAGAGAGGAGAGATGGGCGTGTGAAGGCTCTCTAACACCCCTCTCTGTCCGCTTACTCCCACTGCTATCCTAACCCTAGTTCATTTAACCCTGCATAACTTGTCAGCGGTGTACCTCCAGTACCTGATGCATTTTTTATTCACGCAATTACAATGTGTGTGTGACTTTGTTATTGTTTGGACAGTATGTGAATGTGTGTAGAGATACGGTCTGTCTTTGCATGCATACGTGGGTGCATACTGTGTGGTATGCATGCATGCAAACATGTGTGTGTGTGGTAAAATAGAGATAGTCAGCCCTGTCACTTAGCCCCCACCCATATACACTGGGGGGTAACTTTCCAGTCTCATAGACGAGCATGCCGGAGTCTGAAAATAGCCGTATCTGATCACTGCTTCACCCAAACAGGGAACTCTCTTTCTCTGTCACTCCCTCTCTTTGGCTCTCTAACTTTCTCCTCATTCTGTTGTCTCTGTGCTTCCCAGGCATTAAACGGGGTAAGATCTGGGTAATAAAGCTTGACCGGGAGGAGAGACTTATCCTGAGCAGAAGGAAGAGGAGAAAAAACAATCAGAATAGAAGAGGAAGGATAAGGCACTTGGGCTCATAGCTCACCTATACCTGACTCTTCATAGCAAGTCTCCGGCCTTTTGGTTTTATGACGGTAAGAGTTAAAATTTCTCTGCTTGACGGACTGTTGCACCTGCACTCTGCTGGTTGAGGGGTCAGGCTTTTAGGGTTAAATGTCACAAAAGATACTCAGACCGCAGGGATGCATTTCATTACTAAATAATGTGCTCATGCGCATTTTCATGCCAAAACACAGGAGAACTTTATTTATTAAATTTCAGTTTTTAAAAGTGGATTGAAAATCGAGGGTTATGGTTTGACAAATACAGGTTTAATTTAGCTTCCTTAATCAAAGATAATTCCTATTCAATATATGTATGTATGATTTACATACATCTGTTTTAAAAAATTGTCTTTAATGTCACATTTCAAAACACACACAAACAGATCAGATTGTGCTGTCTACCGTCCATATTTACTTTCTGTGAACAAACTGATGCTTTAAAGGGAATGCAAATGAAAAGAGATCCGAATAGATTTTACAACCAAAACACCAAAAGGGAATAATTGTATGTCCTGCCAAAACCCACAATTATAGACCGAGAGTAGAATTTTTATCTTTTGTGACAGTGGACAGGGGAAATTGTGTCAAATAAAACAGTGGCTGCTACCGCGGTCACCTCAGAAATAGCATCTGCAAATAACTTAGATTACAGTTTTGTGGATTGAAAAGTTTTACTTCAACCTTAGAAGATTAATTGAGGCTTGAGGGAAGAAAACATGTTTTGTGACTTTTAAATGAAAAGTTAAAATTAAATGAGCATATGAAATTCATCTGTTGAACTTTATTTCTATATTTTTTGTATTTTGATTGACTAAATGTGGCGACAAGTCCCCCAAAAACGTCCCCTGCCTCTTTCCTTTTACCTCTTACCTTCCCAGAATTTTGCCCCAGAATCTCATTTAACTCCCTCTCTCGCTTTTACGTACTTCCATCTCTTGTTACACACCTTTTCATGGACTCTTCTTTCCCACTCAACAAAAGCCATGCACCAATCCCTTCATTAGGCCGGTCTCAGAGGTGTTGTGGAATGTCACCTCGACCCCTTGGGTACACAGTACGGGGTGGTTCCCAGCCGCGGTTCTTAGCACAGGTTCGCTTGGTTCCTGTTCTGCCGGACCTTAAATATCACTGCAGGACAGTGAGGCAGTCAGGCCCTTTGTCTGTTCCCTGTAAACGTCACGGGGAACGCCATTTTTCCTTGGTACATGTGACATTAATACATATAAATGATTCATTCCAGTCCTACTAAAACTTTATTTGTTTGCAGAACTCTACAGAGCTCCTGCAGAAGTTTTTGGTTAGACATAAGCTACATGATTTGAAAAAGAGATGGCATGATTGCTTGGCTGGATCTCTATTACCTATGATGTGGGTCTGATGGGTCGGCAGGCATCTGTATCTTGCATGCAAAATACATTTAAAGGTGCTTTAGTATTTATACAAATATTTAAGAATATGTTGATTCATACTTCTTGTCATTAGTTGCAGTATTGCTCGTTACCACTAACACCAACAAAGCCCTGTAAGAGGAAGGAGGATTTTGTAGCTAATTGCAGTGTTTTTCAGGGGCCATCAATGAAATAGAAGCATCACTGAAGGCAAAATGAATGACTGTTGATGAATAATTTCAGATGTACAATTGAGCAACGTTTGAGTCTTGTGTGTAGCGACTGAGACAAACCGACACACTGTCACCTCTCTGAGATACTTCCTGTTGTGTATTCAGTTGTGACAGTGAAGTTTTATGATTTCTCTTTAACCGCCTGGTGAATTTTAGGAATTAAAAATGTAAAATGATATTATTTCCTCCTGCCTTACACCCAGTGTACATAAAGATTCCCCAGATGGATTTTCCCGATGATCATGACCACCTTAGAGGGTAAAGGGCCCTGTCTAATGGCAGTAAATATAGCACCCCTGCTAATCAAATTCCTCTTATCTTCATGCTCGACACTTAACACCGGTACCTGGGGAATCCAGACTATGTATGGGGAATATAATCTTAGCCACAGCTGATAGCCATTCTGCTGTAGTGTGCACCTTGCATCTAAAAAATTTTGTTTGTATGCTAACGTTTTTTAAAAGTTAATGATGTAAAAAAAGTCTTTACCAAACAAACGGTAAATTGGGAAATAATTTGCAGCTAATCTTTTCTCTAAGGTATTCAATATTTCGACAAGATAGCTATAAGGCGAATGATCCACGGGGCTTCTTCACTGTCATACTGTCTTTTGCGAGTGATTAATAATAAACAGTGGTTACAAAGAATTTAGTTGGAAGTACAGAGAGAGACCATTTTTCAGGATTAATTTAATCGCTACTGCTTCACCATCCCTCCCTCAGCCTGGAGATAAGAGTGTTTACTATCCCAATGTTTGAATAAGCATTTTTGCATTCTCCTGAAATTCTCTTCCCCATTAGGCCTTTTAATTTCCAGATAGTGTAGGGCAGTTAAATCAGCAAGTGTCAGCCATGGAAATGCTTTCTGAAAGATGTATTCATGTATTCAGTGTCATTTACAACCTTTTTGCTGTCTTTTATGACCTGTCTATGCTTTGGTACCCATCTTAGATCCTCTCTACTCATTAGGTGCTAGTTGTGGTATTTACCTGCCATGGATTGCCTGCTCTTAAGAGGGGGAAGTGCTCATAAACATAATCATCCCCGAAGCATTTTAAGAAAGGTCTTCTTTTATTGCTTTGATAGAGCCTGTGGTTACTATTTTGTGAGCATAAGAAAGTGTAACATTTAGTTTGTTTTCCGCTGCCAGCATTACAGTATAAACATCAAATATTAAACTGAAAGTGTTTGAGATTCCGAGGTGACCAGCAATTGCTCTCCCTCCACTCAAACATTTGAAAAAGCTGAAGCTATAACTGGGGCCCCACTATAGCACAAAGTCAAAATGTCTTTTCAGGAAAAGCTCAAGGTTCATCTTTGAAATTGCTTTGGCGTGCAGCACCACGTTTACATTGTGCCTCCATTTGTGCATCCTATCATTTTATTCCAACTCTGCTTATATTAGCTTGTTGTGTTTAGTCTCTGTTTGTAACCTGGGGTTCTATAGTCTTGTAATCACTAGCCTTTATTACAGTGCGTTACATGTAGTGTACACATCTTGTAGAAGAGGCGATGAAACAGTGGCAGCTCTAGAGTTGTTTTACTGGTGATGCTGTGTCCCCAGACAGCTTTAGCCAGACAGATTACATAATACTACATGCTAATATCGGCTTCTTTCCGTTTTCACTAGTATGTCATTTACTCTGGTTTTGCGCCTTCAAATGTAACAGTATTCCTTTTGATAATCTCTCATCCTCTCCGCAATCTCTATATATTTTTCTGTGTTCATGAATGTTTTTTATTTGCCATTTTCGTCAGTACTTGTCCGTGCTCTGTTATTGTATCTTTTTTGTATCTCTGTCTTCCTCTCCATGTATCAGTATATACAGTGAATGCATCTTTAGTAATGGTAAGATAACAATCCCACAAATTGTCACATCCAATTCATTCTTCTTCCCCATAGCCCCGACGCACAGTGCCGGGGCTTGTGTTGCATAATTGCATTAGTGCTCTCAGGCCAATGGCTCTGCTCGTTAGTGGGTTTGTGATGCAATCTGCAGAACACACGGGCCTCTGTTGTTTGCAGTATGGGCAGTGAGTGGGCACGCAGGCTCAGCGTATTGACCTTCACTATCCATTCATGCAGCCAGAGGGGGTCTGCTAATGAGTGGCAAGGTTGAACAAACAAGGCTCATAACAGAGACTTTGTCGGAAGTGGTTGTCGTTGTTCAACTAGTAGCAGGAAAGAACACTTACATTGTGCTGATAGACTATTTCTTATAAAATGGCCTGCATCAAACAACAAATAGCTTGGTATTTGTGTGAAAGAGAAGTTTAAATCAGTCGTTGCATAAAGACCTATTTCATTGGCACTATTAGTTCTGCGCTTGGCTGTCAGAGGGTTGTTCTTAAACACCCTATATGTATAGTATTTATTTTGATTTAAAGCATGGTTTGGCTGAATACGCACCGTATTTCTGACTGGCTGGAGAGTGTGGCCTGAACTGTTTACAAAGACCTGTCCAAAACATCAAAATGTCCTTAAGTCCTTAAACACACCTTGATGTGGATTAGAACTTAATGTGACATTCTAAAATGAATTTTTATTTCAGAGTACTTACAGATTAGTGAGCGCATCATGGTAGAAAGTTGATTTTATTATTAATGTATCATCAGTATGAATAGGTTCGCTGTACTGTATCGCTACTCTCCAGTAGGTTGGCTCTGACTGACGAGCTAATATTCTTTAATGAACTTGATCATGTCCAAAAAGGAGGTTTGGAAATGGGAGATTAACAAGTGAGGAGTAGCTGAAGTAACCCTCTACTGCAAAGGGGCTTGCAGGGTTTACAAAAATTATCAGGTTTCTTCAGCTTGTAGTGGCTTTGATGATTTTGTGTGATTCAAACTCTAAAATGAAGAAGCATTAGGATGTGAATGTAATTTACCTTAAATTCACTGTTGAAATGTGAACTGCTAAACCCAAGATATTACAGGTATCCTTCTCCTGTACTGTGTTGTTTGACTGCTTTATATACTGTTGAAGTGTTTACTTGTTTGGCTGTGTCTAAAATAAATACTTGAAGTACTTCAAATTCAAGCTGTAAAAGACAGCGTCGACTTAAAGTGCAATGGTTAATTTGTTATAGCTAGACTCTTATTTTGATTCCCAAGCCTTTCTTTTTTTTTTCTTGCCACAACCCTGAACTCCCCACATTTTTACCACAAAAATGCACCACTAAAATAACTTGGCTCCAATTCAGTAATTAAGGAACGGAGCAATTCTAAATTTTGCCTTTTTTGGAGGAGTGTCTCTCGCTGTCAGTTGGGTTTCAGGCAAGCCATGTCTCGACTGGGATTTATGTTGGGTCTCCAGGGAAATTCTTTTGCTGTGTTGAAAAGGGATTTATTCTCTCTGATTTCATTTCCTACAGTAAGATTTGCGCTTCAGTTTTATCCCCATCAAACTCCTAGTTTGTAACTAATGTTCACTGCAGAGCGTCACTGCAGATAATGCATAGTGTTTCTTATTAATTTACACAGAATATCGCACCTAGTGTCCATTCATATTTCTTCCAGAAAGTATTCACATTTCAACAGCTCACAAGCTTTTGTATATAGAACAGCTGATGAGAAAAAGTCTATCTGATGACTTTTTGATTAGGTCTTTAAATAGATTTGTTAAGGAGCTTAATCTGTTGACATCCTGTGAGTATGTCTCAGTCTGAGTGACCACTCCAGGGTCAAGACCCTTGAGGCCATAGTCGGCTTATCTCCAATGACTGCTCACTCTCTCCTGCTGTCTTCACACGTGTGCGAACACACAAACAAGGACCTTTTAATAGCTCTGTTAAAATGCCATTCTGACATTAAACACATTAAATTGAATCATGGCATTTTGAAATAAATATGAATAATGAATTCCAGTAAGACATTTATACTGAAAGTAATATTTTTTCCTAATAAGTTACAGCTTTAATAAAGTTAATTATTTTACAATTACTTTGATTATTCATATAATCATTGATGTATTTTGCTGTATTCATTCATTCATAATGAATAATGTTTTTTTCATTAGTCCATAGCTATGTACAGGCACAAGAAAAACGTTGTATAAAATACTTAGATATTGCTTCAGACAGTTAAATCATTGTTATTGCTTTCATGTTTTCATTATATTCTTTCTCATGGAAGGATGGTGAAAACTGTTTTCATAGACAGTTGTTTTGTCTATGCCAAGGCAGACTGCCAGTGACTAATGGCATCCCGGCCAGTGCTCTTTGAGGACATGTCTGTCTTTTTCTTTCCTTCATTTTGTGTTTCCATCTTACTGTCTTGGTTATATTTTTATATGTTATTGTTTTTCAGGACATTTCTTTTAGTATGAGGACCTGGCTAAATGACCCATCTTTTGTTAATAAGGGCAAAGATGGTGGTTAAAATGACATTTTATGATATGCCTTAACCTCATTGTGCAATAGCCTCTAACTTTATGAGACAGATTACTCGTTGAAATTCCCATGTACTCACTGTGACTTAGCTTTTGTCTTTAGAATTGAATTTGTGTCTACAAGAGTTTTTTTCAAGGTCATCAATATTAAAACTCTTCCGGTGTGGAAAATTACCATGTCGTTAAGGGGAGGAAAATGGACATGCCATGATAGAAACAGATTCTGCTGATGAGCACTAGTAAGTGGTAATGTTCTTCTAATAAAGGAAGAGAGGAGAATGAGCTTCCGTATTCTACAGTGTCTTATGTTTCAAAAGCATTCAAAGTTCAAATCCTATTATATTAGTCCACTGATATGAACTAAATCGGTCCAAACAGACTAATGAGACTTGATGGGCTTGTGGTGTTGGACATCACAGCTTTTTGTGGCTTATAGCTCTGACTTGTGTATTTGCAGTCGCACAACTATTACACTCAGTAATTATATACACACTAGTCTCCAGATTTGCCCACCAATGCCTAAATTACAGTCGGTGGATAAACCACGGCAAAGAAACTTAACATACCAAATGCTTTGGCCAGCAAAACTAGGACAATAATTGAAAACAACTCTTTGGAAATTAAGGTCTCTTGTTTGTCATGCCTTTTTTAATTTATTTTTTTATCACATTTAGTCTTCATTCAGTAAAGATATAGTAGAACACAATGCAGAGAAAATGTCTGGGAATTGACATTTAACTTCATTCATTATTAGAAATGATAGGATACAAGTGTTTGATCTGTCAACATTTATTTCCACCGCTTCCCTTGTAAGTATTACATTAAGCATTGCATTTTAGAGAAGCACTCAATGAATATTAATGGAAACATTTGGTCCAGAATGTCCTGTGATATGCATGCTGAAATGCACGAGCTGCAGATGATCTATCACCGGCTTTAGAGCGCTGCACATTTTGTAGGTAAAAGCTTAAAAAGGTTTATCTGTACAGATAGTCAGAGTTGTAGAGCCTGGCGGGTTTTCTTCCAGTGTCCCGCCATAACATTACACCATGGCCACAGCTGCTGTGTCGCCGCTGATCTGTACCCAAGAAACATGATCCTGTTTATAATCTGACCATCATGTGGACGCCGACTTCCAGCGTCGCCAGACCCATGATTTACCCCGGTGCGTGTGTGCATGCATATGTGTGTTTCTCAGAGATAGATTTACGAGGGCATACTGTATGAGAGTGAGGACTAGGTCCTGAGGGACTGAAAGTATCCCACAACGCATGGCTGGAAGTAATCGCAATTCCTCATCACCATCATTAAATGGCAAAGATGGCAACAAAGTAGTTTCATATGTGGATAAATGAGGGTATATTAATATAGATGGGTGATATACAGAACTTACAAGTTACAGTTTTTGCTGAAAAGCTCTTGTAAAGATTATATAATTGTGCAGGTTGAATTCAGTATTATGTGAGGGAAAAAAAGTTCCAAAGGAGCCTTTTTATGTGTGTATGTGCTTTATGTAACAAACTCAGTAAGAATGTTGGGTGTTCTGTACTTAATTACAATTTTGAGGGTCTTGCACTTTACTTGAGTATTTCCATTTTCTGCTACCTTATACTTTAGACAATTCAGAGGCACATATTGACCTCTGTACTCCACTACATTTATTTGATAACTTCCAGATTCAAATGAATAATACAACATGTAATTAACAAATAACTTATGATATTATTATATCAATCAGACTTTATTTATCCCCAGGGGGAGATTCACAAGCTACCCAGCAATATATAAACTAATATATATAAATAAATTAAAATCAGCTCCACCTTTAGCAGCTGCAGTATTAAAGTTAGCTACACGTTAATGCATCAATAATTATAATCCAATATAAAATATACATTATTCTGAAATGGGCCATTCTGCACAATGAGTACTTTTATTTTTGGTACTTTAAGTATATTTTGATGCTAAACTTTTGTACTTTTACTTAAGTAGAATTTTGAATACAGGACTTTTACTTGAGTATTTCTACGCTTCAGTGTTGTTACTTTTAATTAAGTAAAAGATCGGCGCGCTTCTTCCACCCCTGGTGTAAGACAAGGTTAGCCATATGCATGTCACAGTTATTTAAATACCAGACATGTATGATCCCTACTGCAGCCACTTTATGCTGTCACTTGTAGTATCTGTCATGCACACTAAGTCCTGTGATGACATACGTTTGCCTGCATTCACGCAGCGATGCAACATTCTGTTGTTGTGCCTTTGGCTTTTGATGTGTGCCCTGTTCATATCAATCATGCAACCCACTGCAACAGTTCCAAGAAAAGGTCTACACATAGCAAGAGACAGGCTTCACATATGGGTACAGTTAGGTAAACATAGCATTCTGTATCATTTATCAGTGCCATTAAGTTATTTATGTTTCATCTATGTGCCGTAAAGAATTTGCTACGGTCATCAAGTCACTCACTCAGCTGGAAGAAGTGATGTTCCCACATTTGGATTTCATGGGTTTAGGCTTTGGCTTAAACATCTTTTTGAACATGACACACAATATTTTATTATTTACTTTAGTCTTTTACTTTTTTGTACAGTGCTACATAGTGAGTCAAGTGGAAGCGAATTGAAAATGTATTAGTGACAGTCATATTATGAACTCTTTTGAAACCTGTATCCTTTTTAGCTGCACCAACTCACAGACAGTTGAGGTACATTTCTTTTCACATTGAAAACATTTAAAATTATTATTTAACGAGACGTACATTTTACCTATCAGATGTCCATCAAATATTCTTTGTCTCATTGTCTCATCAAAGCAGTTAATCAGAAATACTTTCTGATGCATTCCTAGTCATTTTGATCAGTATTTGTTGGCCATTCATATCCATGCCAGATTAGCCATGTATCCCCATTCTAAACCTCCTATCCTATTCAGGGTTGCTGGGGACCTATCACAGGCCTGATACATCAGACGTACAGTTAATGATTCAGTTCAGCTCTATGTTTGTCATTTTTCATGTCCAGGAGGTCTATATTGTAGCCCATAGGTTTTCTCAAGATTGGAAAAATGAAACGTGTGAAAGGAGTTTGAAACTGAGCTGACTTGCAGTCAATTGCAGTATGTCAGCACACAGCACTCCTACTCCTAAACATCATAAATCTTCAGAATTTCACTACACAGAAATGTTGGCACTTTAAGAAGCGTTTTTTGCATCAAAGTAAACCTAATGAACTAGTGGGCAGCAGGAAACTGGCAGATTTCCAAAATAATTGCTTATACCTGATATTCAATGCAAAAGAGTTTTTATTCAAAAAAAGGAGGTTATAATTGCAAAAACTCAACTATTTAATATTATTTAATGTAGCTGTCTCAGTAAGATCATTTTGTAAATGTAAATCACTGGAAAATGCTTTTTCTGTGTTTTAAAGGGTCAGTCAGCTGTTTTCACACATTTATTCCACATTTATTGTGGAAAAATTTGATTTGTTTTGTCTGAAATACTTTTTTTCAGGAAAGTGTGTTCCCCTGCAGTAGATCAGTAAGAAGTGCTCTTCAATATGAATACAGGTATACAAATATACACACACACACACGCACACCCACACACACACACACACACACACACACCCACACACACAAACAAACCATATACTGTATGAGATGTTAGGGAATCATCCATCAATACCATGGCCACCATTTCTGTTTGGTGTAGTTGTATAATTATGTTTTCATTTTTGCAATTTATCATGTAACTGAACATAAAACTATTGTTTACATTTGATACTTTACCATAAAAAAGTCAATATGTTTCCACATTTCAGACCACCTAGCTATTTTAAAAGCCGCTATGTGTGCTAGTTTTCCACTACCACAGGCATGAGTCTGTAATTCTAACCCTGACCCTGTTTCACCACTTTGGTGTTGGTCCATTTTGGGCCTGGGTTATTGTGACTGAAGGCATCAAGTATAGTAGGCTTGTTGCTTTTAACCACAGTGACGTATTCCTCCTCCAATACATTTGCAAGACTCTGTCCTAAACTTGGCAATCATTCCGAGCTGAAATGAGTATTTCAGCCGGTAGAATCAATGACGAGTAATCCGCCTTTGAGCCTTCTCTACACACCACACACCACCACTCTGTGTGGCTGCCAGTGGCAGACTGACTCATCTTGGTTGTTTGCCTGCATTTAAAATATAGAAAACAACACAAAAATAGCTTTTTCATGTGCCGAAAGGCAGCCAATAACACTACTAGAATAAGATATACAAAATGAATTTGATGGAGAAACAAAACATTGTCCAAAAGCACTCCAGCTTGTTGTTTTACTGAAGACTAGTGAAGGTATTTCACTACAGTTCAGTTGGAGGTGTTTCAAAAGTGTACTAGCGGGCCAGTAAACACAGATTTTCTGATTTTTAGCCATATTGACACTTGATTTCACCACTATTAACAACTTAATAAAGTCATGACCCTGTAATTTTTGAAACCTAATTCAGAAACATTGGGTCATCCAATTTAAAAGCTTCTAATTCCTGTCATCATAAGCATACTGTATTTGACAAAATTGGTTAGTGTAATGTAAGCTAATGCCATGCAACATCTTCGAAATTTTACTTTACAATTACATTTTGTCTCACCGCATATCTGAGCTCATGCAGTAAAAATCAGGCTCTTGAAATGCATGTGCTTTGCCTCCATTTGTTTGCGTTATATTTCTGTCTGGACGCATTTGTGTGTGTGTGTGTGTGTGTGTGTTTGTGTGTATGTATTTCGTGTCTTTTTGTATACGCATGTGCATATGTGCTACTGCTTCTGCCTCTATGATCACCTGCCTGGCTGTGATTTCTCAGATAGCGGAGGATTCTCTCGCAAAAGCATGGCCTTGTCACTCATACTCTCTCCCATGAAGAGGGTCCAGAGCTCACCAAATCTAGGCACAGGTACTAACACTCACAAACACACGACAAATGTAACACCTTTCAATAAGAAGAGTTCTATAAGTAGCTAAAATAAAGCGCACTTCAGGTATTGACTGGACTAAACTGGCAAAGCATGAGGTAAGTCTTAAATGAGTGGCTTGTTGTTTTTCAGAATCATGTTTGGGCTTCATCAAACCTGATATGGCTTTAGCATATTTGAAATATTTTCAAATAAGCTGCGGCTGCCTCAGTATGCTTAAGAAATGTTTGGACTGTGGGATGTTATTTTTTTCTAATCAGTTCATTGTATAATTCTTATTTCCTTTTGTTTAGTCTCTTCCATCTTGATCTTGTTTTGGCTTCCTAAATCCGTCATAAGTCATACTGTACCTACCCTGTTGTTGATGTTAATCTTCCTTCCTTTTGACAGCTCTCATATGTCATGCTCTCACACTGCTCCTAGCCATTTCCCCCTCTTTATGGGTAGTTTATTCTCCTCTTCCTGTTGTCTTAAGCTTTTTAGCTGCTCTTAACTGGTTTTCCTGCCTCTTTTTTTCCCCCTATTTCTCTTTCTCCTTTGTCAGCATTGATTGGTCAGACATGGCACAGCTCCGGCTTGTGTGTTGACTAAAATGGCACTTTTCTGCTTAATTCTTCCTGATCAGTGTTTCAGTTTCATGCAAGTAAACTTACAGTAGATCTGCTGTATGTATAAACACCTTCATCCTAAATTTCAGGTCAAATTAAGATGAATAACTGAAGAGCTTTTTAAAAAAGCAGGGGAAGTATATTCCCAGCCTCCAGAGGCTGGTTATCCCCAGCTGCCTGTCTCATTCCTCTGCTGAAAGAGCAGTGTTTGTGCCTGAACCCTGTTAGCATCCAGGTTAACAGCTGCACCTGTGTAGGCATTCTAGTACTGTCAGCTTCCTTTTAACAATAATAGGGCACTGTGTGAAAACTTATAAGCTGTTGTCAGATATAGAAGGTTTAGGAGCATGGTAGGACTAATCAAATCACCCTTCAGAGGGCTTTTGGATCCTGTGTGTATAGCCACTAGAGCATTATTGTGAAGGAGATATGCAGGCATCAGCTGCTGTGGGGCCCTCAGCCTTGGCAGGGGTGTTCAGTACACTCACCATTGCTGTTTAGCATACTTTTATACTTTAAGTCTTCACTCAAAACATTTGCAATGCTGTTTCCTAGAAATACAGAAAGCACACTCCTGCATCCAGCAACTCAAACCAGTTCAGAGTCTTTTGTGTGCTATGGATTAAACCATCCCAGCTTGAGCCATTTCAACTGGTAAAACTAGCAGTCTGTATTGCTGTGTGTTAACTTACATAACCAGCCATGTGTAATGCATTGACAGAGACTTATTCATATTCAGAAAAATGTACAGTGAACCATGAGTATGGAAAAGTGTTCAAGAAGAATTGAGTTAAAGGATAATGCCGGTTTATTTCAACCTTCAATTCAATTGCAATGGGTGTATTTCCCATAAATGGCTATTGTGTCTCTATGGGTTGCGCTCACTTTGCACTTGCCACCTCTGTTGTAGAGAATCGGGGAAACAAGGACTCGTGCAAAACAACGTATATTAGGGAAGGCTGCACAAGCCTCCAACAGCTTTCTAAATAACTATGGTTTTTACATGAATTCTTTAAAATGTTTGTCTCTGAGCCTGACCGAAAATAAACACAGAAAGAAGCCTCCTGAAACTGCCATTATGGCCACACAGTCTGTACTCATTTCTATAGAGCCAGAATCTTATATTAATCTGGAGAGTTGTACCCACTGCACATATAGAGGAACCTTCTGAAGGAAGCCCAATCTCATACAAATTATCTATCTATTATTCATTCATACTGGTAATGCTGTATGAGTTTTGACTTTGCCCAGTGAATTCGTGTGGTTTTCGCTTTTCCGTCTTCAAAAGTTGACAGGAAAACTAAATTATCTATAGAGAAAATGTGTGGGCTATCTGAAATCTACAGGAGAAGAATCAGTAGAAGCATTAGTACTAGAAACAATCGCATTTCTTCCCACTGATTGCTAGGTGATTACATGATCAAGTGGTTGCTAATTCTGAGCACAGAGTTCAGAGTACTTGTGATTTCTAAGATGTTAGTACAGCCGGTGATATTGTGTATCACATCAGGATAAGTCATGGAATTCTTAAGAATTTTTCTCTTCTGTGCTTTTTCCTCTTCAATGTGCATCTTTTCCTGATGTTGCTGTCGTTGTTTTGCTTTGTATTGCCATACTACATGTTTACTCAATGTATGTCTACTTCTGTGTATGTACATAGAGCGAAACGTAAAACCGGAGTCAAATTCCTTGGATGTGCACACATACCTGGCCAATAAACCTTATTCTGATTCTTTTCAGACCTGCGTCTACTCCCTTAACCCCATCAACAAGTCTATGTTTGTCACACTAACTACTGTAGTTGTAATCCTATGCAGTAGTATTGACTTTAGTTGCAAGGATGAATGTGATCAAAACATTCAGTCATGTCACTTATTATGGATGTGTCTTCTCTCTTCCCCAGGGAGTGATTCTCACTCATCAGATTTGGGTAAGTCTCTGTTCCTTTTGGTGGATTCAGGTGGAGAAACTTGAGATTGCACATGACAGAAGAAGCTTTGAAACACCCCGTAGGAGACCAGGGAACTTAATCAAAACGCGCAGCAGTGTTTGAAGTTAATATTATTAATTTTATCTTCAGATTCTTGGCGGTCACGCAGTGCAACAGATGGCCTCAAGAATGGAGATGCCAGCAGCTCATCTCTTGCTGCCAAAGGCTTCCGCAGTGTCAGACCCAACCTACAGGACAAAAAGTCACCAACACAGGTAAAATGTCTCACACACCAGATGTTGACATATTGCATTTTATCTTTTTTTTTACTGCTAAAGTCTGTGTGGAAAATGGTATTCTTAATGACACCGCAAACCATCATAATAATGGATAATTGACACAGAAGTATGTCTTTGGAAGTTGAACTTGATGATTATTTGTATCAAGCTTTGCACTGATGATTTTTTTGTTGTTGCTTGAACCTTTCTTGACTGTTGCATTCTAATTGGCCAATAAGGATATCAATCACGTTCCATTGCCACCCCCCAGGAGAGAAAGTTATCACTTCTCACCCACTGGCACTAATCCACCAGACTACAGCTCCCTCATTGCCCTGGCTAAAGATTTTAGCCCTGGAATGCTAACATTCACTCAGAATGAGAAAGCAGTTTTGAAAGAGTCCTATACTATCAGTAGCACATCTTCTTACTCCTACTCAGAGAGCAGTGCAAACCCAGTCCAACAGGCCCACCAGTCCACTGTCCCAAATGATATTAGCAACTGTAGTGCATTTGCCACTACTAATACACAGGCCCAGGAGCGTAAGGTGTCTTCCCTCAAACTAACCCCTGTCACCATCCCTGACCCCCCGGCTCACCACAGCTTTTACCTTGACCCCCAGCCCAAGGCCCAGACCACAGGTTCCCCTCCACCCTTTTCCCCACCTCCACGAAGGGGTCCCACCATGTCTCAGCCCCTGACACAGGCATCCTCGCTTTCCGTCCACTTGGGCCCCGAGAATCTGAAACCTCCAGAGCCTCTGCCTTCAAACAACACAGTGGAACTCAAGGTCCCACATCAACCCCCAAATCAAACCCCAAGTCCAGCTCCATCCCAGGTAGAGATAACAAAGGCTCCTGCTGCAGTTCCACCAAGACCTTCTCCTGCAGAACTGTTGGTACATATATGTCTACATACTGTAACAATAGACCAAAAAATGATTGTGTCAATTTTAAGGTCACTCTAATACACCAGCCCTGGGTTTTTGGCTTGGTGACATCAAGAGGGATAAAGGGGTAACGCACTGGCTTCGTCACATCATTTGACGCCGATAGCGCACACTGAACGCACTGAAAAGTGATAAAATCGTTTTTTCTGGTGCTTTGACGAACACTGACAGTGACACTGACAGGAAGTCTGACAGTGGTGTTTGGCCTTACATAAAAAACAAGAGGTGCAGGTGTTTTGATGCACGTCATATGCTGCTTGTGTGTGTGTTCCCCTTGAGTTTGTTAGTCTTGGTGCAGCCATTCAACCAGTCAAACTAATTGTGGTTCTATGTGTGAACTCATACTGTATGTGTGGTAACCAGCTGTTTCATTTATTTTATATAACTGTAACTGTCTGAGTACTTTATTTGCTGCCTTCCACAGAGTTTGAATTAACAGAGCCTCATCAATTCCCAGCATTAATCATGTTTCAGAAGATGATGCTGCAGCCTCATGATTCTTCCGTGTGGTTTCACAACAGCATATCACCTTCTCTTAGGTTCAAGTGTTACTTCCACACATTCTGTGTGACAACGTGGCTAATGAGTGATATCACTAAGCACTCTCCTCCTTTCCTCCTTTTCCAATCGACTCCCCCTCCCTCCAACATCAGGGGCCTCCCTCCCCCGACCAAACAGCACGGCACTCCCCCTATCGCTGTCACAGCTCAGAATCACTCGACTACCTGTCAGGTCTAATGCCCAAGGCTCTATCACCCACCCCGTATGTTGCTAGTGGAGCTGGCATCACAGCTGGTGCAGTCAGCGGGCCGAGCTTTACCACAGTCAGCCGTGCGAGCATCTTTGGCTGCATGTCACCCTCGGCTTCCCCCGTGACGGTGTCAGCTCTCAGCCACTACTCGTCGTCCACGGCTGGTCTGCTGGACGAGCTGCAGATCTGTAGCCTGGACTCACCTGGCGCCTCACCCACGCCGTCGCCCACCCTCAGCCATGTCTCTGCCTACACATCCACTGCTGGCCCTGATGATGTGCTAACAACCTCTATGGCCTCCACTGCTGCAGCAGCCACTGTCACTAACGTAATTATCCCAACAAGTCACTGCTGTAATACACATCATTACCAAAAACAAATGGTTCCCTCGCTCCCCCCACTCATTTCGATGGCTGAACCAAACCTTCACAAAATGTGTTATTACTACCGATTTTTACCTTTCACTAACCATCAACTACGACTTACCTGTCAGATATGAGGATTAAATTCAGCCCACTATGTTCCCGTATTATGTTAATGTGTCTGTACTCATTAGAACTCTATGTCTACATGTGCTTGTCTTTGTTTCTCTTTGTTATGCCTTTTTTTTTGCAATCCAATGCAATTGTACGGTCTCTTAAAGGCCAGTTCATATCAAAAATTCCTGATGAGACAAAACCATTTTTCAGAGAAGTTGGAGCAGGGTGAAGTTGGAAGCTTTTGGCTGCAGGCTGCTGGCATCTTGAAAGACTAAACTTGTCAGGGGAGGTGGAGGGTTTTATAATGTACCGTGCGTGAGGACTGTAGCTTTCTTTTCCTTTCAGCTTATTATCTTGTCCTGGGAATCAATGTAAGGGACAAAGAATTGTACATCTCTAGATTATGGCATACGAAATGTATGCATTTCATTTTCCAACAAGATTTATGTTGTATCATGTCAATCAAAGTTGCATTGCATTGTCACTGTTTACTCCAACCAGAGATACCATTCCCACCTACAAAGGCTCTGATTGACTTGGTTGCTTCTCCAACCAAGGGTATATCCATTCACAAGAGCAATACCTGACATTTGAAACACTCAGCAGAATTTGAGACTTTGTCAGTGATTCAGAGATCTGGAACCGTGTTATAATGGCCAGCTCTAAACCCTTGGTTTGGGATTGTTAGCCCTGGTATTATAATCACAGTAACAGCGGTCACTGTCTCTCACTGTCATTGAATTATCGATTGCGCTCTATGCCCAAGCACTAAAACAGGAAGAAGTAGATAACACTGTATCTACACAGGAGGCATAGCAGGAGCAGCACGTTAGCAGAGCAGCAGCAGCCACTTCAGTGCTCCGACTGTGTCTACGCAGAACGCATTCAGGCACAGTACTGAGTCTAGGTCACCTGTGTTTAGGCAAAGCTCAGAGCCCAATAGACAATCACTGTAGTTAAGAGCGTAAAACAGCAGACGTGGAGTATAGAAATATGCTTGCCGTTGTAGACAGCTGGATTGTTTAAAATAGATGATTATCTGTTCTGTCAGACGTGTGAGAAGGACTACTGAAAGACACGGCTGAAACGCCTCCTGTGTAACATGCCGTTAGATGCACTGCCAATAAGTGCTGTCAGCACAGTGTGTGTGTTGATTTATTGTGAAATAATGTAGCATTTTTTGCGAGGTACTTTAGTCAATGGTTTTAGAGCTATCATGAGTCTTTGATCTGAACACACAGGCCTTTAAATTAAATACTGTTTGTATCCTTTGTCAGATGAAATCATATGTTCCTGTGTCATGTTGAATGGGAGAGCATTCTTCAGAAGAGCCTCCCATTGGAACTGTATCGTGTCTGTTGTCTTGTTTAAGTCACAACTAATTCATAATGAAATGTATGTGAATCTGAAAGCGTTGTATTTGTTTACCGTCACTGTTTTAATCTCTTCTGTGTGTTTTGAAGTGAAGTGATTCGGTAAGCATCCCTTCCCCTCACTAACTGTTCTTACGTTGTACAATCACTTCAGATTCAGCAAATCCTATGAACCCCATCGGCCCCAATATCTGCCTACATGTACAGTCATTTCTATACTAGCAATATGATGACTAATAATGGATTAAAAAAACTAATCATTCTCTTGTTTCACTAATTGTTTTTTTACATTTACACTCATTATCTAGTGTCGTAGGGCAGAACAGAAACATTCTCCACTATAGTAAATGGAAATGTGTACATTTTGCTGCCATTTGTGATTGGTAGTGGCTGATTGTCTCTGTTTCTGGCTTGTGGGTCACTCCTAGGGACAGGTCCTCTCTCAAGCTATGAACGGAAGTACTAGCCATCCACAGAGGCCCCTCTCCCCCCCATCCTATCCTCCTCCCCCCGTCTCACTCCACACTGGGCTTCAGAGACAGAGCAGGAGTTCAGGTGAGGAGACAACATGTTTCAATTACAATTCTTTGAAAATATCACGGCTCACTACACGACATTCAAGAATCATCTACATGTATGGTTAGGAATTTCATTATGCTTTGTGAACTATAAGTACTTGACAAGTACTATTTCACTGCATATTTAAATCAGACCCCCCTGCTCTTCCTAAGAACCTGCAACAACAAAAATCATTAAGCCTTTATTGGTTGTATATTACATTAATAAAACCTGCTCTGAAATTGTTGAAGTGCTTTAATTTTTTGGAGAGAAAGATTATGGTTGTTCTTGTACTACACAAACCTTGAAGCGTACAAAAGAGCAGTTAATCTTGGGATGATTTAGCGTTTGCTTGTTCAGCTGGTGCTGGTGCCTGAACTTGGATTTCTGCTTGATTATTAGTGGGTACAACTGACAGCGTGTCTCTCCTTTCTCTCCTCTTCCTCCTTGTATCTAGAGGGCAGCGAGTCAGTTACCAGAGAGTCTGTGATTTCGGGCCACACTAGCCTCAGCACCACTGTACCCATTGCCCGCTTCTCAGAAGAAGAGAAAAGGGTGTCCGTCATGAAAGCCCCTCATTATGAAGGCATCGGCCCCGTGGACGAGTCTGGCATCCCTATCGCCATCCGCACGGTAAGGTCAAACATACATAGAGCTGACAACATTGTTTTACAGCATACTGGCTCAGTTAGGTACTGTAGTGTTGCACAGCAGTATCTTTTGGCCTATTTCTGTTGTCTTCATATGTGATTTGGCTCACGAGAGGGGATTACTTTCAGCTGTCTGCAGCCTTTCACCCCATATTAAAGGCCATTTCTGTTTCACTATCTCTGTATCTGTTTTACTCTCCCTCTGTGTACTAGTTATAAAGATAAGCTCAGACGAGGTCTTTGACAAGTAAGCAGCAAGGACCTCGCAGCACTAAAGCCTGTGTCTGTGTGTAAAGAGCGGCATTGAAAGACGAACATGTTAAACTATAGAATGAGTGAGCGAGAGAAAGTAACAGGGAAAATGAGAGACGGGCAATAAAAGCAAAGACAAAAGGTGAAAAGAAACAAAAGCAGGAGAGACGAAAAACAGATGCTCCTTGTTGTGAGTAGACAAACATTTTTGTGGGCACTTTATTTGGTAACCGTGGAGAGTGAAGTGGTAATTGGCCCATCTCTTGGCCGTGCCAATGCTACATGCTCAGTCACACACACTACTTCACTGTGGAGCCAAACTGCCTCTTCTCTGACCAGAGTCCAGACACAGTGTTTAGCGCTCCTGAATAAAGAGAGGATTAAGTCTCTGCCATTTGATAGCTCTTTTTTGAAGTGGCTGTTAGATCTATACTGTATACACAAAGACACACATACCAGGGTTTCTCCAGGCAGAGCACCAGGAGCTCCCACTTTGGTTTTGTAGCAACATGGCTTCTGTATCCTCTATGCTGTGAAAGCAAACCTGCTGCCATTGATTTCTGAAAGTAGGCACAATCACCTTAACGCACACACACAGTCATACCAAAACTAACTGCCATAGTCATTTATTTATCAAGTTGCTGATAACGCCGTTATGTATTTTTCTTGCTATGTTGGCAATATGTTTGGATATTGTGGCAATTTATTTACTGAGTATGTTTGAAAAGCTGAAATATCCACTTTACGCACATTTAGATTTTGTGAATGATGATGAAGCACCCTGTGTATATTCATTTCTTTGTTGTTAATAAGCAGTGAAAATGTCGTAGACTGAATAAAGAACACAAAAAATCTTACTACTTCTACCATTTGAGTATACTATACTATATGCTACTACCAGAATTTAATGCAACATATATTTTTCTCTTAAAGTCACAGTGAGACAGAATGTAGAGCGTCCTTCTCTTATGTAATGTGACCTACTGTTCAAGCGAAACAGGATATAATAATGAGAGGGATTTAAATCAAATCCTTCATGTTTGATTGGATTGCTATAAGACTGTTGGCCTCCACCTACACCTCCCTCAACCACATTGTTAGATCAGGAGGAGGAGGGAGAAATGAATAAATTAGACCTCAACCACATTCTTTGGAAATGTAAACAAAGTTTCTGCAAACTGATATCCAAACACACATCCTACAATGATATCGCTCTGCTAGCTACTACAACCCACGAGCCAATAGACTAGTGTGGTTAAATATGATGGGCGGGGTTACCTTGTCGCCCCAAATCACGTTTGATTGGATACATTTATGTATACTTCCCCGCGTTCAAGATGAATCATCAGAAACATTTCATTGTTTAACAGGAAGACAAAAGAGAGGGAATTTGAAATAGATACTCAAAAATGAAGAATTAACACAAAATGTATTTTTATTTAATCAATATCTTCAGTGTTTATGTGAGATCCATAGAAATCCACTTTTCAGTCTTGTTTCTCGTCACCTAAAGTTGATAAATAGATTAAATATCTTACTAAGACAAATTAAGAGAAGTTACCGTGAATGAAGTAAAATAGTCTGATGCAAGTGATTCTTGACATGATTATTTATCTTTGATAAGAAAAAAAAGGAGATTTAGTCATCCTTGAGTTATCCTTAATTTTTCCTCTGAACAAGCAAGATCAACATTTCCTAAAAGCATGGTATGGAGAGTGTCTCCAAATACTGTGAATGACTTATAAATAATGAATTCATGTGTCAGCATAGGTTAAATTCTCTGGTAGTGAAATACAGATCTGCGAGGATGGTAGTGTGTTTTGCTCTACTCAGTAATGTCCTATAAAACAGCGGGAGTCCTTTCTAATTTCAGCTATCCAGTTTATGTTGCGTTTCACAGCATATAAATCTTTCTGATTATTTCCCTCTCCACAGACGGTGGATAGGCCTAAGGATTGGTACAAAACCATGTTCAAACAGATCCACAAGGTTCACAAAGCAGGTAAGTCTGTACTGAATCACACTGAACGTCAGAAAAGTCCCAGTATTTGCTGTGGTTTGATCATCAGACATTATGAGCGGATCATGGTCACGCATGCAAGCGTGTGTGTATGTATGTATCTGTGTGCGTCTGTGCATGTCGATTCTTGTTAAACCAAAAGACCCAAAGAACCTCAGAGCCAGAACTCATTAGATGAGAGCAAGAGAGTCTGAGAGGAGGAGGAATTGAGAGAAACCTCTAATAGACATTGAGCTGTCCTGGGAAATCTGCTCTAATTTTGTGGGCTTGAAAGAATCTCACAGTCAGTACAAGGCTTGATTGTTCATAACTGCTCAGGCTTCTTCTACTGCAGCACACACACACACACACACACACTTTTTAATGATTGTGTGTGCCTAAAAAACATCTTGGCGAGTTCCCATGACTCTGAATATTCACATATTCTCTGTGAATTTTTAAAGCAATATTCTAGCCCCATCAAAGTCTGTCTTTTGAGTAACCCCCTTGTAGAATTAAAAAGAGTCAAGAAAATGTGTAGTTTCCTCTTTGCAGAAAACAGCAGCTTTAAATTCAGCCAGAATCAAATACTCAGAGTTATATCAAAATATGGCCAATACACTGCTTCTGTGGGGTGCCATCACCCTTAACTAGAGAAAAGATTAGAAAAACAATTGTTTGAAACACTCTAAACTTGTGGATGAGCAGAGGAGGAGTGGTTCATGCTGCTTGGGTGGTTTTAATACTTCCTTCCGCTGGGAAAAATGTTCACTATTGGAAATTACTTTGTACTTGACTGTATTCATGCTGGAGAGGAAACTCCTAACGTGTACCCTCTGTACTGTAAAGCATGTCTGTGCATGAATCCAAATCAGTCTTTGTTCCTTTCTTCTACAGATGATGACTATTCTGACACATACAATGCAACATATGCTGTCATAAACAGTGGTGAGAGATGTTTTGCGTATAACAAAAGTTGTGTTTCATACACTAAGTAACTTCTTCCCACCCCATTTGTCCCCTCCTGTCTGGCTTGCTCTGCCTCATTACTTCTCCCTCCGATGTCTCCTCTGTCCTGTCCATAACAGAAGACTACAGCCTGTTGTCCAACCCCACCATGGCCCACCCTGCCCCCCGGACACATACGTACAGGCCACTCGCCAAAAGCCCCTCGGACAACCGGGGGCATCTGGGGCCTCGGGACCCTTCACCATCCCCTGTACCCCCACCGCCTCCACCTATTCCATCTCTCCTCCAACTGAGGGCCAGAGACAGTGACCGTGACAAAGACTTGCCTGACGCGTAAGAGAGTTTGTCTTGTCTCTTTCATTTATGACACCTTCTTAGTTATGAAATACTGGCACTAATATTGTACATCAATCAAAACAAAATTGAAATCCCCCTCTCATGTACGTGGACTAATACATGGGATGGATTATGTTTTACTATAATAGTTTACATACTTTTTTTTTGGATGTGCGTTTTTTGCTCACATGAATTCTGAGCCACCTTAAATTATATTAATTTCAAAGTGTTATAAGAAATATGCTTGAATAATGAACTAACTTAGTGTCGGGATGTTTTCTAAGATACATGTTTGTTTGTTTTTTCTTGCACCAGGAATGAATGGGGTCCTCCCAACAGGAAAGTGGACACACGAAAGTACCGCGCAGAGCCCAAGAGTATTTTTGAGTATGAGCCTGGGAAGTCCTCTATTTTGGAGCATGAAAGACCGGTGAGTGTATTTGTAACTGTTCTTTCATTTGATTATAATGATTTCTGACATTTTCCTGTTAAAATCCACAGGAACGTAGGTGGCCATCGTCACATTACTGCCTTCCTTCATGCTTGATTAACCTGTGAGGCCGGTAGAAGCCAATCTGGAATCAGCTCAGGCTGTAAAATCGATTTTTTTTAAATTTTTTATAACATTTAGAAGATGGTGATGCTTGCTTCTCTAGCTGGCTTCACCGGCATCTTAAGAGAATATTTCTATTACTGTGACAGTTTCTATTACTATTGTTGTAGTTATGCTTGTTACTGTTCAGTAAAAGATTATTTTTGTTGCTGCTCTGCTTCACTTCAGAGCTAAATAGAAATTTCTGAAGAGGAAACATTAAGCAACATGAAGTGAAATAACACTGCAAAAATGAAATACAAAAACAGTACAAAAAAACAACTGGATGGTCAAATTGAGAAGAGTCACAAGCACATTTACCTTTCGTACTTGCTAGTCTTTGTAGACATTACCGTGTAGTTAATATATTTTCATATTATGGGCTTTTGGCTTGGACTTCTTTCTGTCAGACAAAGTGTGGGTGTTATAAAGCAAAGGTTTTCAGTGCTGCATCCTCTAGTGACTGTACGGGCTGTTCAATAGTGAATGACAAAGCAGACAGCAGAGATAATTACTGTGTAGAGGGAGGGCAAAAAATAATAGACATGAAGTACCTGAAATGGAGAATGTGTTATAGATGAGGAGTCTGTAATATGAAAGAAAAGGTTTTTGTGAAGGTTTTGCAGATGTTTAATGTGATGACTTTGGAGAGCTCTCGCAGGCCAATAATGCATGAGTCAGTTCCTGATAAGGCAATAAAAGGAGAAAGCTGTAGAAGTGAACCCACGCTGGCTAATCTGCTGTCTGAGACTCCTTATATATGTTGTCTGTTCAGAAGCATTTTTCTCTGCTCTCCAAGGTAAGAAATGGCACCCGAAAACATCCTGTTTGGTGGTGAAGTGTCCATTTTGGCAATTATGAGCCGTAGCAAACCGAAATGCTTTTCTGGCACTGCTTTTCTTGAATTTTTTTAGTTCTGTCTGTGTGTGTGCACAGTACTTGTGTGATTGCCAGTCTCTGCTCTAGGCTTCACTTTTTTCACAGGGTGACTCATTTGTCTCAAAGCTGAATTCTCTTTTTAGCAAGAGAGATGTGACACCACAACACCTACAAAACATCTCATGGCCGGGTTTCATTTGGCGTGAAAACTCCATTTCCATGTGGGAGCAGACAGAGTAATAAACCACTGCATCATCTCTACAGTTAAAATAACAGTAAAACTATTTGAACATGAATAAGCCTCTTGACTGTAGTGCATAAAATGGAAACAAATAGAGAAAGCTGTACTTGTTGGAGTTTAAACATACAGTACAACAGAAAGAGTAGATAATTAACTTGCTACACAGGGGAAACTATTGTTTTTGCTTACCTGTCTAATTTTGTTGCATGTAAATACTTACATCCCATCTGCCAGTTTATTGCAGGTTGATTTGATATGAAAATGTATCTCTCTGTGATACAGAGGAAGAGCTGGGTGTTATTATCCATCATGTGACATCAGCAGAGAAACTTCTGCTTCCTTAAGGAAATTGGTCCATTATTTACATGCCATGCATGCAAAATAGTGGAGGATATACAATATATTTTTTTTCAGCTACAAACATTTAGCGAATAAGGCCTCATTGGATGGCAGCTGACATGCCCCAATATTACAGATAAATCTCACTTCTGAACTCAAAATGAAATGTTAGTAAATCCACCTTTTAAAGGTATCTCATTGCCATATTAGGCATGATTGGTGCTGATGGGGATAACTCAGACTACAGGAGGAGAATGTGGCAGATTTGTGTGATGGCAAGACAATGCGAGTTTATTTGTATAGCACCTATTCAACAACAAGGCAATTCAGTGCTTTGCATAAGACATAAAAAGGCATTAAGACAGGATATAAAAGAAACAAGGCAATATAAAAATACACATAAATAGGAAAAATACGATAATTATTTAGTACTTTATTTAGTACTCGTGTGTGTGTGTATATATATTACACTGTCCTCCCTTAATGTTTTTACCTGTTCTCTAAGTACTTAATAGAAGTACACATTCAGCATAGTCAGTATGTTAACTCTAATCAGGTATTTCACAGTTACGATTAAGAAAATATTTGGCACTTCACATGAGCATCAATTGGAATGACACTTGGGTCAGTTGGCTGGCTGCCTGTGATACCATACTGCTCCTGCCAATGTAAAAGGGACACTTAATATACACCCATGTGAATAACCCCTCATGTCTTTTCCAAACAGTTCTTCAATATGGGCCTCTTCTCTTCCTCTTCTTCTTAAATGTAATGAGTTCTTCTGGTGAGAATTATACTGTATTTAGTATGCCATCCGCTAAGCCTGCACGAAGGTGTGGATAATGGGTATGGGTTTTAAATATGTAATTCTCAAAGTGACATGCTGATTGTCATTATCTGTCACCTGTGCTATGGCTTAAGCCAGAGATATACTTGCTTTTAACTAGGCGTTCGCATACGCACGATGCATGTAAAGGACATTGAGTCAGTTTGTTCTGAATAGAAAGTCCTTTGAGTTTTTTTAGACATTTTGAATAAGAGAAGATATGGTAACTTGCGTATCATCACGTACAGTACATAGGCAAGTATGTGAACAATTACATTGACGACGCAGCCAGTTCTCTACGCAAACACGTGATTAAAAAGCAAATATATCTCTGGCTTTAGAGTAAGGCAGCGGTAATGTGACTCTGTCATGAGATTCACAGCCCTTTTGTATGAATGTATGAATATCAATTCAAAAGGGCCTAGGTGGTGAAATTGTCTGCCTCTTTGGTCCCCAAGGGTGACAAGAGTTGGACTGCGCATATTAGATTATTTAGTGTATACAAGTTGAGTCACTGTCGGATAATACAGCACTACTGTACGTTGCCTAACAAATAGTTGGGATTCCCTAAAGTTTTGTAATTGCTATCAAACCAGTTAAAGTAGTGAAGCAAAAATGTCTTCTTTTTTTTTCAATTTGTCAGTAGAAAATGTGTTTTGCATCACTGCTTTCGTCCCCATGAGCCAGTCTAAATCTTCATTCTGTGCCCATCTCCCTGTGCCACCTTTGCCCATTCCTAACCATGAGGTCCATGTCTCTCTTTGTGTGTGACTTCTTTCCACACTTCCTTTCCTCTGTCTTTCTTCAACCTCCTCTCTCTGTCACTGTCATGCTTTCCCAGAACTATGATGACATAGATTTAGAGAACGAGCCTTGGTATAAGTTCTTTTCCGAGCTGGAGTTTGGGCGGCCGGTAAGTCAGGGCCGTAGCTACCTCCTCAACCACAACCCTGCCATAGGCATACACCCACTCTCTCCACCCCACCCATGATTTTTTAAATGTCTCCATCAATAGACTGGGTGGGGCTAGTTGTTTGGGCATGTGGTACTTGTTGGGTGCTGTGACCCCCCACCCTCCCCCACCCTTGTGACAGGCTGTGTTATGTCTCTGCGTTGCTGGGTTTTTTGGTCTGGTGGCTAGCAGGCACTGAAATGTTCACAATACAAACCTTTTTCTATTGGAATTTTTATTTCAGTTCATTATGGCATCTTGCCCCAAAATAAAGAAAAAGCAGGAAAAGGAATGTGCTTAGATGCTTTAGATTACCTGACTTTTAGGCTGGTAGAACTGCACATAATAGTCAATCAATCAGTCAATCATAACATCGATAAATATGCAATAGATGAGTTTCCTAATGATAAATATTATCCTTTTTGCTCTGCATTACAATCTGAGTCTGTGCAGTTTTTTTCAACATCTCTAGCACATGCTAACGTGGTAACAATTAATCAGCCTTTTATTTAGCCTATTAATTAATTTGGTCATTTATTCATTTCTCCTAGTATTTTCTTGAGCTTTCTTCACTTTTGGTAGAGGAATGTTCTGCATATCTTCAAGCTAAATGCTTTAGTGCCCTCTGCTGGATGTAGGTGTTAATAACGTCCTAGTGGCTCAGAGCAGGGATTGCCTCTAGCCACAGATCTGGGATCAAATTACCCCAGGTGTCATGAGGACATGCCTTTACCCATGCCAGCATGACATAGGGTGATGATTTGTTGGGCTTATTCGAAATGTTCTGGTGAAAATGTCACATCTGGAGCTGGCATGACTTCCCAGAGTCATGTTGGGCTGTGTTGAGATTTCTACCTGCAATATTTTGAACGTTTCACATCACTGAATAAGCTCTTAGAGTGTAGCTGGTTTCCCTACATGCACTGACTGGTCCAACTGGGACAGAATCTCACCGTATGTTCGTGTCAGTGTGTGAGTGTTTAATGAGGTGACAAGTCACAAGAAGTTTTGACCGACTGAGTGAACAGTAGTTTATCTGTACGTGTAAACCAGCACTAAATCACAGCATTTGAGAGTGCAATTCATTGCATTCTCAAATAAACACAATACTACAGCTTGTGCTTCACTCAGCTTTCTGCTTTACAGCTTGCTCTCGCACTCTGCATGTGTGTGTGGTACATGGGCACATTTGTGTGTGTATGTGTGTGTGTGGTAGAAAGGTTGACGTTGTAGGCCGAATTTATTTTAGCATTGACATACTGTAGTTTAAATGTTGCTATTTTGAGTATAGCATAGGAATAAAGCATCAATAGATGACATTAGAATGTGCATATGAATGAACGTGTATTATGTGTAGGTGTGTGTGCGTGTGTGTTTGCCAGTAAAAGCGTGTAAATATGTATTGAGCGTGGGCACATGTGTGTATTGTACATCCAAAGCACGTGCAGTGTTTGTGAACTAGTCCATCTCTGGTTCCTCAAATTCTCTAACGGGTGTCACTCTCTCCACATGTTTCTTGTTTTCTGGTTTCTCCCCATGATGTCACCACTGCTTCTCCTCCTTCACCTCATTTTCACCTCCTTCCTATTCCTCCTCTCCTCCTCCTGCTCACTGCTGCTGCTTGGGGCTCAAGCCTCCTAAAAAACGGCTGGATTATAATCCAGACATCTCCGCTCGCCAGCGTATTGAGGTAATCTCACATTCATGTTCCAGTAGTGTTGTTAATTTCACAATTTCTAACCTATCACAGGAATCCAAATCTATATTGTTAAGAAACATGTAAGATGTGATTTCTTAAAATTAGTGCAATGTAGTGTAGCACAGACTGATAATTATAATAATATTTGCTTGGCATTGTATAAACATCTGCTGGTTGTAATATTTTTACTAATTATTATGAAGATCTAGATTTTTCGATTTTGAGCTCAAAATATAATTCACTGGAAATCTGTTTTAGGTTTCCAACATTATTGTCTGATTGTATTTGATGGGTAACATTTCCTCAGAGAGACTTTTGTTGTTTAAGTGTGTCAACCGTTATTTACCACTAAGACCCATTCCAGCTGATCCATGCCAGGTTTTGCAGGGTTAACATTTGCCCCCTGAGCTCAGCCCATAACACTGTTATCACCTTTGCCATCACCGTCCAGACACAGAATCCCATAAGAGAGCAGAAATGTATCTTCACCGTTGACACCACTAGGCGTCTTCTCAGCCAGGTGTGCCATGTGGAACCAGCATTCATCGCACCTTACGCTGGAGGAGCGTTTTGAGTGTGGCACAGCAACAACCGCATGCACGCTGTGCATTGTGAGCAGCTCTGCCTCAAGTCTTTGTTCTTGCGGAGCTCACATTTCTCTTGTTGTCTGCCCTATTTCAGACTTCCCTGCACATCGCTCCTGCTGAAAAGGCTCCAGAGAGACCTGCAAGGTAACCTCTGTTTCTTTTATTTTCCTCTGCATCACCCCCATCCTCTCAACAGCAGTGGTCCTCGTTGTGATTCAGCACGAAATCAGAACTGCTCTATTTTGCCTCGTCTCTGGTGCAAATAGCCTGTGTCTGCTATTAAGGAGGCTTTGCAAGGATAAGTGTTAGTCTATATTTTCTTTTGTCACTGAAGGCAGGGCACTTTGCATCTCCCTTTCACTAACTCAGCCAGAATAAATTAACCCAGCAAACCTATTGATTCTGCCCCTCACCTCCTATCCTTCCCTCAACCCCCTCCTTCCTCCCGTTGTCCTACTCCCTTTCACCAATGGCCTGCTTATTCAGTCGCATTTTCCTCAGTGAACAGAAATGGGATGCGATGAATAGGCCATGTAATGCATGTAAGTGACATTGAGTCTGTTTGTTGTGAATAGAAAGCCCATTGGTTTTTAAGACATTTTGAATAAGAGAAGATATGGTAACTGTATAGTCTCATCTTTTCGCACACAAGATAATAGCCTAATTTTTTGTAGGATGCTTGGATATACTTAAAAAGGCATTAATAGTGCCAAGGATTGTAACATTCTCTCAGTCCATAAATGACCATGAAAACCTTCAATCTAAGTTAAAATCTAAGTAAAATGTGTTATACCTCCGTGATCACATAGCTCACAGAGTTGATTAAAGATATGAAACACTATTGACTTTTTGCTCATTATTACTCATTATTTATATATATTTGGTCTATACTGGGTTTGTAAGTACTGACGATACAGGAAATAAATTAAATGGAATGTACTCACAAGACATTTAAAGTACCTCAAATTCAGTTTGCCTTCTGCAAACTGCATCCACCATAAAGTGTTCTCAAAGTAGTTGTCATTGATGTCTGACTGTGTTGCAGTGCTGCCAGCGACCACAGGAAGAGAAGGAAGTCTGAGCCGTCAAGTTCCCAAGTGAATGCTCAGTCTCAGAGCACAGCTGCAACTTCCCCTAAACCAGTGGATGCCTACAGACCCAGCAGCAGCCTAAAGAAACCTGTGATTCGTTCCTCACCATCCTCACCCTCCAGAACCAAAGGTACACACACGTACACACAAACATCTCCTTTTCACTTGATATTTTTTCTTGTACTGAACTTACCACATGGCCATAAAAAATCTAAGAAGCTTTGTTGTCATTTATTGTGTTTTTTACAATATAATGTCTCTCTGGTGTGGTCATAAGTCTTCTTGGTTGGTATTGGTGGAAGTCTGAAGAAAAAACATCAAATCAGCTTTTTTCCCACCCTCCTTTCTCTCCTAGTTCTCCACCCTCTCCCCTGTTCTTCCAGTTTTTTGCTGGGTATTACTGCTTAACATACTTTCCTCCTTCTTCTCTTTCACCACGCTGCTCTCTTTTGGACATCTGAAAGGTGGGGACGCATGCAACATGTATTCAAACAGTTTGACCTCCCCAGGTCCTTATCAGCGCCCCTATCTGCCCCCTGTCTCCTCTGACACTGTCCATTTCCATGAGGATGCCAGCCAGGAAGGCAGCTCCTCCTCCAAGCAGTCTGTCTGTTGTAAGAACAGTTGGCAGACCAAATCCCAGGATCCTGAGACATGGAGCAGTGCGGAAGAGGTACCGCCCTCCACTGGCAAGCTCAAGTCACGCAGCTGTGATGACTTACTCAATGATGGGCATTCTGGCTCAGGTGGGCGCAACGCCACCCGCTCAGAAAGTGCTGGGTCACTGGTTTGTGATGGGAATCTCTCAGGTTTGACTGGATCCACCTCCACTCGTTCATTGCCTCGCCTCCATCGGCGACGGGCACACGATTCTCCGGGCTTTCTCCAGCTCTATCGTAAGATGCACCATATTGATCGAGCTCAGCTCATCCCATCTGAAGTCATCCGCTCAGTCCGTGCTCGCATCCTGGAGCTAGAGCGCCAACCTCACCTGCATCGGCATCGCCTCTCTCCTTGGACACCGTCTTGGGGCATGGAGGTGCCACGCGATATGGTGCCAAATCGCATTTCTGAATATGAGCGCCTTATTAAAAAATCCAAATCCATGCCCAACTTGGGTGACAGTGAGATGCCTTCAGGCACTACCACACCAGGTGGCTCGTCATCTCGAGCCAGCAGTGGTGGTGGTGGTACACCCAGTTTTCCAAAGCGCCGTTTTTCCATAGAATCTTTACTAGAGGAAGATAACAATGGCAACAGTGGAACAGTACCTCATGCTATGGATCACTTGCATCGACCTCGTAGCCCACCTGAGGGCCGGCCTCGGGTTGGGCCAGAGCCTGGCCGTGGGCGGTCCTTTCCTGGTCCTCCTGTTCCCCAAGGCCCTCAAGCCAACCCAGACTACTCTGACAGTGAACATGATGCTGTTGCATCAGACCTCAGTGACTTCATCCAGGTGGAAGGCTCCTCATTTTGCAGCGAGAGTGACTTTGACCATTGCTCACTCACCTCCTCTGAGAGCTTGTACGGCTCTTCCACCCTCCACCACCACCACCTCCGTCACCACCTCCGTCATCACCACCACCACCACCCTGGTCACCAAAGTCTAGGCCAGAGCCAGGGCTACCAACACCGCCACCTCATTAGCACCTGCAAAGGCCGCTGCCCGGCCTCTTATACCCGTTTCACAACCATGCTTCGCCATGAGAGAGAACGAGCGCGCCAGGAGCACCAGAGACCATCACAGCAGAGCCGCAGCAGCCATTCCCAAATCCAGAGCTCACAGTCCCAGCAAGCGATGTCCAAACTGGCCTTCCTGGTCAGTCCAGTGCCTTTCCGCAGGAAAAAGGGCTCACCACCTACCTCTAGAAGAAGCAGTGGCGGTGGAGATCGAGGTAGCAGACCCAAGTCCAAACAGGCCATTTATGAAGCACTAGATGCAGCCTTGAGAGACATATATGAGCACATTCAAACAGAGAGAGGCCACAGAGGAACTAGGACACCTGATGATAGCATCCTCAGGAGAATACTGGCCGAACTGCTCCCAAATGTGCCTGAACGAAGCTCCTCATTGCGGGGGAGGAGGGGGTGTTGGCTTGGGGGTCATTCCTCAACATATTTGTACCCAGATGGGAGCCCCACTGGGTATGCCTCGTATAGAGGGGATCCCTCCACACCACGGTTACAGTCACCACGGCTACAGTCACCAATCAGTGCCTGTTACGGACGCCACTCAGACACCTCAAACAATAATGAATATGGAGAGGAGCAGGGCAATGGAAATGGAAATGGTCTCTGTTATTCAGGTGGAGATAATATACATATCACACCTCAAATATGCACGTGCACTTTGTCATGTAGCCAGTCATACCTACACATAGTTTTTTTTCTATGTATCCATACAAACATACTCTAAATATGCATCCACATACATTTACCTCAATGTCTGTTCCAGTATTGCCTGGGTTCGTTTCCCCATTCCCGTCATTCGTCTGCCGATACATCCATTACCGTGCTTTTTAATACATCTATATGACATTCAGGAAGACCTGTTTACTGTAAATTCTCAAGTAAAACCTGGTATTAAAATAATGGCCATTCTTTCTTTCTGTTTAAGCTAATGAGGATTATGCCCTTTCAGCTAATCAAAGGCTTTTAATTTGAAACATTAATGCTGAACAAAACAATGGCTTAGTAGGGAAAATTGGAATTAAGCAGTCAGGGAGAACAACATGTCTTTTAGAAAGAAAATCCGAGCAACAGAATGGTAAGTAAGACATGCCTTCATTGTTGCAGTGATGGAAATGGCTAATTTAAAACAGGAGCAGTTCAGAAAACAGAAAGGCTTCTTACAGTACTACAGTACTTCTTACAGTTGAGGTTAAGAAATATTTGAGAATTGACAGCATATTCCACTCTGGTTGGAGTAAATGTGAATGTCCCCCTGTGTTTTTGTTTTTTATTTGATCATTTCTTTTGGTTGTATTGTTTGTCTGTTTTGCAGATTGATTCATGGAGTCCTCTTATTATCCCACAATCATTCTTTCCCTCAAGCCATTTGCTTGTATGTTCATGTTTGGAAATGGTTTTATCATATTTTCTGGGCTTTATTCCCCTTGTTTCATGTTTCAGCTGTTTTCCAGGATTGCATTTGTCCTATTGTGGGAATCACAATCACCTTGTTTTTCCTATGAAATGGAAATAAAACGCACCTATTTTGACTCCGAACTTTCATTCCCTCATTTACCTGTTGGAATGGCGTCAACACTGTACCATTCAGTACTTTCCCAAAGCACTTTTTTTTTATTGTGAGCATGCATCCGACATGATTGTGGTTACTATGGTAACTCCCCAGTGACCTTTTTCATGTGTCTCTGCTAATCACAGACCAGGATGTCTCCAGGTGTTATTCCACCATGGATGGACGCCACACACCCCAGAGTAGAAGGCCTACTCCTGACAGAGAGGTACCATATTGAAACTGATTGCTAGTATTCACACCAACATGCACTTTAGTAGAAGCACTAAATAGTTCATCATGTTTTTCTTTAAATTAATTGAGAAATAACACCTACATTTTTAGCTAAATAACATCAGGCTAATTTTTTTTGTCTTTAGCTTCACAAGACCACTGCACAGTTAAATATTCTCACGAAATCAAAAAGCTGTATTTTATTTTTTGGCTGGTAATGCTTTCCGGCTTTTTTTCTGTCACTCTCATCTCCTAGGTCTCCCATAAACAGATGACACAACTTATTCTGTTCTCTCTCCTCCATCAGAAACAGCCTGCGAGAGCCATTTATGATTTTAAGGCACAAACAGCTAAGTGAGTACAGTAAATGCACAGTGCAAGCACAAGGAGGCCAAGCTTTGAAGCGTGAACGTCTAACTGCATATCAACACATCTCGACTCATTGCATTTAATGTTATGATTTCAGATTATGAAGCATGTCTTGCATAAAGTTTATTTTGCTTTCTAAGATAACTTCTGTGTCAAATCTTACCACAACATTTGGATGGCTTTAACTGATTTATTTTATGCAGTCTTTGAATATATGCATGAATAAAGCGGATTTCTGCTGTATTTAATCTTATTTTATCCTGCTTCAGTGGCTGACATTCTGTAGCTGATGCTGTTTACATGAAGTGAGCTGTGCTGGTTGAAGTGGTCAGTCATGTTCACACCTGGGTGCTTGCACTTGATGACATTAATGTGTTTCAGGGAGCTGACATTTAAGAAGGGTGATGCCGTGAACATCATCCGGCAGATAGACAACAACTGGTATGAAGGAGAGCACCGTGGACAGGTTGGAATATTCCCCATGTCATATGTAGAAGTAAGTGTGCAACTGAAACTGTATGTAAGTACTATCGATATAGATATAGCACCATTTTCTGTCTTTTATGTAATTTGTCTGTCTCATCTCTCTCCCTCTTCACACACATTTACTTAAATGCGCAAATATACACAGAAGGTGCCATCCTCGGCGAAACAACAGCCGATTCGTCCTCCTCCGCCAGCACATGTCCGAGAAATCGGAGAGGCAGTAGCTCGCTACAACTTCAATGCTGATACTAACGTCGAGCTGTCTCTCAGAAAGGTAGCCTGTTTATTGTGTGTGTGTGTGTGTGTGTGTGTGTGTGTGTGTGTGTGTGTGTGTGTGTGTGTGTGTGTGTGTAAATGAAAAGCTGTAACAATGTAATATTGTTATATTACACAGTGGCTCAAAATTGTAATATTGAGCCACTGTGTAATATGTACCCAGTGGCTCTTTTGTTCATTATAATTCAATTAAATTTCATTTATATAGCCCAATATCACAAATCACAATTTGCTTCAAAGGGATTTACAATCTGTACAACATACGACACCCTCTGTCCTTAAACCCTCGATTTGAATAAGGAAAAATGACCTTAAAAAAAAACATTTTCAAAGGGAAAAAAATGATAGACACAGGAGGAGCAACAGTGGAGGGATCCCTCTCCCAGGACGGACAGACAGGAAATAGAATAGATTCACAACAGGAGATCATAGTATGTACAATTATAATGACAAAATGTAGGTTGTTAAACATAAGTGTAGTGGCCAGGTCCAGAAATCATAGTACATACAAATATATGATGGAAATGATAAAATTGTAGTATATATAATTATGATGAAAAGTGTAGAATGTAAAATATAAGGGAAGAGGATGGATCCAGGACAGCTGAGCAGCTCCAGGTGATGCCCACCAAGCAGGACCCAAGCCACCACCCCCTCCA